>JBAJFG010000110.1:0-310391 GCA_037903475.1 Ancylostoma caninum | reverse complement strand
GCAATGGTTATGGAAGCCGCTGTTGTCCTCCGTGGTGTCGTTTCGCTTCGTGGCCTCAAATCAGAACACCATTTTTTTGTGACGTTCAGACCAGAAACACAGCATGACTAAGAATACTGACTGTAAGAAAAAAAAAGCGTTTTGTCAGACTCATCCTATTCTGGTGCCTTTTCAGCTAACCTCAGTATGACGTGAATGAAAGGCTCGAAGGCAGGCAGTGACATCATACATATGTTGTTTCTTTTGTATTGTTTTTGTACAATGACTGTTCTATACAGTATTTATAGAAGTATTTTCTGGGAGTGAAGTGATTCGAAGTTTTGAAGTTACTGTGAGAGTGGACAATGTTTGTCTTGATTTTGTTTTTCTCGAGAACTGTTCGCTATTATATTACTTCTCCATGAGCATGAACTAACTTAAAGGAAGTAAATCCGTAGAGTACCTCCTAAAAAGCAAAAAAAAACTCCAGTTACCTAGACCATACAGTGCAGCTACGCTGTACTCACACTGGCTGTCCGTCTCTTTTCTTTTTCTGTACGGTTTTTTTTTTGAACCAATCTGAAAATAGGAGCTCAAAGTGAAGAGATTTCCAGAAGCATTCTGAACGAGGTTGTAGGTCATAATTGCTACCGATCTCCACAAAAATCCTCATTTTTATTTTATTTCTCATCATCTTTTCTTTTTTTAACCACTGTTTCTAAATTTTGTACAGTGTTGTTCTTACAACATGTCACACGACATGTCCGAATGTCAGAATTCGCCGGACTTTCTCATGTTTCCCAAAACGTCTTTCTAGTATCACTCTGAGACAATTATTCACATTTTCTCGTATTTACTTTGTTTCAACTTCTCGAAATACTTTTCAGATGAATTTATGCAGTAAAATGATACAGTATTGTTATTCAAAAAAAGAACAGCCAATTAAAGTTCATTTCATTAGCGTTGCCTCTCAATATCATAATATCCCATAAGTTCACAGTGTGTATCCTGCTTGTTGTCACTACATCCCACACAGTTATCTCTCTTTTATGTCCCGCATGCATCATTGGAGTGATGCGTTATCAATTTCATACCCATAGGTATGATTACCATAGGTAGCAACAGAGTATAGACGACGTTACGTATGGGTAAAAATAGGTCAAGGGTAGGATACCATCTTCGCACCTTAACACGCTTACCATGGTTCGGCACAGGTAGCATTGCACTCCCCGACCAGAGTGATCAAAGAAGTTTGGAAATATTGAACGTATCTAGTTTAGTGTGAATTTTCCGCGATTGGCAGGATTTGGAAGTTCTTGCTTGAAAAACTCATTCATTCTCATTTTCCTTGGTATCTGCAATTTATCCGAAACCCTCCGAGATTGCTCCTATTTTAATTTACTTTTGGTCCTCCACTTGTGCATTTATTTATCTCCTGTTTATGTTTATTCTGGTGTGCCCAAATATAATACGTAGCAGAAATTCAGTTGAGCCTGGTATTGAACGGGCAATTTTCAGGTTGTCCACTACACTACGCCCAACTATCCACGAATACCAGAAGTTTCTGGATTTTTTTTCTTGATTTTTTGTTAGATATAGAGAAGTGTCGCGATGTTCTACTTAGCTTCCAAAACAGAACGCTACGCGCCCGATGAAAACGGCTTTTGCCGGTGAGTTCAGGGCTGGGGTGAGATGAAGCTTAAAACCTTTAAGGCTGGTAATCGATATGGTAAAATTTACCCTTGCAAAAAAGCTGTTAATTTCAGTCCATGCTCATCATCTGATCTATCATCAGTGGATTCTAATGGAGCTCGTATGCCACGATCGGTGAGTACACTTGTCAGATCCCAAAGCTAAGATTTGAGTTGCGGCCATTGCACTGGTGCCGCCTCGCAGCCGCGTAGCACCATCGCTGCGACGCGGTTATGCGGTAGTGCACTGACCTTAGCGTGACGTAGTGCTTCTGACACGTCCGAACGAGTAGGTAGGTACGGACGAGTTGGGGCGGAGAAGGGCTGCTATGACGCGTAAGAATCTACGCAGTACGTGTCAGGACATGTCAGAAAACCGCGACGCGACAGTGCTGCTCAGCGGCAGCGAGGCAATGTCAGCGGAGGAACCAGAATTGAATAAAATATGAATAAGCGCAGCTTGGTACTGTGGTATTGTTACAAAATTAATTTCAGGTAACATTCACCGCTTGCAATGAGTACTTCGAAAAAGAACAGTAGGTTTTTGATCATTAATGTGATTCAAGAATTATTTAAGAAGTAAAGCGTGCTTTTAGAATGGATGGCTGATTCATTTTAGCAATCCAAATGGATAGTTTTCTCTGATGAAAATAATTTTTTAAGCCCAATGCATCAACGGCGTATTGGCTTCAAACGGTTCGCCTCCCAGATCATTCTACAGGTTCCGGTGGAGCAAATACGAAAAATCAAAGAAACGGAAGGCATCGGTTCGATCAGTCGCGAAACGCAGCACTTTTCTCGTGAGTACAACCATTTTACAGATTTTTAAGGAAAAGACGAAATAGATGGAATTTCCACTTCTTATTTCACAGTTATTAACTACCTTTCTACTATTCTATGCTTCCAAACCCTGGCGCTTTGAGAGTCTCACAGAAGCTTTGCGTGCGTTGAAGGTGGGAGAGATAGGCCTTACCCAAAAGTCTGCGAAGATTCTACCCCCCCCCCCCCTCCTACAACTCCTCTGATATCTAATGAGAACGAATTTCTCAAGCGGGATTTTATGTATACAATTCGCGATCAAAGGTTACTATTGTCGCTAGATGGGGACGAATTTGCTCTGCGAAACGTACGGTGCCGGTCAATCACTCTTGCATCAAACAATGCCATCCATCTGGTCTGTCGCTCCGCACAACCTACGCGTCGCGGCTGATCAGCTGGAAGCAATTATTGTAGAGTGGTATTTCCCACCGTATTCTTCGTGTCTTTGTCCTCATGCTTGAATGTTTGCCTAAAAAAAAGCGAAACATCAATAGTGGCAACGCCCGACAGCCACAACGACCAGTTGGTCTGCCGCATCGCGTAGGTGGTGCGACGCGGCAGACAAGACGGGTTGTATTATGTGATGCGAGAGTGATTGAGCGGCACTGAACCTAGATATTAGTGCTTGGCGGGTCACCCTCACAGAAACATCTTTAATCCATTTATTGCGTGTTCTACACCACTAACGGCTAATGATAGGAAAAACTCGTAACGGGTGATAAAGCCCAGATTCATGAGCACTAGATCCTAATTTCTAAGCAATTCCTTCGCCCACACACTAATAAACGGAATCAATAACAGATGGAATTCTGAAAAAAAAAACATCCACAAAAATCCCCAAACAAATTCCACAAATTCCCAAAAACTTCGAAAGGATTCCGGAATTTTTTTCTTTATAATATTAGTATTTTCGTGTTTGATGTACATATCAATATATGATGTTCCCATTTTTGCGAAAGCAAACACTGTGCCTCCGCATTTAAATTGAGCTGATCTCAAAGAGCACAGTCCGTATGCAGAAACGTGAATGTAGGAATGGAAATAATTAATTATTAATATGTGGTTTCGTGTTCGCATTGTCTCGAGTATTTCAATTGCTCATTCCGTGTTTAGCATATGAGAATGGGTCCAATGCAGAAAAAAACGACTAACATAACAGGAGAAGTGTTCAATATTTGCATGGCCTCTTCAACGAACACATAAATTAAAGTCATGGAACAAGATTTGAAGATTCGTAAGCCAATTTTACACAGGGATGAGGAAGAATTGAGAAAATATTCCGAGTGGTAGCGCAAAAATTGGACGTAAATTGCTGGTAAAATATTATCTTCAAACCATATGTAGGTACTTGCTTTTTTTGCGGCGAGAATAAGTAGAATAAAAAGATCGTACGTGGGAAGGCACACCAAGAGGAAAGTGAAAAAAAAGCAGAAAAAAAACGTGTTTCAAATAACCGCTTTTGGCATGAAATTCAAGCCTGAGGAATAAATATGTCGCCCAAGACACGCTATTAAGAGCGTGAAACCTAGAAGAGTGATAAAATCACATGAAAACTCATTTGGGGATGGGAAATGGACACATAAGGGAGCACGCACGCACGCACGCAGAGACTTTCATATTAGGAACGCTAAATGTCTGGGTTCCTATTGAAAATCTCCAGAATTCTTATTACTTTCTCCACTTCCCATAGTAAATGTTATTTTCCAAAAGCCCTTATGCGAATAAAGCCAGTTCGTTCCGATGGATAGACGGATACAGGGAGTATAAACAGTCCTTATGAGACGATTGCGTTATACCTTCTGAGAAGTCCAAAAAGAAAGATAATTAAATGAATACGAAACGAATCGGACAAAAATATAAATAAATAGGCCAGAAATATAATAAAAGAAATAAATGAACACTAGAGAATGATTTCGTCTTTTTCCAGAAACCACAACAATGCACGGGCCGAAGCGAATCTACCAGGGTAAGCGTCTCGCAATGTACTTCTGGATCCTAATGGTGCTCTGCTCCGGACTTCTTTTGTGCTATCAAGTATCCAATCTCATTCAGATGTATGTGAGCAATCCGACGGTTTCTCAGGTAGGCCCCTCAGCCACCTTAGTCTCCTCAGATTCTTATCGATAACGCCTTTGGCCAAAGACTTTCTCTGCAAAATAAGCTCTGATTAGAGAATTTAAACGGCAAACGATCTGAAGAAAAGGCAGGAGAAAACCACAAATAATTTTTGAACATTTCATAGGTCTCTTTCCTGATAAGTGAAAAAGGAATGGACTTTCCTATGGTCACAATGTGCAACTTCAACCCGATCAAGAAGTCTTACATTCGACGTAAGTGCGCATGGCTGGTAGCAGTTTTTGAGCGAATTTTTCCGGACAGAAGGCAGTAGTAATGCTTTCCAGAACTGAACGCTTCCGGAGACTTCTCGGATCAGCTGCTCGACTACCTCATGGAGTCGCTGATGGACACGAGGGCGCTGAACGGCAACGCTGATCGGGCGAAGCTGCATGTAGGTAGGTCCAAACAGCTCTTCAGGGCTTCATTAAGCAAAACACCTCGATTTCCAGGAGATCGAGCACTCCAAGTTTATCAGGAGTCGCACCCGAATTTTACCATCATTGGTTTCTTCAACGAAGCAGGGTGGGTGCTTTTTGAATTTTGTTAATAGCGGCCTTAAGGTGATTTGCTGTACGGTGCTTTTTTTTTGCGGAAATTTACTCAGAGACTTTTTCTATTAGTTCTATGCAATGAATCCGGTCGCGGCGGTGTTTTCGCGCCGATCAGAACATTGCCAGATAAGAGGATTACCGGCGATTCGATAGACGAGTAATCATAATGTTGCTTGATTGAGAACGGGCAACAAAAATTACTGGCCTCAGTTTTTGAGGTTCCTGCAAAAACAGGGGCTCTGGAACGTTCCTATCGCGGCGATTGCCATGGCACTAGCAGCGCGATCGCGGCGATTCTTCCGGAGGCATGTAAAAGAATATTTATTACTCAGAAAAGCACATGCAACGAGTTGGCTTCTATTAAAAACACCGTTCCACTCCAGAATCCTCTGTAAGCTTTCCATATGAAAAAAGTCTACAGTAGCTGCTGATCACAACGATATGATTCCCTGAAAAACTGCCAAAAAAGTTGTTTTTAGCCCCGATTATCGAGGAGCCTGTGGGCGGAGCCAATACGAAATTACAGGGTCTTCACATCATGTATTCCTCTTCTCGTCATGCATGGAGCGCAGTTTCTATTGCAGTAGGAAGTCGATGAGGAACTCTCACGACAATTATGAATTTCTCCAGAAGGTACGCTCCCGAGAGTGAACAATTCAGACAGTGCCTTGCCCTGCCCCTCGGCTCCGCCCACAAGCTCCTCAAGAATTGAGGCTTGAAAACGGTTTCTTTCGGCAATTTAGCACGGAATCACATATAGCATTATGATCGGCAACTCCTGGAAATTCTCTCCACATGAAAATCTCATAAACGATTCTGAGGTGGGGCGATAAATTGGGCAGTCTTCCAGCAGAAAAAAAGAAAGATCTGAACTGGTTAAGTGGAATCTAAGTGAAAAGTGCGCAAAAAAAATCTAGAGTTCCCAAGATTAAGTCGTTTAGGTTCAACTGTACGGAAACCATGAAACTGTGCTCGTTTGAAGGACGGCGGTTCGACTGCTGCAAGTTCATGCAGCCTAGGATGACGAATATGGGCAACTGTCACACGCTGGATATGCGTGGCTCTCGCGCATGGATGCACAAGCAAGAGGTGGCCGGCGTGAATGCCGGGTACGTTCGGTATTTATTATATTTAGTCAATAACGAAAAAAAAAAACAGTATGTTGAACAGACTAACCGCCGCAGTTAATCGACGATATGAAGGTGAAGATAGGTGCCAGTAACCCTACAGTGACTACAGTGGAACTCAATGACGGTGGCCCATCGACGGCCTCGAAAAGTACGCCGCGCAACCGCGCCGCGCGCACCCGAATCGGTGTCGCTTGCCTTCGGAATGCTGTTTCTGGGCGCTCTTCTTCCCTATTCGGTTCAAATTCCTTAAAAGGGGTAGAAAAGCTGCTAGAAATAGCATAACAGCAACAGAAGACATCGGTCGTGGCGCACGCGGCACGGTTGCGCGGCGTCGCTCTCGAGGCCGCGGATGGGCCACCGCCATTGACGTTCACTGCACATAGGTTCGCTAGTTACACATATATCCTAGCCAACAGTTTACAAGAAAAAATCTTGAAAGAAATGCCACAATTCACAGTTCTTACCACGAGACCAAGTGTTAGGATCTACGTGGAGAATATGAGGCTGGGTATCCACTATACATCGGAATATTCGACGATTTTTGAAGTATTCGAACTTTCGAATAATATGAAAAATATAAAAATTGAAATATTCGAATTCTGAATAGTTGGAATATTAGGCATTTTGGATTGTTCGACATTTGAATTATTCGAATGTGTTTTACAAAATGTGCGAATGAACGAATTATTCGAATGTTTGACTTTCTTGGCTACCCGAATGAATGAATAATTCAAATCGAATATTCGCTCCAGTGCCATTTCAATGCTACAGCTTCTGAGAACACATCAGGATCTCATCAGGCGATTTGCGGGAATTGTTGGAGATCGCAACGAGCCTTCGAGGCATGACCTTCTTAGTGTATGCTTATGGCTCTCTATAATAGCCATCGCACCATCCTTATATGAACGTCAGGTGTTCCCAAGCCGAAAAAACAAATAATTCGAATTCGCCACTTTTCAGACCGTCGAATGAACGAATTGTTCGAATATTAGTTTTCTCCAGGCACCCGAATGAGCGAATTATTCGAATAACTCTAGTTATGAACAAGTCAAATGAACGGATAGTTCGAATATACGCACCCTTTGAAGAATCGAATGAATGAATTTCTCGAATATTCGATCATCCGAAAGTCCCATTGAATGTATTCGATTCGGTCACATATATGGTAGTCACCATATTTGTGTTTGGTGAGTTTACCGTGGGGAAAAACGTGGAAAATGGCTAGTAAATGGTAGGGATTCACCAAGAACTGGTAGAAAGTCATATATTTGAAAAAAAAATTGAATGAAACGGAACGTACAGCACCGCAACTTTGTCAAGTATATTTTCCGCAAAAAACATTTGTTAAGACTTCCGTTCCAGACTGCAAATAATCCTGGACGCACATATGGAAGAACAGTTCGATGGCACAGGAGGTATTCGATTAGAAAATGCTTTAGAAGCAATAGTTGACTATGGCTGATTTCATTCAGACGACGCCGAACCTATTTACACGAACACGTTCGAGAATGGCTTCCGCTACTACGTGCACGCTCCAGACACAATACCGTATCTCGTATCGGAGGGTATCAGCGTCTCGCCTGGGGCGACGGTTTATTCGGCAATTTCTACCGAAACGGTACTTAACGTGAAAAGGGAAATTTATACTAGTTGCTTGCGTCAGTCGCGCGTCAGACGCGCGCGTCAATTTGGGAAGGATTTCCCTTGATGACCGGTCAACGCGGCATGCAAATTCTAAGTGAACAGAACGCACGGCCGCCGTGACGCCGTAACCGCGTGCGTCTGGGCTGCGACTGGGCCTTATTCTTCATCACATAAAGGCAATTTATACTGGATGCGTGCGACTGACGCGCGTGCTTCTATGTGATGAAGAATACGACCCACTCGCATCGCAGTCGCAACTCAGACGCACGCGTTTACGTCATCGCGGCGGCCACGTGTTCTCTTCATTTAGGATTTGCATGCCGCGTCGAGGAAATCCTTCGCAAATGGAAGCGCGCGTCTGACGCGCGACTGACGCACGCATCCAGTATAAATTGCCCTAAATAAGTCCGACTAGCAATATTATGTGTATGTATTTTTTCTAGTACGTCCTGCTATCGCCAGAAAACTGGGGCAACTGTAGCGATGCTTGGCCGCCGTCGTATTCCACAACCCTGCCGTATTCGTCGGTCAATTGCAATGCCTTGTGCAATGTGAGATAGTGTCTATAGAACAGTAATTGGTATTGTCGGGAAAAAATATCCTATTCAGGCGAGGTTCTTCTACGACCGTTGCGGATGCAGTCCATTCACCTATAACATCGATGTTTGTGAGTAAACAACAACAGTACGTAGGAGTTGTAAAGTCCAGAAAAAAATCTTTGTTTTTTTTCCAGCTTTTCCCATGTGCACACCATACCAAACTTTCCAATGCATCGACCAATATATCCGCAACCAGGGGGATGGTAAGCCGTCTTGTTTCTGACTTAAGTTGCGGAATGGTAACAGAAAAAAAAAACAAAAAGAATTCGGGATATTTCCACTCATGACGAGCATACGACATGCATAAATTTCTTCTTCCTTCATTCTTTACCTCTGGGTATCCTACATACTCTACGTGGGCCAAATGTGTGAGTGAGATTACCCTGGGAAATGTGTAAACATACTCAAATTTACGCTTTACATTACACCCTCCAGCATATCCAGCATATCTACCCATACATGGGGTTGCATGCACCGTTGAAATTACTCAGGATAATCGTGTTGAAGCCCGTTTCAATGATTGACGAATTTCTATGATCTTGATATGTTTACATTGGATAATCTCAATGATGCATGCTGTCCATGACGTTGTCTACACCTCAGTGTTGCCTATGGGTAATCATAGTCGTGGGTATGAGGTTACCCATCCTTCTGAATTATCCGTCGATGCTCAGTAGTAACAATTCTCGAGTATGTATAATGCTAAGAGCTACACTACACAAATACACTGAAGCACAGTTGTTATTGCACCACAGACGAAAGGGGGCCGCAACGCAGCACTGGTGCGGCGCGGCAGCTTATTTCGACACCGTGATTCCCGGTTGTTACCGATAGTGTTGTTATTCTCTTCTCCACTATTATTTCTACTTCGAATATTCGTAGCATAGATAACTGATGGGCATAACAGTAGCCCTACCGGTGACGCTCGAAAATCATGGCGCTCAGATGATCTGCCGCGCTGCAACTGCGGCGCGTCACGATCCCTTTTTTCTGCAATGCAGTAACTATTGCCTTTTACTGTATGAAGCCTTGGAGTGGTTTTTTAAACCATCATCTGGTAAAATGTGTTTGGAAGGTTAATTATAACTGGAATATAAGAAGCAGTCTCCTTAATATCATCTAGAAAAACAGAATCAGATTTAGAACAGGCAGTTATTTTGCTAGTTGTCCGAAAATTCAATTTCAATGCCGAAGCAATGCTACAAACGTTTACAAATCATATTTGAACTTCTTGAGATAAAAAGTATTAAGAAATATATGTACCAACCATCTGTTGACCGAAGCATATTTGATGATCCACATGGATTTTTTCTAGCAAATGAAAACATCAACATCTTGCCACCGTGTCAGGAATGTAAAGTCGAATGCGACAGGCTCGCCTACCACGCCTACAACTCGTACGGACACGGACTCAGCCATGGTGGTCTGAGATGGCTCCAGCGCCAGAATTCCGAATGGACCAAGGCTCACATAAGGTATCCACAGAAAGCTAAAGCAAAAATGGAAAAAGAAAGTGTGTCAGTAATCCCTTCGTACCTTATAATATGTAAAACAATCTCCTAATAAGGGACACTGTGTTAGAGTTCTGCTTCTAAGTAATGTTGTTAGTTTGATTCTAAAGATCAGAGGATACCTCCGAGGTGTTCAAATCCAAATATAGCAATGACATGAAAAACGTATAACAAGCAAGACAAAAAAGAACTGTAAAATAAATAAAAAATTCATCTCAACTTTTGCGAGAGACCATCAGTTTAATTGCTTCGTATTTTATATTCAAAAAAAAAACAAAAAAAAAACAGTTACAGAACAACTAGATCTTATTGGGAGGCCAAAGAAATTGTTCCACTCAATTTTCAAGGCAATGTCTAACATTCCAGGTCGAATTTCGTCGTACTGAATGTGTTCTTCCGGGACATGGCTCACACCGAATACCGTCAGATTCAAGCAACATCACTCACGGAAATTCTTAGTGAGCCACTTATTCCATTCCAAATTCGGCGATTTCAAGGATAACGTCGTTACCAGTTCATTGTTTCTTAAATTGTATCCTTACAGGTGACATCGGTGGTAACATGGGAATGTTTTTGGGAATGTCACTCATCACTGTCACTGAGCTCAGCCTCTTCATCTCCAAAATCGGCTGGATCGCGTTCTCAAAACGGCGTAGGGACTACCTATTCAATAAGAAGAAGCGAGAACAGGTAAATTATTATGTATAAAAATACAGCCATTATGGTGGGACAAAATGAAAATTTCTTTTTTTAAGTGTTGTAATAGCACACCCTTTGTCGGCCCTTCCACTCATGAACTAAGTCACTGTTTGCAATGGTTAGAATAAGAAGCATAAGAATAGGAAGGAAAAGGATGATATCAGGGCAGTTTGTACGGCACAGCATGCGTGCGTTTAACGCGCGTGCGTCTACATGATGAAGGATAGGCCCAATCGCAGCCCTGGCGCAGCTCAGAAGTGCGCGTTCTTCTCATTGAGAATTTATGTGCCGCGTTTACCGCTCTCCATGGAAAATACTCTGCAAATAAGTGCGTCCGTCTGACGCGCGAATGACGCGCGCACTCAGTACAAACTGCCCAACCGATGAAATAGGTGGATGTGCAGACAGTTAAGCGGTATTTATGGTTGATGCGCGTCAAATTTGACGCGGCGATACACAATGCAGAACAAAGAGGAGAAGAGAATTCTTGGCAGGATGCGAATGTTCCTGGTTTTGCCGTCGTGACATCCGCGCGAACAAACTGCGTTCTGATCTTCGCCGCATCGAGACATCGCGAAAACGTCGTGAAATTTCAGGTTGACGCGTCAAATTTGACGCGCATCGACCATAAATAGCGCCTTAGAGTGTCACATTGCACAACTAGTGTAGCGCTTACAAGTGGGCCTCGACCACTGAAGTTTCCAGTGCACAAATGTCTCATGTTATCCAAGACCAGCTCGGGTGTGTGAATGCAGAGTGGGATGTGATGAATAGTGTACTCCATCGAGGAACGTAATTGTGAAGATATTAGAGAAAGAGAGAACACGAGAAGTAGTGCCGTATTCGGGGAGGCAGGCGAGAAATGCAGATCCTAGGCACAAATACTCAACTATCGTCGTTTTTGGAACGGATTGTATTTGTGGAGAGTATACAATAACTAAAAGTATTCCTTCCAGGAGCGTGAGAAACAACTAGAGGAGACAATGTCAACATTCAGTGCGCTCCGTACGCGTAAAAACGCTGGCATCAGTGATTCGGTCCGGGTGACGCAAGGCAGGCTACGGTCACTTAGCAAACAGATTCGTGACAGTTTCCGGAAGTCATCAAAACCACATGGGACAACTGCTCCTACTCCTGTTCTGGTTAGTGTTCAAGGATATTCCAGTGGTAGCATCCAGTGCTTTTGAGTGTTCAGGAAAAGGTTGAGGCCGGTACTTGCACGGATCTCCCAGAGAAAATGTTGGAGGAACAACGAAAGCAGTTTGATGACATCGTTAAGAACAAGGTAGGTGGAGAGCACTGTGAGGCCTACAGTTTCTTGCATCATAGAATACCAGCCGCCTGCTAACCCGCGCCGCACCACCTATGCGGCGCGGCAAACCAGCGTTGTCGGGAGGTTTTTACACCGTTTTCTTTGTGGCCTTGTCTACATTCCAAAATGCTTGCATGAAAACGTAAGCAAAACATTGATACCGCAACACCCGACGACAATAGCAACCAGCTGTTCTGTCGCTTCGCGTAGGTAACGCGGCGCGGTAGACCAGACAGGCGGCATTCCCCTATAAAAGATTGAAAGACCGGCACTATGAGTGTGACTTTACTCTTTGTTTTTGAAATAGTTGCAGTTTTTCATAGCATCCTATTTCAGTCCGTCTACAGGGACAGAACCCTAAGTAATCCGGAAAGCATGGTAAGTCAAGAAAAATTCTTTAAAAAATAGATCCACACCTGAAGCAGAGCCTTCAGATCGAGCTCAAAATAGACTTGAGGGACTTGGAGAGAAAAATAGCCAGCGGACTCCCGGTCAGCATAAAGAGAAGACGTCGTGCCACCACGGCACCACCGGTGCCACGTGGCGTCAAAGTGGCGCCAATGCTGGCGAACTGCAGTGCTAAACTCAGTGCCTTTGTACCGTTCCACACGGCAAACTCTAGGGATCTTCGATTACACAGAGAAAGCATGTAAATACGGTTCTATGAAGAGATTCACTTGATGTACAATGTATGGCATAACTGTAATAAGGCGTTCATGGGTTGAAAAATCACTTGATTTCATTGAAAATATTCATATTTATTCATCTGAAGTTTGTATAAATAAATTCTAGCGATTCGCAAACCTATGTGCATCTCATAAACTCCGAAAACAAACCCACCATTGCCGCAATGGGAATGAGCAGCGATGATGGAATAAACATGAAAAATTCAAAATAAAAAATGATGAAAACAATAATGAATGTGTCCCTATTAACATAGCCCAAAGCTTACACGGAACAGGGGGAAATCAAACACGCACATATACACTGTCATTTCAAAAAACGGGACTAGCATGATGAGTTGCGCGTGAAATCAGCGATTCCACACCACCTACGAATCATTAAATCATTCCAGCGGCGCACACCTGATGGAGCAGAACGATAGCTCTAGCGTCGTACACTAGCCACTACCAAGGTCAACAAAAACATCTACACAAACACCGGCGCGGCTAACTCGCCTTAGAACTCAATCGCAGAGAAACATAATAAAATATATTAATTCAAAACGGCTCCCTTGAAGATAAAAACCTGATTTGGTCGAGGTTTATGCCTCAGAAACGCGAATCGCACAATACTCGAATAGCTGAACCAAAATAGAATTGTGCTCATCACAAATAGAGACTAACTAGAAAAATTAGCAGATAACTGATATGATGATGTCAAATAATCGAATACTCATTGCTACCCGATCCATGAATGCAATAAGTACGCAGAGTGGGAAATCACAATAAATGTGCAACAGATAGGATGCGATTCCGTACCGGAGGAAGGAATGTGGATGTGGAGAAGCTCGGATGAGGACCTCGAGTTGATGCAACTTCAGATAGAATCCTTGAAACTGTTCTTCAGGAAATCGTCGGGCCATGAGCCGAAGTCAACGATGTGCAAGACGTCGTGTAGTTGGAAGTTGTCGCTCGCCATGTAGACCAAATTCTAGAAAAATATGTTCATCAGAACAGTCAGAAGGCCCGCCCATGCACAAAACATGGCAAAATATACATCATGACTTATAATAACGGGCTTAGTCTGTCTGTCACGTGTGTGTGTCAGTGTGTGTGAAACGAAATTCGAGGGCGTGGCCTAGACCGAAGAAAATGCTGTACAACGGGTCCACTGTTGCTATAGGAGTGCGCCGGCGTCCAAAAGTGGGGAAACGCCTGGAGTTGGGTCCAACGGTGTGATAAGGGTGCGCCGGCGTCCAAAAGTGGGGAAACGCCTGGAGTCGGGTCCAACAGTGTGATAAGGGTGCGCCAGCGTCCAAAAGTGGGGAAACGCCTGGAGTCGGGTCCAACAGTGTGATAAGGGTGCGCCGGCGTCCAAAAGTGGGGAAACGCCTGGAGTCGGGTCCAACGGTGTGATAAGGGTGCGCCGGCGTCCAAAAGTGGGGAAACGCCTGGAGTTGGGTCCAACGTGTGATAAGGGTGCGCCGGCGTCCAAAAGTGGGGAAACGCCTGGAGTTGGGTCCAACGGTGTGATAAGGGTGCGCCGGCGTCCAAAAGTGGGGAAACGCCTGGAGTTGGGTCCAACGGTGTGATAAGGGTGCGCCGGCTAACACAAGTAATAGGAATTCGCTAGGCGGGTCTATTTCTGCATGAGGGGTACGCTCATCCTGTTTCTGCGGACCCTCTCACCTAAATCACCTAGATGTACATTGTTTCCTTTCGTATCCGTGTTCTCTTCCCATTCCGTTTGTGTCTGGATGAACCACTCCTTTCTTTCCGTTTATATACAGCGGTGGACCCTTATCACTTGAATTACCACAACAACCAGTTGAGCCTAAATCATTCCAAGATAACATTTGCACTGAATTGGTTACACTCAATTCTTCACGGCCACTAACTTCGCTCATGTGGAAGAGTATAACTTCGTTCATATGGGGGAAAGCCACCACCTACGGGATCAAAGGTTTCTCAGAAAAGAGATAGAACTGCGTGGAAGGATGCAGATTTTATCCATCCATTTACACTTTTGTGTTTGCTTTCAACGTGTAGTATGCGAGCGAAGCGAGCACCAATAGAAGTCTGGAAGTCCGGCGTCAGCCGGACGGCCAGACTGGTTAATATAATATCTAGCAAGGCAGAATTGGTGTAGAAATGTCCTCCCGAACCACAAAATGAGTACGGCTTTACGAAACATAAAGCGACATCTCATTGCTTTTGCCATAGGTGCCGCTAAACTCACGCAGAGTATAGCACTCCGTGCTGCAGTCGTTCAGGCGACATCAAGTTCCATACGTAATCGATTACCGGTGGCTGGAGCACCAGCAGCAGCGTAACTCGCCAAAAATCGATAGGCATCAAAATCGATGTCACTGGCGACTGTGACCCTTAAGGTCACACTCCTTGTGAAGCACAGCGGCAGCCTTATAACAGAAGCATTCTGTTTTCATGCGTAGAGCGCAAAAAAACAGCTAAGGTCACGGATACGGTACAACATAAAGGTGACTTATCCCAATTATCTTATTTCTACCGCTCAAAAGGGTAATTTATGCTAGATGTCTGCGCCAGTCGCGCGTCAGACGCACACATTTGTTTGTGGAAGATTTTTCATGAATACTGGTCAACGCAGCAAGCAGGCAGTGAATGAAAATGCCGCATCACCGCCACGAGGACGTAAACGCGTGCGTCTCACTTGCGTCTGAGCTGCGTAAGAGCTGAGAGAGGACATATGCTTCGTCATATATACTTCAGAGACCAGCTCGTGCTGCAACGCATGTCTGCTGCTCCATGTGCATGTTGTAATAAAATCCAACTAACGTTCTCTGATGCATTTTGGCGCCTAGCACACTTGCTTATCAGTACAACACTTAGACGAAAACAACGATAAGCATGTGTTCTTTGGTGTACAGGCAGCATTATTCAGATGCTACACATTTTATTGCGGCTGCTCTTAAGCTTTCAATATTGGACCACTGAGATCAATAGTCGCCTTTCGGGACACTTTGATGTTTCAACGAGATTCGACCACAACTACTGCAAGCTGGTTCTTCCACGACATTTACATATAGAGCTTTATTACAGATTTCTGGTAAAGTCAAGCTCGAAAGGAACGACCAATGCTCAATAGGCAAAGGAACTGTGAGTATGTGTCGCTATGGAAGAAAACTGTGGACCACCAGAATTTTCATCATTTAACAATGAAAAACAAATGCATTGGTTTCTATCGATGTCCTCAGGATTGCTAGAAAAAGTGTATCGATCCGAGGTTAATCGTGACGGCAAATTTTAAAGACAGGGGTCGTAGGCTAACAGGAAGCGGGTTTGTTGCAGAGTGGCAGAAACTTATGCAGAATGTGAGGTGAATCGTATTCTTGTCAGCTGATAAAGCTGGTCAGTTTTGCATTAGAGGTGAGGGTTTGAGGGAGAGGTTGTATCTTTGCAGGCATGAAGTATGGAAGTTTATTACTATTATTATTTCTATGCAATTATTTACAAACATGTGTTCTTGGAATCCGTATTTTTCAATGTTACTGCCAAGATTTCGACCGTCCAGGTTCCCGAAACGGTTAAGACGCTTTTTATTCACCCCTGCTTGCGTGTTTCTGCGCCTGCTACTTGGTCATATGGGTGTCGATTTTTTTTATCGCTACACTTGACTGCACAACGATCATTGGTCAGTGATCTTACAGCGCTCGAGGTCTAACGCATACCTTCCGCTCTGTGCGGATCTGCAGTAACCACTTCTCAGTAATTGAAGGTGGAATGCTGATGGTGAGACTAAACTTGCCAAACTTGGGGTGCTGTAATAAATGCGAAGGCCTCGATTAGCAATTTACAGTTCATAATTCCTTGGTAATTAGCTCAATTATGGACAGATATTTGCCAATGCAGCCATTTCCAGTCCATCTTGCGACCATCAGACCTTAACGTTAGTCGCTAATTTTGTACTAATCAACTACCTCGTTGTTTAAAATCTAAACCAAATATCCTGCGAAATTCACGGAAAACTTTTAGAAAGAACAAGACAAGACGTAAAATTCAAGCCTTCCGTAAACGTTGGTATTGCCACATTTCCTTTTATAGTAATATCGCGCAATAGTGTAGTGTGGGTGAGGACATCTTGAAATATGTTCGGCACCTAGGGATCTACAAGATAATGATAGGAAGTATGATAGAAGTACCAGGATATATCAACAATTCGGAGAACGAACAGTCAAGAGAAAACAGTTATAACTATCACGGAGAAGTTCATAAATGAAATATGAAATGATCAGCCATGTCGAGCAGAAAAATCCGACTGGGGAACTTTGGTGCACCAAAAAGGCTACTGAAAGCACCAGTGGGTCGGCTCATCGGAAGATCAACGGTGGTGCAGAGGAGCTACAGATCAGAAGACGACTGAGTTGATTTCGTCATCTAAGAATCATGCGAAACCTCCTGAAACCCCACTCTTCTCCCATCCCCCTACGTCTCCACGTCCCTACAAAACCACTAAGGTTTTCTCTAGTGTGTCTGGTGTTACTTACACGGTGCGAACGAAAAAGCGGCGAGCGGAGCGCAGGAGGAAAAACTGGATAAAGAAAAAGACTAAGCAAAAAAATTGACAAGAGATCTACGCACATAGAAAATAGGCATACCGTGGTAGCTGTCAGAAGGATCATAATCTTGGCGATGCGGAGGGCTATGGCTGCATTCGACAGGCTCGGCTCACGATTGCGGATGTGGTGGTGCAGCATCCGTACAAAACGATGTCCCATGCTTTTCACATGTTCTTTTCCGGACACAGACAACTCGAGAGGTTCTGTAAAGCTAACGATCTGAAAAGTCGGCTACTTGTTTAAGCACTAGGCACAAACCATCGCTGAAGACGATGACAGCGAGCATGAGGGACTTTTCCGTCTCATCAAGTTGTAATTCTCGCAAAGGTTCTGACAATGTCACTACCATTCGATCACTGCAGCCTCTGAATAGAGCAGTTATTTACCAGATGACTGAGAAAGAGAAAAAATGCCCTGTAAAGAAATTTTGTGTGTTTAGCGCATTGAGGGACCCCACCGAACATCCGGAAAGCATTGCAATGCCTCTGCTCGCGGAAAATACGTGCCGTTAGCGTAACAGACTCCATCGCAGTTGGCTTCATTCGTCCAATTCGCACACATCCACCAGTAGAACGGACCAAATCGACTTTTTGCTATAAGAATCTGGAACGGATTTGAATGGACAATGAACTCGCCCGCTGTGAGAGAGTTCTATGTTACCTGATCATCAACACTAAGTGAGGCGAACTCAGGTAAAGCATGCAACCAGTCCGCAAATAAAACGAAATTCCGTCGCCAATCCTGCATCACGTCTTTCATTGTCGCTACACGCTCAGCAGTAATGACAAGCTAAAACAAGTGCTAATTAGTTGCTAGAGGAAAGTAAGAGCAGAAAAATATAGGAGATGAAACACACCGGGGTTCTGGACGAAATCATGTTTGGATTGTAAAACGCGTTTATGAATGATACGCTAGCCGAAGACAATCCTGAATAAAACTCACTGTAATAAAACTTGGCTCACAAGCTAATATTTCGAAATGAAAAATCACTCTAAGGAAATTAACGGGGCTCGACAATTCGTAACCAAATGTATACCGTTGAATCCAGTTTTCAATGCTAATCTCAATTCCGTTCTCCCTACCTGCTGCGGAGTTCTCTATGAAGAGTACTGACATTACATGATCCCAGCTTGCCTAAGGCAGCCGAAATTAAGCTTCTTGGTTAGATTCTGCCAAAAAAAACCGCAGGGACTTACATGAATTTGCGAAATTTTTGGATGTATTAATCAAGTTCAATTAGTTGACATGTTTGAAATAGTTTTCGCATTTCTGGCAGAATACAACTCGAAAATCAGATTCGGCCGGTCTAGACAAGCCGAAATCATGCCACATAACTCTTTAGACAGAACTCCGCAACAGATAAGGAGAACGGATTTGAGACCAGCATCGAAAACAGCGTTTGACAGTATCCGAGTCGTCGGACCTCCCCCCCCCCTCCTCGTATCCTGATAAACTCCGAAAATCCACATCCGAAGGTATCAAGATGAGCAGGTAGAAACTCAAAAAAAAATCACAAACACATCTGTGCTTGGATTTCAAAATGCAAATATGCCTCTTTCTTGCTCCATCGGCGATTACTTTCTTAGGATTGAACAAACTCCCCAAAACGTCTTTTTTGATAATTTTCTTTGCCTTCATTTCCTTACACAGCGAGTGTAAAGGGAGCATGAACCATTATTGCACACGTGCAAACGAAGGTGCATCGTACCACCCACATGGCGCGAAAGACCAGCTATGCGCTGTGTTCTTCGGGCGTGATCAGGATGGCTGCTAATTAGATGTAGAGTAGCTATGGAAGAAATAGGCAAGAAAAGGGCTCTGATCAGCTCCGGAAGCAGAACGCTCCGTTGGTCTGCCGCTCTCCGTCAGCACTGCGGTGCAGCCTCGTTTTCAGGTGTGCATTAGCGATTGACGACACCAACCTCTTCCAATATTCAAGCGTGAATACGAACAAATGAACCAGAACAGAATCAATTTTAATAGAAGATCCTGATTTGTATAAAACCGTACAGAAAAAGGTGGAGGAAACCCACCATCCGAACGGGAATACCCAGAAACTGTGGGAGGATCCACTCGGTTGCAGACTTGTCGGTGCATAGCTAATAAAGTATCAGCCGCCCTTAATTAAAACCGCAAGTTGCAACAATGTTTGCCAAATTAAATCAAAACTTTCCAGAAAAAGCACCTGTTCAACTCAGCATCTGGACTGGGCAGTGCATCAGCTTTCATAGAATACTGATCGGTTTGCACTTCAACTGAACACCTATAAAAAGCATCAGATGAAAATGATAGGAACTGTTCCTTCCATGGCTCCATGGCAGGGGAAGAAATAAGGCAGATGTGGGAAAATGCACGTAGCTCACCTATCTGGAGAATTTTCCCGGTAATCGTCGTCACCGTCATCAATATCGTGTAGTGGATCACTGCGCTCTCGTTCTGATTGTACCGCTGGAAGGGAATAGGTTTTATCAGGCTGCGTGACAAGAGGTACGCTGGTGGTCTGTGATTGGTCGATTCATGTGCGCGTCGCGGCTGCAGCCTTCTAGGGTACGAGCAGTTCTGCGTGGATATGGGCAACTTTTCTAAGCTTGAGTGGGACAGATGAGTGTTTTCGGAACCAACAAACTGTGAGAAGGTGGCCACAGATGTCATTTAGTGCGTCGAATTTGAAGAAACAACATGAACTTGAGAAGCATACGCGTGCGGCGCGGTGGCGTCGCGGCGTACGTCTTGACCGCCACCCGTCTTATCACAAGCAAAAAAGACATCGGTCCTTCTAAGTAATTTGCTTCTCATGAAATCGAAAATAACCTAATTGAAAATACTAGATTTAGAATAAAGGACTGGAAACCGAGAAATTCAAATTCTCATCATGGACCAGAAAAATCAATACCGAAATGAGGCGTAAGGAAAGGTTGAGCTCACCTCGAGGATTCATTCCTGCAATGAAGCACTGCTTTAATCGACAGGCTCGACATACATTGCGATGCTCTGAAATAGTTAAAAAAATAGAACAGAACTGCACACTCACATTTTTTGGAGTGTTACTACACCATGTTTACTGCTGCATGCTGTAAAGAAAAAAAAAACAGTTGAATGTTGAACGAAAAATAGCAAAAATACTGGCACCCCCCCCCCCCTCCCGAGATTGGGTCGCCAAATTTTTGAATCCTTCTATATAAATACAAATACAAAGCTTGTATGAATTTATTTTTAATTATTTATTTTTTATTATTATTTTCAATAAAGTTTTATCAATTATTTGTTATTTTAATTGTTATTTTTATCAATTTTGTTTTCCGTCAGTGTCCCCAAAACGGCGAAGATCCCATTTTTTTCCCCACGCCCCCCCCCCCCCTCCCGTCCACTTTCTGTGTCCGCCACTGCCGCATAGTGAACCAGCAGTCTGTTCATGTTAGCAAGCAGATAATTATTCATTTACGATTAGTTTCCTTGCAATGTTCCAGAGTCATTTATTAGATTGTCAACAAGTGACAGATACCCACTGCACCTGTCCACAGCTGGCGCCTAGAAGAAACAACACTCAAACGAGTCTCTGATCCAGCTCGGTGTCGCAGTACAATTTATGAGTTTCGATTGGTTACAAACTCATGCAACAATGTAGTTACCTCTTCTATCGCAGCCTTGTGAACTCAAAGTGCTTACACCCGTGTATTAATCGTCTTTGCAGTTCGAAAAGTTGTGGTGCCTCAGAAAATCAGGGATACTTTACTGCAACCTACTATAACTCAATGCTTATTACCCTGAATGGTTAAAGTTGCCAGCAATTTGTCCGGTAGTAGTCGAAAAATGCCCAATCGAAAAATGAAACGCTCCTCCAGTCCTACACTCCTATCATTCAGGTGCGTGGCATATATTTCCACGAACTTGGTTTCCATTTTCACATTGATGACTGTGCTAAGGGGTGCAAATGACTGTAAGGACAGTCATGAAAACGTGGAGGCCAGGTATAATATGGCTGATCATGGGAAAAAATGTGCCTGCTTATAGAAGTGTGTGAGAAAAAAAAAGAAAAAAAACAAATGACAGTTTCAGCGAGTTTCCTCTTCGCTGCCTTATGTTCAATATGGAGAAGTCGGGCGTGTGACAGGAAGAACGATAGCTGGCAATAGTTGGCTATCATGAACTCATCTGTCAATATCCCATGCAATTGTAGCCCCTCCCCTAATGAAATGGCTGAGATTTGCACTTTCACATATTGAGCATGTTCCAGTGAGTATGATGATCATGACGTGATCAGGTGCGAATCAGTGGTGTGGAAGCAGTTAAAGTTTAACTGCCATTGAAATTTGACTTATAAACACTACAGATGTTATATTCCTGCTTTTAGTCCTAGAAGGTCCACATTCAGCAATGTGTTGTCTGAATAACGTCTTCGATCTTTCGAACAGGGTAGACTAGATGCGAGCAACGCAAAGTGGGCGTGGCAATCTTCGCATGGGGTGCGCGATGCAGCTGGCAGCTGTCACTACCTATCGTTCTTCATGACCGTCACCCGGAGAAGTCTCGTTCAAAGCTTGCGAAGTAGTAATAAAATGATGATTTGTATAGAAGGATGACGTCAACCAACTTTATAGATTTCATTCATAGTCCAAACGAACCTTTTGCTATAGCGCACTGTCCGTCGAAGCGGCACATATACTGACGATTGTTCCAAACACTGAAAGTATGTATGTAGCATGTGGAACGCTACAAAGGGCAATTAAAACAAACATATGTAAAAAGAGTGCTAGAAATATATTTGCACAAAAAGTGTAATAATTAAACAGAAAAGCGAGATTATCGTTCTTTTCAGGGGAGTACAGGAATTCGATCATCATGCTGGCAGCTTGCCTTTTACAAGTTGTTTTACTGTCAACGTCACAGCCAATTTTCGACATCGAATCTTATCATGAAGTCAGACATAGTAGCTACAGGTTAACCGACGGCCACTGCCCTCGTGCTTCAGTTTTCTACTAATTTTTGCGGTATCCACTAGATGCACTTATCAGGGAAGGATACTGGGGGAGTCCAACAACTCGTAATGAAATGTATACCGTTGAATTCAGTTTTCGATGCTGATCTCAAGTCCGTTTTTTCCTTATCTGCCGCGGAGTTCTCTGTGAAGAGAAACGTTGCATAATCTCAGCTTGTCTAGACTGGCCAAATCTGACTATATCTGACTAATCTGACTACTAGTTATATTCTGCTATAAATATGAGCGGAAACTATTCCATACATGTCAACTAATTAAAAATTAAATCATGCTTATGGAATTCTCTTGGATCCAGATAAGATTCCGTGATCTCTTGGCAAAATACATCCAAGAAGGCAAATTTTGGGTGCCTTGAGCAAGCCTAAATCATGTCATGTAACTCTTCAGAGAGAACAACGCAGCAGATAGGGAAGACGGATTTGAGATCAGCATCAAAAACTGAATTCGACAGTATACACTTCATTACGAGTTGTCGGACCCGCCCAGTATGCCTCCCTGGTTAGTATGATAGCTGGAAAATGAAAATGTGATGATCTCCATCCAAAAATGACAAAAATGAATAAATATTAGAGTTGAGTAGTTGTTATTCTCTAAAGACATGGGCGCCGTTTTGCAACGACAGGTGAAGGGATATTAATAACATCTGAACTCAGGCGCTACAAGTACGGCGCGTGCTCGTACTCTCAAGATGGATAGTCTTGAAAACAAAGTGAAACTCCATATGGCTGGTCAACAAGGGGTGGGATAGACAAACATAACTTCCTCTTTTCTCGTACATTTTATCACAAGAAGGTTTCGATGTCCGCATGAATCAATGAGACTGCATGCCAGTCCCTTGCCACGGCCTCGAAAAGAAATAGTGTGCACTAGCGCCGCCTGCGAAAGAATACCAGTTTTTTCGTGCAAGCACGCTCACTTTTTTCCACGGCAGGGACAGTGGCTTGCACTGCGATTGCGATTGTCAGGAATAAAGTCAACCGTGTGTCTCTGTGTGTCTCGAAACTCAATTTTGCTTCTAGCTCGAGTGATGACTGAACAAGAAGCATTAGACACTGCAGAAATAAAGGAGAATCGCCAACCAAATACAAACGGCCGAAATCTATTCAAAAACAACTTGAAAAGAAAGTCGAATTTGAGGAGGTTTATTTCCACTCCCTCCAAGAGCTTTGGACAGTGACCAGCACATGTTCGCAGAAAATTACAAAAAAAAAAAGAAGAAACTAATGAAAAACGGAAGAGTGCAGATGCACTAGAAAGTTGGCCAGTAGAATATCGGGCAAAAGCTCAAGATGGAAAAGAACCTTGCTTTCGATTTCTCCCTCATCCTGCAGTTTCTCACATGGTGCAAGTTTCCAAAGACTAAGATTTACTATCTTTAAGGTGAGTGATGCAGACTACCACGACTGGAACTGTTTTTAAATTTGTCATCCAGGAAACTGATCCTGCAGAATGTTTCCTCTGACGGACAGGAAGAAATTCACTTAATATCGAGCGTTGCCACCTAATGAAAATCCCCTAAAGATGCTAATAAATCTTGTAATGTAAAAGAGGTTGGCAAGAGATATGGAAAGACTGTGAAGCAGAATATGAAAGATATATTCTCGACGGTACATAGGATTAATGGACCACCAACCCATACAAAAAAAAACCCCAGATGCTCGCGAAAGCACACCCCATTTTTGAACAAAGCCATTGCGTTCTTCACCGGGTGTGACAGTCGGCGAAGAATTACGGGAGAGAATATCGTGTTAAAGAATGCGATATTCGGTCAGATAACGAAGCACACTTGAATGCATATCTCAAGTTGTGTGCATAACTGAAATATGCGGCAATTCTAAATTATCTTCGCTTTTGAAATAGAATATAAATATGTTAAAAATCAACTCGCATACTAAATCGGGGAGCGATGGCCGGTTTCGATGTTTTCAGCGATGTTTACATTCCAATCAGAGGAGCAATAAATTGACAATTAATCAGAAGAGCACAATGAAATGCTCGACGAATTCTTCTTTAACCGCGCATTAATTCAGCAATTAGTCAGTAATTAACAAAAGTGTGGAGCAGTGTCGAACTTGAAGCTCCGACAATGTAGTCTAAATCCATCCAAATGGTGCGCATCGACAGTAGAAAAGTGGAATAAAAGAAACTGTAGCCACAACAGGGAAAGGTTTCCCCGTGCTGAATTAAAGGTGAGAACCGTTGTGGCATAGTTACAAAGTAAAAATTTCTTTTCGGTTAGCACATGGTCTTACCATAATCCAGCCGCAAAATAAAATGTGTATCGTGCATAACTATATTTAGGACAACCAACAAGATGAGGGTTTATCGCACAGGCCATTCACCGGGGAGTTGGTATGCCATTTATCGGACACATGTGTTCCACGTACTTCCACATCATTTCCGGGACCCTTTCTAACACGTTAAGCAGTTAAAAATCACTGCGACCAACAAGCTTGAACGTGCGCGACTTGCCAAAGGCCCCTCTGATCGTAAAAATGCACCAACACCGACTCATTTCTGAACCGCCCGTATGTACATCGAACCATCTGTCGGTGCCGATTTTGAGCTCGAAGAGGGTGATTTGGACCCATTATGCCTAGAAATTACAGTAATACTGCTTGCTCACCGGACTGAACTTTTCATCTTGTGGGGTAATCAACCCAGTACTACAGATGAAAATAGTACAAGATAATTTGAAAGAAAACATTTATAAAGAAGAAATGGAAAATATGTGAAGAAAAAGTGAATGATATAGAATGAAATGAGCTGGAATCTGTGAAACCTACCTCCTCCTGAAGAAACCTTTACATCCATTGCAGGCGTTCACACCATAGTGCTTTCCAAATGCCTAAAAAGACACAACATCAGCATACTACAAATAAAGACAGCGTAGTTTATAGTGCAGCGTAGTGCAATGTAGTGTAATGTGGTGTGTTGTAGTATAGGGTAGCGTAGCTTGGTGTGTCGTAATGTAGATAATCCCAAAAGCATACCTGATCGCCACAGACGACACAGACGAGGTTTATTGTGGAGTTCTTCTTACGTCCTCGACTAGGGGTTTCTTGTGAGTTCACCAGGTTACCAGACTGTGTGAACTGGGAGCTGTTCAAGCCCGCCATTGGCTGGATGCCTGACAGACCGGTGTGACCGCCGATCGCAGCCGCCGAATTGCGAATCAACTCGTCCAGCGCCGTCGACGCGACGTCACCGAAGACGTCCGAGTGATCGAGAGACGCCAGTGTGTTGAACATCTGAAACGACGCAGACGGTCAGGCACGTCGCAGAGACGCACGCAGCGCACGATACGGTTGGTCCGCGGAGCGAAAGTGTTTCCATGAACTTTTGATTTTCAATTCGGCTGCCACCACGCGGAATGATACAGCTTGCGGGAAGAAGAGGTTGCTACAGCAATAGGCAGTGTGCAAAACGGGGAAGGCAGACGGGGGAACGAACAGAGAACGTGGAAACCCGGGTGGCAGAGAGCGGGTGGTCATTAGTCGCGGTGTCACGTGGCGCCGCGCTCTTCGAATTTTCGCCAAAATCGTCCGATTCCCATCCGATACAGAATTACTCGCTAATCTGCCTGCGCTGCACTAACCAATACCAAAACAGCAAAATCAGGGGCAGAATAGCGACGAAATTCGAAAAAAAAACGACTGTATGACTCTGCACAACTGACCATATTTATAAGGTCAGTTTCACAACAAAACTGTTGCTGGAAAGGAAGTAGAGAAGCAGGAGGCGCAAAAGGCAAGCAGCGTGAACTTGTAGGGCAATTCTCATCAATCGCCGTTTTCGAAACGAAGTGTAGCAGGATGCAAGGACTCGTTCAGGAAGAGCACAGTTCAATCCAATAAGTTTGTGAATTTCTGTTTCCAACTCCCATAGGAAGGAACTTTTAGTTGATTTGATGTGATAGTCACCGCTTTTAGCGCATAAAATTGCTACTTATGGTCGGGTAGCTGAGAGAGTGCGTCTGTGACTTTGTCTGCAGTTACGGGCGCGGCACGGTCTTGGCCGGCTGATCAACTGGTTCGATCTGCTCAAGAATGGAAAAAAATTCGCAGACGCACTTCCTACGTTACTGGACTCTGCTAACTGCGAAAACGTTGCAGGTGAAGTATTCGCTCTTACCCCAGATGGCCAGTTTACACTAGAACCAATTCTAATGGTCTATGACCGAGCGTACGCGCCTAGGTACATACCAGTGGCGGACGCAGAAAGTGGGCGGGAGGGGGGGGGGCGTGGGAAGAAAAGTGGGGTCTCCGCCGTTTTGGGGACCCAGACGGAAAATAAAATTAATAATAATATTAATTATAATAATAAACAATAAATAAAAAATATATTAAAAATAATAATAAAAATAAACAATTAAAAATAAACTAACACAAGATTTTTATTTGTATTGTAAAGTAATTTCGAAAATTTGGCGACCCATTCTCGGGGGGGGGCGCGCCCCCCTCCCCGCCCCCCCCCCCTGCGTCCGCCACTGGTACATACCTATTTAGACAAGGAAGCAAGAGGATTGACGAGAACGATGACGGTGGTATCAGTGAAATATGTGGATGCGCAGACAATCAGAATGCCACTATGTATGCGGTGCGCTGCGTGGCGGGTGACTCGATAAGCAGACTATCCTTACACAGATGCATGTGGGTGCCGGATCCATGCATCCCTGTGATGAACATTAGGCCTGAACCCAGCCTGAACCTTTGCTCCATCATAGGTTTGTTAACGAGACGGAAGGCGAAAATTTCAAATCAAGAGCACTTCTACTACCACGTTAATTTATGTTGTTTCGAATGTGACGACAAAAGAGACACTAGTGGTCGAGACACAAGGAGACGTGCTATATCATGTTCAACGCGGTACTCTGGCTGTCTGCGCATCCACACATTTCGTTGGTACCACCATTCCCATACTCGTCCGATCCTCCTTTAACCTGTCCAAACAGATTATGAAGCGCACGCAAACGGACGTCAACCTCTGGAGTTTCCTGCAGTCTTCCGTGATTGTGTAGTGCCCTGCATAAACTTATAACATAAGCACTAAACGGCAAGCATCCAATTTGTGCCTTCGTAAGTTTGGCAAGCATGACACGCTTCAACATGTTATTTTTTCCAATACAATTTCTCTTTGGTTTTCCCCGGTGTAAAGTAATATGGGCAATTAACTTGCAGTCTTATTTTCTCATAGTTATAAATCCTAAGTGCAACAAAATGTCCCAAATGTCCTAAGATTTTTGTTTGAGACCAGGAAATCAGGCAAATTTCTTGGAAATTCCAGAAATCTCGAACATTAGAGTTGTAGGAAGTTGTCGTTATAGTTGAAAAAAGACTCAAAAAAGTGAGCGAAAGCATGCACAAGCGTAGACGTGACAGACTACACCATTGCAGATGTTCGCTGCAGGACCACTTGCTTCCTATATTGAGGGTGTGGGTCATGATGAGGCAAAATGGGGCGGCGCCTTCCCGCCCTTTATCGTAGACTCGTCCCCACTTACATTCAAATTTGCATGGGCAAGTATGGTGAAATCGCGCGCGAATCAGTGCGAGTAGGTCCTGAAGGGCGGAGCGAGGGTTTCATTGAACCAATCGCAGACACATTGCCCACCCACTTTTGCCTCATCATGACCCACACCCCTATATTGACGGTAAAAAATAGCATTCAACGTGTAATATGCCGACACAACGCAGAACTATGGCGACAGAGATCCATGAATAAACTCCCACGGTTATCGATGGCGTTTAGAGTCTGCAGCTTCAGCTGAAGCGTAGGCTTTTCAATGACAGGCGATTAGTGCTGCGACTAATAAAATACGAGACACACGCCTCATATGCTCAACGCCTAATTGCATAGCTTGCACACTGATGTTTGATGGGTGATCAGCGGCCTTTGAGCCGATGATGTGAAAGAGCAGAGTCGTACATCCCGTGTACTTGGAGTATTTTCCTCAGGGATTCGTATCTCCCACAAAGAAGGAGAGACTCAAGGTGTGTCTTTGCCTTGTTTTCTTCTTGTGGAAAGACAGCATAGAGAAGAGCAGACAGAAAATTAGGCGTCCTTATGTGAAAAAAAGCAGAGCCACTGAGAACATCCACAGTTCTTTCCATCAGAAATGATAGCTGAAGAGAAATCAGAGAAACAGAGGACGCGAAAAAGTGTATGCTCCTTAGGAAATGAGGTGAAAAAAGCAGGCCTTTTGTATGGACAGTCAACTATCAGCGGCCTAGATGTATGATATATCAAAGTTTTAAAAATTTGCGGCCTGTACAGCAATGGCGGAGTCAGACATGACCAGCCAGGTGAGGGGGGGGAAACTCGGGTTACTTTGGGAACACGGACGGAAAGATAAAATTGTTAAGAACATCAATTTCAAAAATGAATGATTAAAAATCAGAATATTCAAAAAAATAAATAGACCAAATGGGAATGGACTAATACAATTGTTCGATAAAGTCCTTTCGGAAAATTTGGCAACCCATTTTTGCGCCACCTCTAGTGAAATTCATGTTTCAACTGCAGTTCGAGTAATAAACAAAAATGAAATTTTCCTCTGGTTCTACCAGCCTCAAATCTCTTCAGTCATTCTCTCATCATATACTGTGAAGTAGAATAGTCGAACGGTAGAAATGAATGCAAGAAAGACCCGCTCCATCGTCAAAATTCTGAGCAAAAGCCAAAACGTGGTCGTCCACAGACCCTCGCTACACCGATCGCATAAGTAGCATCAGGCCATATTGCCTTCAAGAAATTGGAAAGCACCAAGCATGGTCCATAGAAAGCCCTAAGGCAATTCAGCAGTTTGGTGGTCATATCCTTTCTGAGAAAGGCAGAAATGGATTCATTATTTCTCCTAGGCTTTAGATCTGCAGAATATTGCAGTTTTCATGACTACCCACATTGGAACGCAAATTCATTTTCTTCATGAGACTCTGAGCATTTCATTAAATCACTTCAATCAAGATATAAATTACTTAAGAAAAGCAATGATGTGAAAATGTGATCGAAATCATCTTTTCCATTTTTCATTTGATTTCACATATGCAACAGAAATCTACTACATTTAAATTTTTTTATGCTTCATTGGCCTCGTTTCTTAGATCGTAAGCTACACTGATCATTGAAGTGAAATACAACCAAAAGCAAAAAAATACATCCCATATTCTTTGTGAAAACTGTTAAATTTGGTTTTTACTTATATAAATAAATGAAAAAGTTGGACAAAAGTGGCTAAAACTCTCAATTTTCTGTAGGTAGGTTCTTTTAGAAATCAACTAGTTATTATGAAAACCTTCGTGTAACCTGGCCGAACAATATATGGTACGCAGAGAATCCAGAGAATTAGGATACCGCGCCGGAAATGAAATGGTGTGAAACGTATGAGCGGGTCCAGACTACATACTGACGTCCACTGTAAAAATCTGTTCCCTTGGAATAGTTGGTTCCAGCGGATATTTCGAAAAAAGGAGACTTATTGCGTTAGAAGCCGTCTAAATTCAATAGTTCAGAGGAGACATCGCTAAATACACATGTAGTGCTGAACATCCCAGCTGGCCTGCCGCGCTGCACCACTTACGCGGCGCGGCAGACCAACTGAGCTGTGCGATTGTCGAGCGTTGCCGGTGTTTGTGTGGCCCAGAAGTTTCGGGATGAAAACAAAGTTAAAAAGAGAAACAGTGTAAAATATGAGCAAAAACATTCATCTCTGCACATCCGACAACCATAGCGCCCAGTTGGTCTGCCGCGGCGCGCAAGAGGTGCACCGCGCTAGACCAGATAGCGGTGCATGTACCGGTTCTCAGGCCGCAACAGATGCGTGAAATGATGAAAGTCTTTGAAATCGACGCTATAATAGTTGCTCAAGCGAGGAAAAAAAAACTTTTTCTGTTGAACTTGGAAATTTTTCGCAGTGACACAGTATGTAAAGAGACAACCCTGAAGTGCAAACCAACTACAAAGACCAGAATGGAGCGATTGCCAGGCGGCGATGGTCCGGCGCCGGGTGGCCGCAGCCGAGAACTGGAATAGCTTCCGCCGAGCGCCATTTTGTCGCTTTCAAAAGACGATTGCTAAGCATACAAGAGAAGTCTGTCGCGAACAACCCAACCCAACCGTGTCAACACGTCCGCATCGGGGTGTCCACGAATTACCCAGTGCTGCTATTCTTCCCCTAGGATAGGGTGGTGAAGTGTCAGAGGAGTCAATGGCCGGAGAAAGTTCCAGAAGCTGGAGGCAGAGCAGTTCAACGACGATGCTGTTCGCAGCAGGTTGTTTAGTAATCCAATAAGCAGGTGCTCAAACAATGCATACGTACGCTGCTCTCTCGCAGCACACGTTGGCGACACGCTCCGGACAATGGGATGGATTTTTATGCTACGTAGCGCTAGAAAGTCATATGAAAGTGAAGATAATAGTAGTGCAAGCACTACTTCCCGCGAAGATCTATTTCTTGGACCTATTTACCCGTATATGGTGAAGGGAGCGAATGGCAGATAGCCGACATTCCTTTGTGTGTTTTTATAGCCTTTTCCATATGAAATCTTTTCACAACCTCAATAAATCCATAAAAGAACACCTCCTCTGACCCCGGCGATAAAGATGAATGGCGACAAAGCGTACGGAGATCAAAACTTGTTTACAAATAAAAATTCAGCGGAACCGAGCATCCGTCCGGAATTCTCACTGAGACCGAAGTCGATTGACATATAAAACCATCGTAAATTACTGACCAGCGTGATATACATTGTACTTAACATTATTAGTAGCAGCACATGCGTGGTGAACAGCAGAAGAAAATAAGACATAAAGTTCATGAGAGATCTAGAATTATTGAGAAGCATTAAGTGCATTCCAAGAGCAAGACTTTTCAAAGAGAGGGATGAACGATGAAATTTTCAGGGAAACACCTCACAACATGCATAAATAAGCATCAAATGAATATCTATCTCATAATTTTTTCTCTATTCTTTTCAAATAAAAAAAGGGATGACATAACCCTACTCATTTTCTCTAATATACTTTTCATATAAAGTTAACGTTGTGACAAAAAAAGAAGTAGTAGAAAATATGAGAAATAGGCAAGCTAGAGATGGTGTCAATACTGGAAAACTATTAGGTGCATAACTCTTCTAGTAGGAAAAAAGGAGAAAAATCGGGTTGCGGAAATCCTCAACCCTATTTTTTCAATTTTCGCAAAGCTATTGAAAAATGATTGTTCAACAATGAAATAAAATAATGTCTGCTTCGGCGAACAGCAATCAAACATGTGAATGATTTCCCAAAAATAGGATAGCTCTCCCTATGCCAAATATAGCACGCCAGGTCTAAATGCAGAATATGTACTAAGTGATCTACACGCGTAGATCATTCTTGTCTCGCCGAGATTTCGGAAGTCAAATTGCCCCAAAACTATGCATTTGGACGTATCCAAATGTAACAATGGCAGCTCTCAGGTACACTTTTTTTGAATTGCTGTAGTTGGATTTAGCCCAAATACTAACTTATTTTGCAATGCGGACGGGATGTGCTGAAGGGAAATTTCATAACGGGACTGAAACGTAGAAGAAAGAGAGCAACTAGAGTATATTATTTGAACATCAGGAAAAAAATTGTGGATCTGTTAATAAATTGAGGTCCGGTGAATGGCATCAGGAAAACGGCCATTTTCCCCGTGGAAAAAATTCTGAAAATATCGCTAGTAGGTTATCGCTAATTAAATTAGGCATTATTTCCCAAGGACTCCACTTACAACTCATTTCGGTCACGAGAAGAGGAACAACTGTAGAACATACTGAAATTATCGGGAACTTAAGAGAAATCTCGCGAACTGTCCTTAAATTTACCAAAGATCTACCAGGAATCAAACGATTTCCATCACCCGTTTTTAAAAATATGGATTGAATCGCGACGATGACCAGCGATTACCCCAATCATAATATGCACATGATTCCGCACGGGACCAGACTCCTCTAATAGCTTGCACGGTAAACAATGGTCGCGGCGCGACAAACTATAAACACAGTCCATCCAGACAGACAGTAGGTCGTTAGTGAATAAATTGGATTTTTTTGTCTATGTTGGGCACGGAAATCATAACGAATTCGGGAAAATTCCAACAATGCGAAAATATTTTCATAAAAAAAGACAATTGGAAAAGAACACAACTGTAAAAATGTAGCACTATTAAAAGATAACTATAATGAAGACAGTGCATAAATGGTAAACATCCGTCAGTGCTCACATAATAATGTGGTAGGATAGCGCTGTAGTAGATGAACGGAGAGGAAGTAAAGTCACAAAGACCGTACATAGGCGTGATTTGCTCGGGAACGCTAAACGCACTCTATGTACACATACTGAACCCGGCATCGTTGAGCGAGCGACCATTAGTGCAGGGCAGAGAGGTGTGATCGAGTCGATTGTTGTACTAAAGCCGGTGAATGGAAGTTACCGGAAGGTCACTATACATATGGAGGCGCCGAGAATGGAAAATTCGTTCATAAAAACACATCCGAAGTGTAACTTGGGATGATATTTGATTGACAAAAAAAAATGCATGTCCAGGAATGAGAACGGCACTGGAAGGGAAGGTATGTGGATCATTACTCCGAAGCAAGTCCGTTTATTGTACGCAGAATTCTCCTGAATATAGGTTCCCATTACTTACTTTGCATATGTAACCCAGTTCTTTGCCCATCGCCATCATTCTAGAAATGAACAATCTCATACCCTTGGTATAATTACCAATGGGTAGTAGATGGCAGTGCGGACGATAATGAAAATGAGCGTTGGGGGGGGGGGGAGGGGCGTAGGGAAAAGTGGGGTTTTCGTCGCTTTGGAGACCGAAATGATAAAAATTGGTTTAAAATAATAGGAAAAATAAGCAATTAAAAATGAACTGGTGCGATTTTTTTGCTTTGTAGATAATTGCAAAAATTTGGCAACCCATTCTCGAGGGGGGGGGGACAACAAGAATTTTTTGAAGTTTTTTCCCTCAAATCCGGATAAATTTACCCCCCCCCCCCCCACGCCTCCCCGAAAAATAGGCTAGTCAGACATGGACCTAAATTTATAACTGGAAGTGTAGGTAATCTCGTACCCATTGGTAGCATCTGGGTATAGACAACGTATGCACAAATGTGCCGACCGCTGTTGTTTAAAGACTAATATTGGGTTCAGTAACACGTTCACCATGGGTAATTCCAGCGAGGTACACGTAAAACGCGGATTTTACACCGAAAAAAACCACTGTTAACAAACCAACTTCAATCATTCTGAGCGTTCTATGATGCTTCTCTATAAGAATTTGGCTTCCACATGAATTCCGGGAACGCATGTGCACTGCGGCATGAAAACAGGTGGAATTCACCAGGAATTAAGGCGACAAATACCATATTCACTAAAAAAAATCTAGAGCGAGACCGCCTTGGAAATCCACGTGCTTAGCGAAATTCGACTTTAAAGGCACAGTTCCAGAATCAGCGTTTCTTATAAAGATAATTGCTTGATATGCGTAAGTCTACGGACGGTTCTGGAAAGAATTCATTAGTCTTCTATTCGAGCAAAACATAACCCTCCTTCATTGGGAGGATAATGCCAACTACGTCATCGCTTCTACTTATACGTAAATCCCAGCCTCTAAACAGAAACGAGCTCAGCTGTCACATGTAATTATCAAAATTAAATGAAAGAGGCACTTGATTGTGTTATTAATGCCTTAAAAATCACCATACTCAGTACTATTGAGATCAGCACCTTATGCGGATTGATTGAGAGACTTCTGGTGTAACCAAGATCGTTTCAATCAATATTGTGTGCAGTAGTATGGCAGACCAGGGCAGACACCAGCTATTTGACTGATAACTGAGTAATTACTGAGTATTCACATGCATAGTGAACTCAGTCTTACATTACTACAAAGAAGGTAAATGGGTATTGCAAGTAAATCGGTATTGCACAGCAGAAAACAGGAACCGCAGCGCACCGGCTTCGCGGGGCGGCAGACGTTGTGGTCCTCACGATCAGGCATGGTCTGAATTATTGTTTGGCTTATTTTTCCACTGCTGGGTTTCTTGATGGCTTTGGATAGAACAAGAAGTGAAAGAAATAAGCAAAGCAGCGGTCCCGACGAGAATCACAGCGCACAACAGCTGATATGCCGCACCGCGAACGCGATGCGATGCGGTTTCCGTTTTCAGCAGTGCAGTAACTATTGCAATTCACTGTGATTTGCTTTCGTTTAATTAATAAAAATAGAAAAAAGTAAATGGTGTAAAAAAAGTTTTTCCTATTCTCTTTCTTTTTAGAATAGAGTTTTCTATACTGTTTTTTTTTTGTCGTTGGGCCCAAACTGACTTCCTTCCCAGAACTTTCTCAGTTCTTCTCCGCTGCTCTTCCACATTCATTATTGTTGGGGTGTAAAATTATAAATGCGCGCATACTTTTTCGTCTCTATCAGAGTGTTATTGAAGGCATACGCTCAATTTCCTAGAGTAGCGTGAAGAGCAATTTCTTGAGCGTTTATTGGTATATGAGCTGGTTGGGAAAACTCAATTTTTGATTTTTCAAAAAAACATTTGAAAGGCTGCCAACGAGAGTGGTTTGGTTGTGGTTGAAACCCCCACCTAACAAATTCTTCTATATAGCACATTGGATATATAACAAGTTTCTTGGAACAAGTTTAATTCCGATTAGGAGAGGGGCATATTACGAAAGCAATCGCAAAAAAATGGCCGCGGTGGAGCAAAAGAGAGCAACGCCATACAGCTCCAAACATGGTTTTCCACGTACCGAAGAAGACGTTGTCTTCATGGCTAAATATGAGAGGAGTGATCTGATGGGATGGGCTAAGTTCCTTGCAGACCGTTACGGCACATCTTCAACAATTGGGCCACATAAATCAGCCAGTTCACCACCGCCTTGTCAGAACAATGATTACCAGAAAATGGTTACACCCTGAGCCATCCGAAGGCGAGGAAAAATACCCAACAAAAACCTGGAGAAGTAAGTTGGAAAGTCCTGTCTCAGCCGCCATGTAGCCACGACTCCCCACTAGTCTTTCCTCGTGAAGAAAAATTTCAAAGACCGCGAAAAAAGTGGGGGTTCGGGTAAGCGGCTGTTTCGACTCACAGCGCAGTGACTTTCCCAAGAGGGAACCTCATTCCCTGCATGGAGGATGCGGAAGGGTTGTTAGGAGTAACTGTACGCACAATTTTGTTTGAGGCGTTCTGCTATTGTTTTTTAGAAAAAATTTTGTCGCGCGACAACGAGCATCCACATGCATCTCACTGAGAGTTTGCAATCCTTTCAAGCTAATTCTATTACACGTTTATGTGAAATAGCTATGATAAATCTATATAAACAAACGGTAGAGATAACGAAGACAAAAAGCAGTTGACAGTTGTTGATATTGATTTGGAACAGAAAAACAAACAAAGGTCAAGGACAGAAGCAAAAGATGCTCTAAAGAAAGAGGAGGAAACAGTGGGCAAAGGCCATTCACGCGACACTTCTTACATTGTTTCTTTATTCTGGGGCTAAAGTCCTTGTCCAAAGAGGGCAATGTGAGCCAGAATTAGGCAAAACGCCAGGGGTAAAAAATGGGTGGGAAAGCTACGTAGGACAATATCAACGGGGAATAAAAAAAGGGAACAGAAAGAAGGATTCGATGCTGTATTGAATTGGACTGTGTAACAAACGCCTCCAAACAAAACCTGTAGAAACGTGTGAAACACGTCAAAGAAAATAATTATGTATTGAAATACTATTCTATAGTGTAAGAAAGCATAGAATCATATAGTAACTATTCCAAGGCAAGCTCAAGGGGATGGGGGGGGGGGACAAAAATTAGGGTTCCTGCCACTTTGCGTACACGTATGGCTGGAATTCCAGAGCAATAACAGTAAGGTAATGGTAGATCTAGAAGACGCAGAGGAGAATGGGGAGGGTGAAAAGAAAACTTGGAGTTCCTGCCATTTTAGGGAGATGTAAGGTCATAATTCTAGAATAAAATTTCAAGAAAAAATAATGAAGATGAGGAGTAAAAAACAGCTTCAGCCCACAAGGCTATCCTATGAGAGAAATTATCTCATCAGGGAAAAAATGAGGAATTTAATGAACTTCTGATTTTTTTTTCGTTGTCTCACCTGATATGTTCCACCAGGAGAGATTTTTTCAGTAATGTAAAGTCAAAAAAAAAAAAGACAATGTAACGAGCATGAGTCACCAGTGCGAAGAAAGTGAAACGGTGTCCTTGAAAACCCTCGTTGAGGTATTTTGAGGAAAAATGGATGGTCGATTGTTTTTTAAGCTTTTTTAGCCTGCACCGCTACCGAGACTTATTTGTGAAACATTGTCATTTGAAGTAGTACAATAAACAAGTAAGAATACCATTAGAGCAGAAAAGTAGAACGTGAAACAATAGAATGAGAAGGAAACTGGATGGAGAAGAGGAAAAAGGACAAACGATCTCCCAGAAGGATTGTTTTCCTCCCAAAGATGAAATAGAAAGCTGGTATACATAAATCCTTGCCCTATAGTCAACATTTTGACTCAAAGCTAAACTTCTGATAACAAGCACCCTTACGTATTCTTTTTTTCTCACAGCCGAAGTGTAGGGATTCTGGAGTATTAATGTGTGAAAAGGCACAGTGTACAAGTTATACCACCCACAAAGCCACCCGTAACGATCTGTGTTTCCAAAATTCATCATCGAAATCGTCGCGCATGCAAATCAATAGCGACACAACTGAAACTGGTTTCACATCGGTGAGAACTACACGAGATCGAACTTTGCCGACGAGAGGAGGCCCCTGTACGGAAAGAGGGGGCCCGCAAAAATCCTCGGACCAGTGGTGAAATTCGAGCGAGCGATTGCCGCAGAACATGGGCCGGAGATAAGGAAATCGAGCAGTGCAGACGGCGATGGAGAGACCGGCAGGAATTATGTGTTGTGACGCGAGATGGAGAGAACACAGCCAGTGTACAGTGCAGACTGTAACTGACGCACGGCCGGCGACGATCGTCGTCAGCTGCCGGTGACTTTTGAAGGTTCACAGCGATGGTCTCGCTTTTTCGGCGCTATCGCAGGCGGTGTGGAAAGATGGAGATGGCGTTTTCCTGGACCGAAAAGGAGATTTTCATGCTGGTGTCTTTGTCGGTGATGTCGATGATCCCAAATAGAACGATTCCCGAATTGTGGTAAAATATGACGGTGGGACATCCAGAAAGGTAAAAAAAAATGGTGAAGCTCTCAGTCTACACCAGAAAATCAAGACAAACGTTATGGGCAGGGATTAAAACTTCAACCGAACCTATGATGATTAGCGTTGTTGGTTACCGTATAGACCAGGACGGTAATGCTAAGAGATGCAAGACGTTAAATTTGATTTGCTACCTTGGTTTTGTCCTTATACTTTCATGAATTCTAGCCCTGGATTAGGTCCAAGCAAGAAATATGTACGAGGTAGTGTGAGAAAAGAGGTAACATGAAGAGAAAAAACTCTTCAAACAATACTAGACCTCTATCATAGTCTTTTGGAGGCTATAGCGCTTCTAACTTATCTGGAAGGGGTGGGGCGAACAAGCGCTACGATTGGTCAGTCTATCCAATCAGCCAATCGCAGAGCTAAGTCGCACCACCACTTAATGGTACGAAGCCCCACACACTTTTTCGGATAAGATGATGATATGTTCAGAAACTGAACATTCACTTAGCGACGAGAATGAACCACAAAAACGAGGATGGCAGTATAAATAATGAAGTAATAGTGGAAATAAAAGGATAAAAATAAAAAAAAATAAATTTTACGGCTCCTAAGTTATTCCTCTGCGTACTACAACAACCAAACAACCGTCACCTGTTTTTGCACCTGGCTTTCTGTACTTTACTAATGTGGCCTCGCAGCTGTGGCTATAACCCCCCTCCACCGCCACCGCGCCCTCATAGTCAACTTTATCTTGTTTTTATTTCTGTTTGTTAAATTTAAGGTGGTGAAGTGCAATGACAACTCACATAGAATGAAGCAAAAAAATAGCGAAAAAAAATTAGGAAGTATTTTCTCCAAGCCTAGGTAAACTTGCTGCTTCGAAAACGAGCCAGCCAGTTGCCTCGACCTTTATGCGTGACTGGAAGGGTGGGTAATCTTATACCCATGAGTAGCAGGTGGGTATAAACAAATTCATGTAACGGTAAACATGGTGATGAATATTGGCTAAAGTGTAAATTCGGGTAGAATAGCACGTTTACCATTTGTTATGTCAATGATACATCCTGTCTCAAGGCCTTCATCCAATATGCTTTATCTTTCTGAATAAACGCGCTTTGCCGCATTTCCTGGGGTGGTTTAGACATTTTCCATGGGTAATCTCAGTGATGCATTCGCCCTTGGCTTGCTTACCCAGCTACATAGCAATTCAACCACGCCTCTCTAGAAACAGCTTCACAGCCCTCGCGATGAGCATTCCCCCGTCGCTTTCGCTTTCTGTTGCAAACATCAGTCGATGCGTGTATTTTTGCGCCAATCTGCGATGACTCGGCCGGTCTAACCAAATAGGAAACTGCACTTTCTTAGCGCTACTATCAGCGTGCTTAGGAAAAACATTCATGCTAGGATATAACTTAGCTAGGGGAGTTGTAAGGGCGATAAAACCCTATCCGGTCCCTCGTAAATAGGCAGCTCTACTCCTTTCTATGGCAAGTGTTGGATTCTATCTTCTAAACTTAGAACCGACCAATGCATTAGATACAGCCGAATTTGGAAAATCGAACTCGAATAAACAGGAATTTCAGATTTGTGAAAAAGAGGGAGAAGTACCATCCCATGACACAATGAGGTGGGATATAGGGCTCCTTCTTTTTCGAATTTTCGATTTTTTTCTTGGAACGGGTTCTAAACTATTAAATTAATTATTTATTTGTCTTGTTTTTATCCAGTCCCAAGCATACTATCTTCTCTGAATTACGATGACCTCTATTCAATTATTGCTCATAACCTCGTTTTATTTCCTATATGTTGTGGCAGAGTACCATTGAGTGCACATAACATGTAGATAAACAAGCGAATAAATAAATAGAAAGGCACAGGGAGATACTGTAGAGAAGTTGCTGGGGACGCGACAACCCCTGAGCCTGGATGCGTCATTAAAGGCAGTGTCTCAGCTCAGGTTCGATTTCGAGCATTGGGTATGAGAAGAATCTAGGGGAGCTGCTGATTACAGTGGTGTAGGTATCCCGACTCAAAAATGCAGAAAACCCCCTTCTTTAACGGCTTCATTTTGGAGCGAACTTCCAGCCACCGCATCGAAAGCTCGTCCACACGGCGACGCGCCGCTATCGATCGACGCCACTCCATGCCACTCCACGCCGGCCCGCGGCTCCTTGCGTTCAACCTCTCGCGTATGCAGCTGTGTAACATCCGCGCATTCTCGTCGACTTGGTCCAAGCGTCCTACCGTGCTAACACTCTCGACCATAACGACCATAACCTTGCAAAGCATTGTATGTGTACAGTACTATTGTGCTTCAGCTGCCCCACTATCAACCCCAAACTCAAAGTCATCGATTGCTCTGAAAACTCGCATTCGAGGTGCTGATCACGAATATTACATTCATTTCGCATAAGAGAATCGATTTTATTGATTTTATCGAATTCTTCTCGAGAGATCACCTCCTCTTGGACCTCTCTGAAAATCTGCATAAGGGGGTTTTCGAAGGTGCTGGTAACAGATATGATAAAAGTGTCGCAAGAAAAGGTCGACTAAGTGTGGAAAACTTCAGAAAAGCAGGGAACTAAACCGCCCTACAGAGAAAAATCTGAAGAAAATCAACGAAATCGAGATTATGTCGCAAAGCGGCGGATATCATATAGTATATGTTCGTGATCATCAACTTCAAAAACCTCTACATGCACTTTTCCAGAGCGATTCGAGGTATTAGTCGAACTTGCAAAAAATAAAATCAATAAAATCGACACTCTTGTGCGAAGTGAATGTAATATTCGTGATCAGTACCTCGAATTACCCCTGCATGCGAGTTTTCAGAGCAATCGATAATTTTGAATTTGGGGTTGATAGTGGGGCAGCTGAAGCACAATAGTACTGTACACGTACAATGCTTTGCAAGCGTCAAGGTTACGGTCGTTATGGTCGAGAATGTTAGCACGGTAGGACGCTGGACCAAGTCGACGAGAATGCGCGGATGTTACACAGCTGCATACGCGAGAGGTTGAACGCAAGGAGCCGCAGGCCGGCGTGGAGTGGCATGGAGTGGCGCCGATCGATAGCGGCGCGACGAGCTTTCGATGCGGTGGCTGGAAGTTCGCTCCAAAATGAAGCCGTTAAAGAAGGGGGTTTTCTGCATTTTTGAGTCGGGATACCTACACCATTGTAATCAGCAGCTCCCCTAGATTCTTCTCATACCCAATGCTCGAAATCGAACCTGAGGTGAGACACTGCCTTTAAAGGCAGCACCCACGATAACCTTCATGTGCAGAATTTTGAATGTTTTGGAGTCTGGACGATAGTCCCAGTAATTCTACGCAAGTTGCACTGCCGAAGGTATCGACGTTCCAAGTTTTAACAAGTTAGGCTTGGTATCCGGGTATCCGCGGGGTGAGATGTGGCGCGATCCGAATCAGCTGATTTCTGCCGCAGTCACTCAGTTTTCCTACGATAAAGTTTGTTTTCCATGCTCATTTACAGGAGTTTTACATTGTGATGATCTGATTCCCCCATCTACGCTCTTTCAATTGTTGTTAGACCGTACGATCGCTTCTTTTTTCTCAGAACTTCCAAATTTTCAATTATGATATAAATTTCTGTTCGTTAGCTCTTTACACTTAATCATAAGTTTTGTTTGTTTTCTCAAGGCATGTCTCTGTGGTGAACATTCTATTTCCCTTTTGTTTGTGCTTCTTCTCCTCCAGAAAAGCTGGAAAATTAGTCGATTATCTAGTTGCGCCAAGAAATTCGTTGACAATGAAGGCAGCCTCATCGACTTCCTTGATCTACTCCACCAGCGGAGCTCGGCCGAATTCCTATAATGCACCGAATTGTTAGTATCCAAAAACCATTTTAACATGAGTTCTGAGAAAATTGACCTCATTATTCATGCTCCACATAGTCAGAAACCCAAGATCGCTCTGAAACCTGAGTGACAAAGTTTTTCGTGGGTGCTGCCTTCAAGATTACCCAGGGCAAACGTGTTAACGCTCGTACTAACGATGGGTAAATTTGTGTACTGTTAACACGTCTACCTTGGGTAATCTCAGTGATGCATGCGGCCCCATGTGAGACTCGGGCAGTTGGCTCTTGAGATTAGTGGTCCCCACAACTTCCTACTCGAAACTTTCATCCAGGTAAATTGAATAAGAGTTATAAGTGAATATGTAGTATGTACACCTTTGGTACCACTGCACTGATATGGTCATGGGGTTTTGAAGCCGACAAAGAGAAGATACGATAGCTGTGAAGTGCATTGAGCACCTGTTGCTTCAGGAATATGTCCACATCTCGAAGGTAGAGTGGAAATAGAACGAGAAAACATGAAAACAGCACGTGAAAGAAACACACGAAAGAAAGGAGCAGAACATTAGCAAGAAATCGAGAAAATTCTCCACTATTTCTCATTCAGTTCTCAATCTTCTATCTATGTATTTCTTTTCTTTTAGAAAACACCATACATATAAAGCTCCACAAAAAGCCTCACCCTCACTCTTACAGATGTTCGAGGAGTCGAAAAAATAAACAGAGAAAAGCTAAGGTAAACAAAATAGAAGAAACGAGGAAATCTCAACAAGGATGAGCATAAAATACCAAGGTCAGTGACACTATGCGGTAATGTCGCGACAAGTCCAGTACGTGGAGCAAAACAATTTAGATTAAGAACACAAGTGCATTAGTCTAATGAGCATTTGATGACATTTCCTTGATGTTAATATCGTTTACTCGACAAAAACACCATAAAACAGGTCATTCAGCTGGCGAATACGGTCAGGAGAAATGGGAAAAAGGCGAATGGTGAGAAAAGCCAGGAAAATAAATGGCCAGAAAAGGAGTAAAATGACCATAACAATGGTAAAATAGTAGTGATAGTGAAAGAATAAAGACAATAAAATGAATAAAATCAAACTTTAGGGCCACGGATAACGCAAAATAATGAAATAAATTACTTGAAATAATAAATTGTGTACTTGAAGCGATGGGAAGTGAAGCAACCCCCCTCATCGCTCCCCCTCTCCGTTAAACGGTTCATCCTAGGTGACACGGATTTTCTGAGGAAAAATGGTGACTTTTCTCTGCTGAACATCTTACTCACGTTGTAAATATTGCATCCATGGGATCGCTGTAGACCTAGGTCAGCTAAGATGCTCAAAAACCATTTTAAGATGCAAGTTAATTATATATCTAACAATAAGAAGGAAAGTGAGTGAATAACCTGAAGATAATGACGATAGGAAAGGAATTTCTAGGAATTTTTGTGTATATTGCATATTCTAGACGCTTTCATGGCACGAGAATTAAAGGAGCGTTTTTCAGGACAGAAATTTGCCGGAAAGCTGCTATGACGAATGATTTATCAGGGAATATTCATTTTATTTTGATTTTTTGTGAGTATCCAGAGAGAGTATGTGGAATATTCCCCACTAGTTTGAAGAAAGGACACAATTTTTCCAGTGTTATCTATCCACTGATTTAAAAATAAATTCTCAGCCTTCAACCAGGAAGCGCGCAGGAATCGGAGTGGTTTACACGGGGAAGTCATGCATTTTCATGTAGTCGCTAATCGCCCCCCCCCTCCGCGAAAGGACGCCGGCGTTCGAGCTCATAAACCTGCCGAATCCCCCCGTTGGCGATCGATTCGCGTTGCACTTCCACAGCTTCCTTATCGCCGTCATGGAAATGACTAATTAAACACGCACATAGTTGCCGAGAAGTGCGCTTAGCCCCTCCAGACCGCGGCGTACCGTCGTGGACGAGTTGTCCTGGGCCCAGCTGACGTAAAAGGCCCTGAAATCTACGGAAATGCCAGGTTTTGCCAAGGGTAGAAGTTCGCGATGTACGGAGGTAATGAGAGGACGAGGAGTGGGGCGGGGCGCGTACGAATCCAGAAGAAGTGCGTCTGGCGTGCGAGCGAATCGGACGGCGACGTGACGTGTGGAAGCAAAGTGCACGCGTTCATTGATGCTCCGTTATGAATCACGCCAACATTCGAACAGGCAATTGATCGCGCGCGCGTCTGCACCAAATTACTTACCACTGTTGGATTTACTGGAGTAGAAAGGGTCCTGGGAGATGAAAAAAGGGGATGGCATCATGCCTGATAAAAATTTGTGTCCTTTCATGAATGAAAATGACCTAGTGCAGGTGCAGAATGTTGCAATAAGCTCCGCCCACGTCGCCTGCAGCTTTGCAGCGGAGTCCCAGCACAATGTTGCACGGCGCAATTTCCGTGGTCTGACATTTCGTGAAGGTCTATGTACGGAACGTAGACACTAGGTTATCTTCCTGGGTAGATTTACCGCGAAGCTCTTATCCTTGAATCAGTTCCTGGCACAGATGAACCATTGAGATTACTCAGCTTGGTAGACACACTCACATTTTAGGTTACTCAATTTTACCCTCCCCCTGGTACCCACTATCATGATTACCCACACTTGACTTCATCTATACCTAGCTGCTACCCATGTGTGATTTTACCCATGGGTATAGGACTGCCCACCTGTCCAATGATGCATGCATCATGACGCTTAAGAAACGGCTTTCTTTAGAGTCTGAGCAGAATGCATAACTGAGGTAACCCTGGGTAAGCGAATCACTGTACCCAAATCAGCACCCATCCTCATGGTAACCCATAGAGATATTGCCTATAATTGCTTAGCTAGCTTCTAGGCATGTAGTCATACCAATAGGCACAAGATTACAAACCCATTCACTTACGCGTCTGGGCCCTTCAGAAATCGCTTTTTTTACGATTTGGGTAGCAATGGATGGAGGTCGTATGGTATGGAATCCTTGGCCGGGTAAAAAATGGTATGCGGAAGAAGTGGGGTCGTATTTTTTGTCGGCTCAGAGGGTGGCCATTCGTGATATGGGGTTAGTAAAGGGAGTTAGGGTGCTATGGTCCCAGATGCATCATTAGAAGGATGAGTAGTCTCACACCTATGGGCAGCAGCCGAATAAAAACAGCTTCACGTATGGGTAAACATCAGTGACAAACGCAGAAAATGAGTGGGAGGCGAAGGGGTGTGGGAAAAAATGGGTCTTCCTCGCTTTGGGGAAGATAAAATTAATAAATAATACTGATTTGAATGTTAAATAATCAATAACAAATATTTTAAAAATATTAACAAAATTTAACAATTAGAAACAAAGTAATGCAGGATTTTTCATTTAATTCTTAAAGAGACTTTGAAAATTCGGCGACCCATTCTCGAGGGGGGGGGACGTTTCCCGAGCCCGTCACTGGTACGTATACTACGTGATACGTACTATTACATGTAATAGACAGAGTATAAACCACGATTCTAACGTCGCCATATCACTGACATTTGACATGGTCCGGAATTGATTCATCCGCTTTCAGGAGATCAAGAGCATTGGCGATTTCTGGATCACGAACAGGGCTGTCGTCCTCTATACGGGCGCGCTTGGTCCTTTCCTGAAGAGTAGGAACACGAAGCGGGCTGAACATTATGCAAGTAGCAACCGTAGAGCACTAAAGCCAAAACACCTTCCACGGTGGCTTAGAGACTAACAAAAGTATGACTCCGCCACAAGAGTCTGCGCAGAGATTTGATTTATTGCAAGACGATTTCTTTGATCCGTTTATGCACTATAAACACAATAAGACGACTATAATTTAACAGCATGACGTACTTCAAGAACTTTCTATTTGCACTGAATACGCAGCCATGGCGAACGCAGACAAGCGTGTACTAAGTTGTGTCAAATATGTATTTACAAAGAACGCTGCGGAATTGGATGTTTGCGCGCTTTACAGAAACTCCTGTAAATTTCCGGAGGCGCTCAGGACGTACGCCGCGACGCGACCGCACCGCAGGCGCGCGCTTTTGATTTTTGGGTGTTTTTTACTGTCACTCGGTAAAATCTCATACTAAACTCATACTTCGGCATCCTGCCATTGATCGAACCAATGATCAGCCGGGTGACACCGTTCTGCAGCCGCAATTGCAGACAAGGTTAGAGACGCACTCTCTAAGCTACTCGACTACACATAGTATAAAGGCACGCTCAGTGAAACTTGTCCAAGTGGACCGGGTATTTCTCGAGAAACGGATGAAATTTCGTGTATTCACATTTGTAACTTACATTACTAATGCGCCATTTTTTGGAAATGAAAACTCCGGTGGTCTATAGGATGATTAGAACAGGGAGTACAAGTTCTCTACAGAAACCAGGACGCCACTACGTGGACATCCTCAGGTGGGAGAATTCGAGCGGATTTCGCTTGTTCTTCGTGTCTTTTTTGGCGAGTTTATTTGCGACAGATAAAAAAAATATAAGTTTGTGGCACTGCTTAACGCCCCAGCAATTTTCGCGTATTTTGCAGCAGAATCCCCTTATTTCTGGAGATTCACGCTCAATTTCTCGGGCGAATTCGGGTAATATTTTTGGGTAAAATAAGAGGAATCTGCTTGAAAGCGCATGAATATTTCACCTGAGTCACTGTCAGCCCACCAACGCCCCAATGAAGTTTGTCGTGACGTAGGCAATAAATAGAGTTTTTTTTTCAGCGCGCGACTAGTCAATACACAGTATATGACTATGAACAATAGCAGCAGATGCAGTTGCACGGAGCGGAACTAACAGAAAGTTGGCAGTAGGAAATTCATGGATACAAGAAGGACGACGGCACTTCCTTGTATGCAAGGCAGCGTGAAAACTCGTCCAAAACTCGTCATTACGCATGCCTGCGCTCGCGGCGTGCGGCCGGTTACCCCTGCTACCACCGGTGATCTAACATTTTCAACTTGTATTCCCGCTTATTGAACTGCTATACATTAGTCTACGCTTCTACCAGCGACTATTACCGACGATTACCGACGTCTGCGAGTATCATTGTGGCGTGATACGAATACAAGTAACCTTATTGCCACTTTCGCAGGTGGTTTTCTTCTTTGTACCCTGCGTACTTTGCTCCCATCGATTCACAATGTCCAGCACTCCCCTGTTCTCAATACCAGTTCAGGAGCGATCAAGGAAAAGATTGTGCTTCGACATATCACCGTCGTCAAATAGCGAGTTCGATAGGGATGTCAATTTACTATTGAGTGATGAAGCCCTCCCAAAGCACCTTCGTACGGTAATTGCAACGCTGTTGGAAGACCGTAAGCTCTTGGAAACTGTTCTTAACCGTAACCGTGAACTAACTGAGGAGGTTAACCTCCTCAGGAAGGAGAATTTAGAACTCAAGAATTCCTTGTCTAGCTCAAAACTAATCCCTCAAAATGTAGCTGCTTGTTCTTCTGTTAATGAGTCTCGTTCTGTTTCTCCGGTTCCGCCTCCTGTAGATGACCCTGATGCTGAACGCAAGAGATGTGTTGTTGTAGTAGGAATGCGCGAAAGCGCGTCACCTATTCCTTCACGTAGAGTTGTTGATGATATAAATTCAGCGTGTCATTTTATGGATTTTTTGGGAGTTGAATGTTCACCAGTTTCCGTCTTTCGCATGGGACGCTTTAACCATTCTTATCCCAGGCTTGTTAAAATTGTGCTTCCTACTTCATTTCATGCCAACTTGATGTTGCGTCGTGCCTCTCGTCTCAAGCACTACACGACTCAAAAAATATTTATTCGCCCCTCTCTTCCGAAGGCCGAGAGGGACAGACTTCGTGCTGAACGAGTAGCAAGGCGCAAGAACATGAATCGTGATAATATACTTGAATCCACACCGCCTCTAATCAATACGAGTGCACAAAACAATCCACCTGGCCCCATTGTCAATGTTCAACCGAATGGTTCCGGTTCCTCGCGATCTCAACGATCAATGGAAATGTCAAACTGAGCACACATCTCCGGTACCCTGATAAGGTGATATCATGTTTAATGACCAACATTCGCTCTATTCTCAAAAATGGCTGTAGTCTAGCTTTCCAAATCCAGCGATATGGTTTTGATATAGTAGCCCTTGCTGAAACATGGCTCAAACCTGACGTTTGTGTGGAGCCCTTCCTCGGAGAGAGTCTTTCTAGATACGAAGCATTCAGGTGTGATAGACCCATCAAAAGGGGAGGAGGTGTAGCACTTTTCATTGAATCGCATCTTTCACCCCTTCAAATTTTTGAAGAGGCAATCCCAGATGCATATGAATTGCTTTGCTGTGACATGACTACGTGTTCTTACAATATGAGAATACTGATCGTTTACAGGACTCCCTGCTGTCCTATTGGCATGAGTGACCAACTTTTTAGAGCAATTAGTGATTTGATATCATGTGACCGTTACTGCATAGTGCTAGGAGATTTTAACATACCCGAAATTGACTGGAATAGGAATTTCACACATAAGGAACTTAGCGCCGTTTCAAAATCCTTCTTAAATCTGTGCAGAATTCACAACCTATCACAACATGTCAGGTCTAGCACTCTGGGTAAGAATACTCTTGATCTTGTGTTGAGTACCAGTACAGAAATTATCTCGAACATTAGGGTAGGTCCTCCTGTTGGGACTAGTGACCACAAATCAGTCACATTTGACTTGAACATCACTCGGCAGAAGCCAATGCTCGCTGTCAAGAGGAATTTCAAAAATGCTGATTTTGACAAAATCAATCAATACTTGCTTGGTGTGGATTGGTATGGTTCCTTCAGATCTGTATCTACTGTGAACGATATGTATGAGCTGCTCATCGCCATACTTCATCATGTTATCGATAAGTTTGTTCCACTTGGCAAGGTACTCGCCGACCAAACGAAACTTCCATCTCATTTAAAGGCCTTGGCTAATAGAAGAACTGCAGCATGGGAACTAGCAACCAGGACTGGAAATCTTTCCAGTTGGCGTGCTTTCAGGAAAATCAATTTTGAATTCGAGCGTAGGCTCAGGAAGTACAATGCTTTCATTGAGAAGAAAGTCATCGAATCCAGAAGCAAGGCTACATTCTACAAATTTTTGAAGTCCAAATTAGTCACTAAGGCAAAGTTGGGACCTATTCTGAGAGAAGATAATACCATTGCAACAACTGATTTGGAAAAGGCGGAGATCTTCGCCGACGTTTTCGAAAAGTTTTTCACATCGAGTGACAAAACTATAAGCCATAGTTCAGACCCCCTATACCCCATGATGAAGGACTCAGCATGGTTCTATGCTGAGGAAGTACACACCCTTCTTGCTCACTGGCCGACTTCGTACTCGCGGACACCAGATGATCTACCCTTGTACTTTATCAAAAATGTTGCTGCAGTTATCAGTGCACCTCTTGCCTTCATTTTCAATCTCAGCTTTATGCGGGCTGAAGTGCCGGCCAAGTGGAAGCTTTCTTTTGTAACACCAATTCCCAAAAAACCACCCTACTCCTCGCCGCAAAATTTTCGCCCGATAAGCATCACCTCTATCTTTGCGAGGACCTTTGAAAAAATTCTTAAGAAAAGAATTGTTAAGCATCTTGATGAGTTCTCTATTATCTCAGAATACCAACATGGATTCCAAAACGGCAAGTCGACGGTTACGGCCATGATTCAGAGTCTGAATGATTGGACTCACGCACTTGATGCGGGAAAAAGTATAGATGTGGTCTATTTTGATTTTTCTAAAGCTTTTGACCGTGTCCCTCACAATAAACTTATTCTGAAACTGCAACAGGTGGGGATCCACCCACGTATTGTTGAGTGGATTCGTTCTTTCATTTCGGAAAGGTACTTTTCAGTTCGTGTAAACTCATCCTTCTCTAAACCTAGGAGAATGGTTAGCGGGGTTCCTCAAGGAGGGGTCCTATCCCCTATCTTATTCAACATTTATACTCATGAACTACCGTCACTCATTCTACATAGGGGTGTTAAGTGCAGTGTTTTCGCTGATGACCTCAAAATATACCATACCATTTCAACACCGGGTGATATAGGAGTACTGCAAAGCGCAGTTAATGCTGTTCAAGATTGGTCTGCTGACTGGGAACTTCCGCTATGTAAAGAGAAGATAAAAGTTTTGCATCTTGGATCAAAAAACCCTGTAGGCAACTACTCTGTTGAGAGTTCTGCTATCCAGCATGTCGATCAGATTAAAGATCTCGGCTTTCTGGTGACTAAGGATCTATGCTTCGATGCTCATTGTTACCAAATCGCTTCGAAGGCTTCCAGGTTAGTATTTAATCTATTTCGAGCTCTTAGCACACGTAACGTTGAAGTTCTGCTCCGAGCTTATAAGACATTTGTTCGCCCAATACTAGAATATGGCACCGCTGTTTTCAATCCATGCAAACTTGCAACAACTGCCAAACTTGAAAGAGTTCAAAATAGTTTCACTAGAAAACTCATGGCAAGATCACTTGGTTTTTTATACGAAGAGATCCCAGGGCATGAAGAAAGAAATGCTAATTTCCGACTTCCATCCCTAGCGATTAGAAGACGGAAGTTTGATCTGATACTATTCCATAAAATCATCAATGGTATGTGTAAAATCAGACCTGAAATGTTCTGTTCATCTAGACCCTCTCTCACCAGGGGCAGCGCAATAAAATATTCTATTCTACGGGCTAAGCACAATTACAGGTTACATTTCTTTACCAACAGGGCTGGATCTGAGTATGTGAGACTACACAATAGGAAACCACTTCCTACCAAACTCAATTCTTTTAAAAATATGATCGACACTTATCTGGGAATGTAGGTGGATGCTCAGTGAATTCCCACAATCCTTGTGCCTACCCGTTCTTCTTTCTCTTTTGTATAATTTGTTCTCATAGTTGTTGCAGTTTTATCGTTTTAGTTTTATGCATCAAGTTTGCCTACCTCACTTTCATTGTTACTAGTGTATTACACATGAGTGATCTCATGTAATAAATTATTATCCTGCCATTGATTGAACCAATGATCAGCCGGGTGACACCGTTCTGCAGCCGCAATTGCAGACAAGGTTAGAGACGCACTCTCTAAGCTACTCGACTACACATAGTATAAAGGCACGCTCAGTGAAACTTGTCCAAGTGGACCGGGTATTTCTCGAGAAACGGATGAAATTTCGTGTATTCACATTTGTAACTTACATTACTAATGCGCCATTTTTTGGAAATGAAAACTCCGGTGGTCTATAGGATGATTAGAACAGGGAGTACAAGTTCTCTACAGAAACCAGGACGCCACTACGTGGACATCCTCAGGTGGGAGAATTCGAGCGGATTTCGCTTGTTCTTCGTGTCTTTTTTGGCGAGTTTATTTGCGACAGATAAAAAAAATATAAGTTTGTGGCACTGCTTAACGCCCCAGCAATTTTCGCGTATTTTGCAGCAGAATCCCCTTATTTCTGGAGATTCACGCTCAATTTCTCGGGCGAATTCGGGTAATATTTTTGGGTAAAATAAGAGGAATCTGCTTGAAAGCGCATGAATATTTCACCTGAGTCACTGTCAGCCCACCAACGCCCCAATGAAGTTTGTCGTGACGTAGGCAATAAATAGAGTTTTTTTTCAGCGCGCGACTAGTCAATACACAGTATATGACTATGAACAATAGCAGCAGATGCAGTTGCACGGAGCGGAACTAACAGAAAGTTGGCAGTAGGAAATTCATGGATACAAGAAGGACGACGGCACTTCCTTGTATGCAAGGCAGCGTGAAAACTCGTCCGAACACAACACCACTCCGCAGAGGAGGTGGTGCCTCGAAAATAAAGCGGCGTGCCGATGCTGTACTCTACGCTATTTCGTACACAACTACTAGTACAAGTCATACGGTAGCCCGAAGAACCTTTCGCTGGGTGATTTCTTGGAGAAGTCGTTCGTTAAACGTTAATTCGTGAGTAGACATCTTATTTAACGACATCAGAGAATTACTAGGGTTATACTAAATGACTAAAGAAGCATCATGCACTGAAAATAACATTTCTGACTGCTTGTGCTCCTCACTAGATATCACTGCGGACGATATTTTATAACTATCGCAATATTGCACAATTTTTTTTCGTAGAAGCAAAAAAATCATCTGGTTGCACATTTTGTTTACTGTATAACAAATCTCAAACCGCATAAAGTTGACACTGTAATCGGAGAGCACGCGCGGCAGGACCCGCGCGCGCTCGACAGAGTCCGCCCTTTAAATTATCATGCTTGCGCTTGCGCAGGCGACATGTGTACCTCACCCTTTAGCGTTTTTGGAGTGTAGGAGAAGCGAATGAAATGAATGTACGCCATGTTCTAGGATACCATGTTCTACGAAACTTTTGTTGTTTGTAGCGATTTTCAAAACGTCATATTCAATACCCAACAATCTCCGTTGCTTTCACTTTCTGCTGAAGAAATCTCAACTGTTCATATAGTTTTGTTTGTTTGTCTAGTTTGTGTTAGATGATCGATGACTTAATGAAGATTCTAGAGTGAGCGAGGAGCACGAAGAGGGGGAATGCTTGATTTCAAAACGAAAAAATTCATGAAAAACGTGTAAGAGCCTATCAAAATGTCTCAATGAGAAGCATTCAGTGAGGCATTAGATCCGAACGTGGAAAAAAATCATCTTTGAATGGTGATCTCACAGATGAAACGTAGTTCTGTTTAACTACACGTTCACGTATTTTGTAGGCATCAGAATAAAAGAAACATCGGAAACATCACAAGGAAATTCATTTCCATCCAACGAAAAACTGCAAGAAAGAGTTTTCATGGAACGCCAAGTCCAGTATCCAATGCTAGAATGAGCCACCTAAATCAGTACGAGCCCCAGAACATGTATCGCTTAGCCTGAAAAGAAAAAGAATGGAAGGAAAAAGGTGTCCGTCATGTGTCTTCATCACTTCAATCGCCTAATTTGACATAGAACAGCCTGAAAATAGACACCTACTTCAATCGCTTCTCCTACACCTCAAAAACACTAAGGGGTGAGGTGCGCGTGTCGCCTGCGCAAGCTCAAGCACGGTAATTTAAAGGGCGGACTCTGCCGAGCGCGCGCGGGTCCCGCCGCGCGCTCTCCGATTACGGTGTCAACTTTATGCGGTTTGAGATTTGTAATACAGTATTTTGTTTGACGAAAATTCGAAGGGTTCTTGGGGGCTTTGCAAAGTTGTCATTTTCTTGCCGAAGTTGTTTTTTTTTCACCCACTATAAAATAATCCTTCCGTATCCCTACTAATATAACATTACTGTATCTACAGAAGCGATACGATATTTTTTTCAGCACCGGTACACATGAGCAAAATTTGAATGGGACACTACGTTCGAGATTGTACAGTCGCGTGGCTCAGACAGTGCGTCTGGGATTTTGTCCGCAATTACGTCTGTTGCGTCGTCACGGCAAGGGCGTCGGAAAAGGTGGCAATTGCGCTACTCCACGGTCTCAGATGGAATAATCAAATCACTAGAAATATTAATCTTAAAATTAAATGATTAGTAACAAAAATATTTTAGAAACAATAATAAAAATAAACAATAAAAATAAGTTTATGCGGCAATTCCATCTACTTCATGGAGTAGTTCCAAGAATTCAGCCATTTCAGCCCCCCCCCCCCTCCTTCCTCCCCCACGCCACTTGCGTCCGCCACTGGTATATGGTGTGACTCCTTCCATGTTTTCAAAATGTGATTAATTCCCATTGTTGCCTGGTAAAATCTCCCTCCAGACGCATTCGGCGACGTCCTTTTATCTTTCGAATCAGATTTTCAATTGGCCAATAATGTACAGCAGCCGTAATTGCAGACAAAGTCACAGACGCACTCTTTGAGCTACCGGAACATCCATGGACCGTAAAAAAGGGAATAATGCTGTTTCAGAACAATTTCTGACTCTCCTTATTCATGATTATTCATCAAATTTTTCCTATCATCAAGTCTTAAAAAATTATATAATTCGTTTAATTAATCGTATGTTTTGTTTAGTTTTTTTGACGAAAAAAAACTTTAAATTAATCTCTTTACCGTTCATTACCCCGTTTTTCCATTGATGAGGTACTTTTCATTCATTTACTCTGTATAGAAGACATCCCCATGGGAATTATGTCCTTCTATTCTGGTTAATTTCACTTGGAAGGTTTTTTAATGAAAAAAAAGCCGGCTAAGTAAAATTAAAGAACCTGAAAAAAGAACTCTAGATTCTCCACGGCTGTTAGAGATACGTATTTCTTTGAAGTGTCATAGGTTATGGGCTGAAATTTAGCACAAATATGAGATGAAGCGGTGAAAAATTAAATACTACTTCCTGAAGAACTGCTCACTTCTCTATGAGCTGGCCAGTTTCACTCCACACACTCCCACAACGGGGATTCCCCCCCCCCTCCACAGGGTCGTGTTGACAACGCGATGGAGGACGCGCGAGCGCACAATTTACTGTTGCTTTCTCGGAATTGATAAAAGCAACTCGCTATTGCCCTCAAATTCTGGGCGGGACCTACTGCCAAGGATAAGCTCTTTCTTACTGAGAGATGTGAAAGCAACTGGTTCTTCTGCGCGTCCTCACATTTCGCCTGGAGTCGGAGAAAAAGTGAAAGAGCCATGGTGTGGGAATCTACAGTGTCCAGCTTCCTCTATGTACCATGGACTTTTCAAGGGAGGGAAAAATCCCAGGGAAAGCGTTAAAACGGCTGTAGCTTTTTTTTATTATAGACGATTATTTTAAAAAAAGACCAGCTGTGGATAAACGAGCATTTTGTTCGCGCCATTCAAGCAAATTCACTGGGGATCTACTCCATTTCTGAATCCAAAGTTCTGCCATATTTGAAAGATTATGCTTGTGCTCATAAACGCTACCGGGTAGACTGTTGGCTTTCCCCCATCCAGTGCTAAAATTGAACGCTCCCTGGGAGAATGTGAGCTATCCGCCGTCCTATAACGGACGAATTTTCCTGGTAAAATGGATATACTTCGCCCAAATGACTCTTGTGGAACGGCCAAAACGGTCAAGATAGCGATGTAAATCAAGTTTTGTTACAGAAACGTACCCACTCTGAATAAGCGGGAGGCCTAAACCTACCAAGGAACATTCATGAATCCCGTCTTAGAATTACAGGTGAAAGTCGCTGTGATCAAATGATTGAAGGGATGGAAAGGCGTCTATGTCTCCGGAAACCACGTCACATGATTCCTTCAAGGATCATAAAACTACAAGAAATATTTTCCTGGAGCTTGAAAAAGAAGTTGAGCCTCCCCTTATTTAATTTTTTTTTCAACACCAAAACAGTATCCTTCTAGGATTTATGGATTAGAACAGGCTATGCTAGGATCCATGGAACGTTAACCACTGATTCAAGTGGTTAGCAGAATTGGTTATCTTATAGACTACATAGTGTTAAGAGACGCAGGAAGTGAAAGTTGGTTCTCTATGCTGGTTTTGCTTGGTTATGCGTTCATGAATTCTAACCATGGAAACACGGAGACAACGTGTTCAAAGGATACTCAATAATAGTTCTAGGCAATTCTTGCAGCAGCGACCAATCTGGAAGATCCAGGAGAAAAATATGGAAGTGTGAAGAACCCAGTCAAAGCCGCTGATGATCTAAGAAAGCGCAAGTGAACGAATTTCCCAAGAACACGTGCACTGAATCGCTGCTGGAAGTGCATCGGCCAGCGACTTCGAGGCGCGGCCCGAGTGAAAATGCCGGCCGGCATCGATGAAGTGGCAAAGTCCATCGGCTTCCTTTGGCCGGCGGCGGAAATGGCGATCTGGTGACACGGAAGCTATGAATGAGATTATGGAAACGCTGTGGAGAGGAACTATACGAAAATGGGAAATAAATGGCCTGTTTATGCAATGAGGAGGAAGGGAGTGACAAATATGGTAGACCATGGACTTCTTGAGGGTTAACATAGGACAAGTGGCCATTGACAGCTTTATTCTGGGACTTTAAGATGTCTAGAGGCGGATTGTTGGATGCAACGACAACTAGCGTCGATTTGTGTTGTTTTTTTTTTGTTTTGTTGCCCTTTGAAAGCAACGCGCGCTTCCCATGAATAAATAAACAGCCAGAAGCACAACACATTCGCTGAAAAGGCCACAAAATACCATGGTGACAATGTTGGGCCGGAGAAGAAGTGATAGATTTGAGCGTAGATCAATAGCAAGTGGCCTGGGATTCATCGAGAGCGTAGTGCAACGGGGCCGAGGCGCAGTGCGATCGAAATTTGCACTTGTAGTACACTCACACGAAGCCAGTCAGCAGCCAGCATAACAGCGTTCCAGCGCCATTGCGCGGCCGGCACAGTCCACGGCTCGGGCAAGGACACTTGCCCGAGCCGCCGCCCGTCGCCCGTCGCCGGGACGCACTCCGTCGAGCAGGCTGCGCTGAAGATTGAAGGTCGTGTGCGTAGTGTGCATGGCGTCTGCTCCCGCCATCGCCTTCTTGCAGCAAAGCCCACGGTCACAGCCCGTTCTTGTGTCCTTTACGTCTAACGACGCACCAGGTTACGCATGTTCCGTTACTTCCACAAGCATGTATGGCATTCACGGGCCGGGAACAGGGATGTGCGTACTGAGGGCAGCAAGAACATGTTGTCGGCGCACCTTTACCCCAAAATAACGTGCAAACAACCTTTTAACTAGCAAATAGTTGTCGACAAATTTGACGTCATCACACCAAACGAAAAAAAAACAAATTGTCAACAATCTTTTCTATCGACAACTTGTCGACAAGAAAGAGCCTAGACAGGTTGCCGGCAAGTTCCCCACAAAGCAACTTCTCAGAAGGCCTTTGGCCCAACAAGTTGTCGACAACCTTTCAACCGAACAACTGTTGCAGTTTCCTCACCCGAAAACTGCGGACACCAGGATAGTTACCATGATACAATTTTAGAAAATCACTCATTACCAATTTAGGGACAGTTAGGACATTTTCGACAAGCCTTGACGAATTGGGCAATTTTCTAGGGCTGACTAGTTGTCAGCGGAAGAAAAGACGAAGACAAGATGTTGACAAGTCTATTCGGCCGACAATTTGTCGGCCATAATGGTTGAAAAGAAGTTGCCGACAAGCTTTTGGGCCGAAAACTTGCCGACAAGAAAAAGGGAAACCAAGTTGTCGACAAGCTTTGGAGCGAGCAAGTTTCTGATACGATCAGAAACTTGTTCGCCAAATGCTTGTCAACAAGTTCTTTTTGGGGCTCTGAATAACAAAAAAAAATTTGATTTTCGTAAGTGGTAAGTTTTCGACACAGTCGTAAATCGTAAATCGTAGGTGAGGCTCCGAGAATCACTGATAAGATCCAAGAAATTTCAACTTTTTTGAAAATAGAAAAGTCATTCTTAGAACTTTCTGAGATGAGACAATATTCGTTCGCGTTCTACTATTGTCGTTGTTAACTATTGCGTTACGATATTTAAGCCACAATTCGGTCGCTAGTGAAAATAGTAACAAAAAGTAAAGCAAGAAAGAGTTGTCAGTGTTTCGAGATGCTCTGCTCTGTGGTTCACCAATGCTCTATAGTGTTACAAAATGAAAAAAAAATGATGACATAATTCAGCCATATAAGTTTTTGTGCTTCTGCTTTCTGTGCTTATAAAACCTTTTTGGTCAGAATATTTAAACTGAACATTTTTATCGAAGAATACAGAAAAAATACTGCCAATAACTGCTGTTCACAAAACGCTCATAGCAGCAGTCAAAAAACACCCAGAAATTTCAAGTAAAAAACCTTTTCTATTGGATTGATTCCTGGCTGTTTCGATATGTGCTACAATATGCCAGATTTTCATAGATACAGTTTTTTTTTGAGTGATATCGTAAATTTTTATTACCTCCAACAACAGTGAGCTGGTTTCTTCAAAATGCGGGAGTTCGAGGAGCCTCATTGCCTGCTTCATATTTTTCACCGGACTACTCGTCCAGACCGTAACTTGTAGCCTTCCAAACCACAAATTATGACGTTTGTACGGGTAATACCTGCACATTATAGTTGCACATTTCCGAAAAAAAAATTCGAATATTCGAATAGTCGAATATATTCGAAAACTGACTTTTTCGAACATTCGAATTTCGAATATATTCGAAAAACGGGAATTTCGAATATCCGAATTTTCGAATATATTCGGAAATTGGTTTTTTCGAATAATCGGATTTCGAATAATTATTATGAATATTCGAATAATTTATTCGAATAAATTATTCGAATGAAGGTCCCTAATTGGAGCTTCAATAGATTCAAAACTCGAGCAATCTAGAACACATTTTGCAGCCCCTTTCGAATTTATTGTCATAAAGAACCAGCAAAAAAACATTCGAGCAATCCTAGCGAATTATTTAAAGGCAGCACTCACGAAAATTTCTATTTTAGAGACTTTGTGGTTTATCGGGGTTTCCAAGGATGGGGAACTCATCGAGAATGATGAAATGGTGCAAATAAACGGGAAGCGCAAAAAATGGTGACGATATTTCCTATGCGTCCAAAGCTCGGACGACTGTTTGTAGTTAGTCCCACAATGAGACCCTGAAAATGGTACGCATACATATTTAACATCGAATGTGATTTTGAAAACATCAGGAAAATCCCGATCTGCCATAGCGGCGATTCCAGCGCTTGCGACGCGGCCCCGCCACGAGCTTGCCGTTTCCGCGAAGAACTGTATTTGTCACCTTTTAGCTATGAGTCGTACATGATTCAAAGCGCTATTCTTGCTCTACAAGAATAGCGAATTATTTTCAAACTGACAATTTGATCAAGTTTGAAGACTACCATTCAGTCGCAGCTCGAAAGACTACTAAAACCCCTCAGATGCTTATGCTATGTAAGGAAGACAAGTTGTGATTGAAATGATCGCCCATCAGCGGTCTCATAACTTCACAAGGGATTTTGTCCAGGAGAAGCCAACTATCACGATCCGGCAAAATTGTTAGGTGAAGGCGTGAGAATTGCTTGACAAGAATTGCATAGTCCAGATGGACATCGCGTTTTTCAAATGCAGTATTGAGATGGAGTAATTCTCCTGGAAAATCCATTGAAAATCCTATCGCGTCGGTCTAAAAATCCTGATAACGACTGAGGGTGTCTAGCCCTACGCCGCCAACATCGTCAAAGCTGCACTTCTGCACCTCGACTGATGATGTTCTTCGACGTTTACTAGTCCCTACTGAATCTAGAGACAGAATAGCATTTTTTCTCAGCTTTGCATTTTTCCCTAAGCAAGAAATTAAGTGAACCAATATTTTTGGGTAATCTCATGATGAAAGAATTGTATAGGGAAAAAAGCGCTTTTGGATGAGCGTAGTGGATGATTAAAAGGCGTTGCATGCTGCCGAATTCAAAAAAAAAATCGACGTGGGACCACTCTCTATACTTATACATGACGTCTTCATTCTGTTCAAAACTAGGCCAAACTAACTAGCGCCTCTGAAGCATTTCATGTGATTAGAACATCGCATATTCGGGTGACACATTCGAATAATGGGGACTTCGAATATACAATATAATCGAATATACATATTCGAAAATTGATCTTTTCGAATATTCGAATATCGAATATATTCGGAAAAGGGAAATTTCGAATATTCGAATTTTCGAACGATTCGATTTGAATAATTTATTCGAATGACCGAATAATTATTCGATTCGGTTGCAAGTATACTGCATATACAGTTGCAACCTATACATCGAATAGAGTAAAGGATGCCAGATTCGTGGTATCGAAAATTTGCCTGAACACTGCTTAAAAAAACAGGCGAGTTCCAAACCATCGAATGCATGGGCGGGATGACTCGTCGAGGGCGCAGTTTAGAAAGATGTGTCCTTCCATACTTCGACAAGACTGCATTTAATTACTGTCTGTGACATAGCGCATCGAGCACTGTGCTGAAGCAGTGACAGTATACTTGCAATCGAATCGAATAGTTATTCGCTCATTCGAACAAACCCTTCGAATCGAATCTAAACAAAAAAATCGAATCTAAATATAAAATATTCGAAAATTCGAATATTCGAATATTTTATTTTTCGAATATATCCGATAAATGAATATTCGGAAAAGGCAATTTTCGAATATATTCGATAATTCGAATATTCGAAGCCCCTATTATTAGAATGCGGCACCGGAATATTCGATATTCCATATTCTATTCTTCTACAATTCGGTCATCATCAGTTCTCTGGAAAATGTTTACTCAATTTTCACGATTAGAAAGAAAAATGCCAGTTTGAGAACGAACAGCATTTTCTCTTTATACTCATTAGGGACCCGAAAGACTACAATGTTGAGCGTCGGCAGACTACGGAAGTTAAAGAACATTATTAACCTTGCTCCTCGAGTGCAGCTTTGATGATATTGGCAAAGTGGCGCCAGACGTTATCAATGGGGAGGATTTCTGAGCCCATGCGATGATTGTAGATTTCAGCTGAATTACTTCATCTCAATAGCACGTTCAAGGAATCTGATGCTTATCTCTCAAGCAATTCCCAAGCCTTCATAGAAGTTTGGCTAATCGTGATGGCTGGCGTCTCGGCGACGTCTCCCGGTCTTTTCTGAAGCTATGAGACCGCTGATGAGCGACTGTTTCGAGCACAACTTGGCTTCCTTTCATGGCATAGGTCGTATGAGGAATTCTGATGGTCTTTTGAGCTTTAGCTGAATGCTAGGACCGGCAGGTGTCAACAGTGCTGTTTTTCATGGACGTTATATATCTCGTTGCCTTGAAACTTAAGCGAATTGTTAGTTTGAAAAGAATCAGAAACGACATGCAGGCGGCCGCCCTGGAATCACCTCTGTCGTGACAAATCAGGGTTTTCTTAATAATTTTTTTCATCATCTGCAGGAAAACACAACAGTTTGTGGTCATGGTCGTGTGCGAAAAGCGCACTGCTATCGATGCTCACTGTTGCCGGAGAAAACTGTATTTGAAAAAAGCGCAAGACCATAGGTTACCAACCAATATTCTGCTTTCGCTTAGTTGGTGCTCTTTTTTTTCTAATTTTTAATTTTCGATCCACTTTTTGATACGATTCGCGTGGGTTGTTCAAAGCACTTAAAATTTCATTTTTTAAATTTTTTTTTTTGGAATTACTTGAAGGTTTCTGCTCGGGCTTTTCGGGACAACATATTTGGAGGTGGCCGCATAATGTGCTCTAGACTGCTGGAGTCTATTCAATGCTCCAATTCAGGAACTTCATTAGAATGATTTATTCGAATAATTTGTTCGAATAATTATTCGATATTCGAATATTCGAAAAGGCCAATTTTTGAATATATTCGATTATCCGAATATCCAAATCCTCTTATATAAATCATGGTAGTGCAACAAAATTTTCTAGAGCGCAGGCGTAGGGGGAGTAGCACGAGACCGCATGTTTGGCCATGAGGCTCAATCATAGTGTGGCTCGCGAGGATGCGAAGTTGATGGGGCATTCGGCCGATGTTTCGTCATAGGTACATCGACGCGGTGGAAGTAAGGTGCATTCGGGATTTCGCGGTGGGACCAGCAGCTAGCAGTGTTGAGCCCTCCGGGCGAGACAGTGTTCACAACGGTTTGACGTTGCATAGCAGCAATGTACGGAGCAGAGTAGCACCCCCCCCCCCCTCTGCTGGAGGTTTGCCATTCACTCCACTCTATTTGAAACACGGGACGATAAGCATCTCGAAGGGATGTGCGCATGCTGTAGAGAACATAGCGATAGGTTTCACTCGGTTTTCTCACTTGGGATATGATCTTAGCGCACCCTTTAATTGCGATCCCATGGGGGTTATGTAGCCTGAGGGTCCGCCTGATTTTGAGAAGGGCAGTGCAATCAAATACACAGGATAAACGAAAAACGCGTCATCATAAGCTGTTGTGATATACATATTTTGAAACCAGTTATGCAATTGATCAAACTTTCCAAATATTTCTTAACGTTCTTCCATTACCCATACGGGTCCATCGTTGGGAATGTGGTGGCTAACTAGGCGGTTGGGTGGCGCCTGTGTTTAGGGAGGATGTGTGGCTTCTTTTTCGTGTGTTGTACACGGGTTGGTCCGGATCTTTATTCGTCCGACCTGCACCTAACGGTGCTGTGGTAGAATGCTAACATAAGAAGGGCGTGGTAAAAGCATAGCATATGAAGTATCTGGACGAGGCCCATAAACATATCACTGGGGTCATGAATAATGGCCCTCGTTCGGGCAGTACAGAAACATATTAGATACTAGAGATTACTTCTAAGGAGGTGCCGTCTATACCGGCACATTCCGGCGCGGCAAAACGAAGAGAAACACAGGAGGAAAAGCAAAACAGAGACATCATCATACAAAAGGAGGAATATCAAACGACTACGCAGATAATTAATTGGATTAATGACCTTTCCTTCGGCGAGACGATCTTTGGTGCAGGTCCATGTCGTCGAGTCCATGAAGGCGTAGAATGGTGTAGCTGTGAAGTGGCGGTAGTGCAGGTGCGAAGGCGTTGGTGGCAGGAGAATGACGGAACACCGAAGAGCGGAGAGAAACCTTGTGGTTGGCGGAATCTTTGCAACGAGGTGATCTTTCTTTAGAAGGTATTTTATTGCCTTTTTTGGTGCAATTTTTGCTCTAATATGGGCTGAATGCTTTTGCGTAATAATCGCACCTCTCGACATGATGGCAAATTCTTTATTCTTGATTTTGCCGCACTCATTTTCTTCCATGTGGTCTCGTGGCTTAGTGCGTGCTTTTGCCATTGGCACTTTCTGTGTGATAGTTGGAATGACCTCTCCGTTACTTTCTGGGGTGGTCTCACATTCATTAAGCGGAGCCGATTTTGTGGAGACCATTCCGTTGTTGATCGTACGACTTTCACTGGTAGAATCATGTGCAGCACTTCTTTTACTGCCTACGCTAATTGTAAGCCTTGAATCTGCTTCTTCTGGACTAGACTTCCCAACGGTTCTTAAATCCGAAGTATCGATTGACTTACTAAACGATTCATTTTGTTGATTCCACGATGTGTGTGAACAATTGTGATCGGGCACAGGCACACTCTCAGAAGCTCGTATGTCTTTTACAAGCAGTTTCTCACTGATTCGAGAATCCAGGAGCTTTTTACAGTTGATGCGCACTATGTGCAATTTAGCATCGGTTATTTGTTCCTCTAGTGTCAACAGGAATCTTTCTGCATCGCTAATTTTCTGGTAAAAATCTGTCTCTGCTTCAAGCTCCTTTATCTCTAGCAGTATTCTGCTTCGTTCAGTCCTGGATTCCTGACGGGAGTGAAGTCTCTCAATGTTATCGACTTCTGATTGAAGTAAATTTATGCCTTTTTTAAACTGCGAAACGCACAATTTTAGTGAGCGCAAGTTTCTGACGCATTCCGTATACCTCTCCTTTTCATTTTCTGGATAGGTTATTTTCTCACCGTACGTTTCATACTTCTCTAGTAGAATTGCAAGTGCGGCTGAGCTGTAGGAAATTGCTATTTTGTGAGAATCTAATGACATGATGGTATTCGTGGATACGGTTTCTGTAACGGCTACTTTTGAGCCTAAAAATTCGCAATCTTGTTTTGAGCTTTGGTTACGGCTTGACTAGCGTATAAGCCCAAATTCTGGAATTCTGACTGCTATCGAGCCTCAATTCTGATGGTTTGGCTGCTTCTGAGCCTGGTGCCGCTTTCGAGCAAAAAAATTTTGGGCAGCGGTGGCCCAAGGTTAGACTTAGCTAACCAGCTGTGCAATTGCTTGCAGCAAGGCACAGATGAATTTAGGGCTCCAGAGTCCCAAGGTTAGACTTGGCTAACCTGTCGTGCTGTTGCTGGGAAGCAAAGCACTTTATCGGTCTATATTTAGCCGATGCACCATAAAGTGTGGTGGCTAACTAGGCGGTTGGGTGGCGCCTGTGTTTAGGGAGGATGCGTGGCTCCCTTTTCGTGTGTTGTACACGGGTTGGTCCGGATCTTTATTCGTCCGACCTGCACCTAACGGTGCTGTAGTAGAATGCTAACATAAAAGGGGCGTGGTAAAAGCATAGCACATGATGTATCTGGGCGAGGCCCATAAACATATCACTGGGGTCATGAATAATGGCCCTCGTTCGGGCAATACAGAAACATATTAGATACTAGATACTAGAGATTACTTCTAAGGAGGTGCCGTCTATACCGGCACAGGGAAAAGGGTCCGCCGTGGCCCAGTAGTGGGGAAAACGCCAGGATACGGGTCCATCGATGGAGCTTGGCTCCGCGGGGCTCATTAGTGAGGAAAGCGCCAGGATGCGGGTCCACGGATGGAGACTAGGTCCACAGGAGGCCCATTAGCAGGAAAAGCGCCGGGATACTGGTCCACCGATGGAAAGGGTCAGCCCTGGTCTATTAGTGGGAAGAACGCCAGAGTACAGGTCCACACATGAAGAATGGGTATGCCTTGGAAAAATAGTGGGAAAAACGCCAGGATACGGGTCCATGGATGGAGAAGGGGTCCGCCGTGACCGAATAGTGGGGAAAACGTCAAAACGCACGTCTGCCGATGGAGTAGGGAGACGCTACGCGCTCAGTCGTGTCTCAGTCGAGCACCTCTTCTTCCTCCCTATATATTGAAACAGGAGCTCATCAGTTGGACTATCGCAGTAACGTGAAGCTTGAATCATTTCAGATGATTATTCGCATGGCATTGGTTACACTGTATTGTCCACAAGTACTGAAGCCATGTGAAAGATACCCCTGTGCAGAGTTGGGAATGGCTGTTCATAACTGATCCATAGGCTTGTAAGAAATGTGACAAAAAAGGGTAGGTAGTATCACTGCATCGGCGTGATTAAGAATTTGCAAGCAAGGCTAGGATAGCGAGAAGACTCCAAGCCCGAGGTTGGAGAGGCGGCCAGACCCGTAGAATATATGCAATTTGTAGGGAGGATTTTGTATTTGAGCTCAGTTAATGATTAGTTTTGCTCATTTGCTATTTTTTAGGCATTTCGCATGTGTGACGCTTTTGCACATACCTCAAGTGGCTGCCCCACACCACTTTCTAGCGTCCCGAAGGGGCGCTAGTTTTTTCTCAAAAATGAGCAAGCATAAATGACAGTCATTTATTCGAGTAATTCGGAAAATCTTCTATTCGAGTAGTTTGAATAATTCGAAAGGTCGGATCATTAGATTATTCGAATATTCGAATTATACGAAAGAAAAATTTGAATGCCAATGAATAGTAACTACGTCGTTATGTACCTTGTCTATGAAGAGTTTGATTCCTAAAATCCAGATCGGCCTATTAGCATCTTTAGAATATCTTCATAGTTTTGAGCAGACGCGATTTCCACAGGTGTTCCCTTGATTGTTTTCAGTCTTCTCCATACAGAGATCATGAGAGCAAGTGCAACTGTTTTAAATTGGTCTGAAATACCTAGCGATCTTTGAAACCCACTTTCACCGATTTTTTATTTATTCACTGCATAGCATGGACAATATACGATGCAGAATAAGATAACACAATACAAATAAATCATAGATTATTTCATACAATGTTGATTTGAGGGATAGGATGACCTCCAATTACTCTTTCTGCTTAAGGAATCCTTCCACTTGTTTCTTGAATGATAGAAGTTTCATGGGAGTGGGATGTATCCTGCTGATCATAAAATCAGAGCGGGACTGTCATTTCTGTCAACAGCGCCAGCTCGCTAGTCCTAGCCGTATTGATGTAATTTTTTAGTGAAGGCTCTCGAGTGATTGAGTTCTGCAGTAAGAAGAAATCAATCAGTGTAGCCATATATAATTCTATGAACCATTATGAGATCACTGATATTTCGTCTGCTTGAAAATGTTTGAAGTCGAATCACTCTATTCCTAATATTTGCAGAAGGGACACTGTTATAATCGAAACCTTCTGTCATGAGAAGCTTTACAGAAACTATTCTGAACTTTCTCTAATTTATCCCTTATACTTTTTCTGTGAGTATTACAGACAACTGATCCATATTCTGTTGCCGATATCGAGAAAAACAAGCAAGGCATTATTATAGTCTGTCCGAAACGACGAGTCCGCCCACGCACGCGAGGATCGAGAAGCCACCACGTTTGCCAGCGCTTCATGTCATCATCCCTGATCTGCGTATCACGTTTCATCGTTGTCTTCATGATACTGACTAGTGATTTGGCTATGACGTGGACGACGTGGCAGCCAACTGCATCCGCCCCAGCCGCGCCGCCTCTCTATCCCCGCGTGCGTGGGCGGACTCGTCGTTTCGGATACACTATACCAGCAACGCCCGACCATCACAGCGCCTAGCTGCTGGTCTGCAGCGTCGCGTGGGTGTTGCGGCGTGGTGGACTAGACGGGCGGTTCTCTGTAACATAGAAATGATTTACTGGCACCATGAGGCGGCGTTGTACAATAACATATGCATGTCCCTCAATGTACAATATATTACTTCTTGCATCCACTCGTGCAGCGTCCCCTTAATAAATCCTCCAGTGTGCCCTTCAGCTTCTCTGAAAAAAAAAACAGTCATGGTTGCAGCACATTTATGTATTTGAGGTGTTCTCTCCAGATAGGGAGAAAGGTTTAACACGTTCGCGACACACGCGCTTTTGCGTACTTCGGACCCGTGCTCGACCGGTCGAGCACGCCCTATTTAAAGTCCTATCTTGCTAAAGCGTTCTTAATTAGCTAGTGCCTATGTATTAATGTACTAACAGACATACAAGTTCTCGTTCTCTATACACGCAATGGGCAAAGAAGACATTTCCTCTAACTTTTTCATTGGTATTTCGAACTGTGACAATTAAAAGATCAGTGAACTTTTAGAAAAACCCTGGCAATAACAAACCTATAAACAACAGGCATGTGAATGTGCTGTCGCGAATTACGACCGAGAAGATAGGTTTTATGAAAGAAGTTAGACTTCTACATGGAATGGAAAAATTACTACCCCACGGACCACGTGGGACCACGTGCGCGACCGGCCGAGCACGGGACCCAAGCGTCCAAAAGCGCGCGTGTCCCATGCGGAGGTTCGCTCAAAATTGGCTCTGTCGCGAATGTGTTAATAGTTGCGCCTGCGCATCCAGCAGAGACTGCACAAGAATTTCATGCTTAAAAGTAACAGTTTCTGAAACCATAGCATTAATCACTCAGTTTTTCGATAGCCAGAGTATCGGAAATACGATTCCAGTGCTGTGGCGGTGTAAGTACTGCAGCCGGATCAGTTCTGAGATCCTCAGATGAGTGTTAGTGTGAAGTATTGTCATTGCCACATTTTTGTTAGCAATTAGGCAGTTATTCCTCTCCCTTACCCGTTTTCACTCTTTTGCCTTTCACTTTTTTTTCTTTTCTTCCTCCTAGTTCCTAGTATTCTGGGACGAGAACTCGCTTTGGAGGTCATTATTCAGTAGAACTCTCAAAAAAATTTGCTTCTTCATGGACCTGTCAAATGTTGCATTCACTTTTAATTTAATTGTATTCCCCTCCCCCATTTATTTGTATTTATTAACTGAGAAATGGTTAAAAAGCAACTTTTCAGCTCAAGCTCAATGGTGGGAGCAATTAAACATGAAGGCAACGCATGACGGCAGTCTCCATGGGTGCTCCTCAGATCGCGCCCATCAGAAGCACCCACTTGCGTAGGATTTTTCATGAAGACCACTCAACGCGGCATGCACACCCGAAAGGTGCACTTATAGAGCATCGGAGTCTGATCCGGTCGGATAACAAAAGATACGTAATGATGTTCGTTCTACGGCGGTCGATGCGTATCATTTGTTATCCCACCGGATCGGTCTCCGATGAACTATAAATGTAGCTTAAGGCATAGGGCATACTACACAGCGACGCTGTCGCTGCGACCGTTCACCACCACAAGTTTTCTCACACTGGCTCCTATGGCGGTGGCGGTCATGAAGAACGATAGATCGTGACAGCTCCCAGCTGCACCACGCATCCCATGTAAAGATTGCCACGCCCATCTCGCACGATGCGCATGCTAGCTTACCCTGTACCAAGTACCGAAACCTTTATCTGATTCAGAACTAGACTAGATGAGGTTCTTATGGGGTTTGGGGCAAAGACATAGAAACTTGTAGTGATTCATTGTCACATCTCAATGAAAATTAAGCTTTGAAAATCGGAAATTATGCTTTCGCCTTACTAAAATCTGTTCAAATAGGTCATACCATCTTCAGCAGTGGAAAATAATTAACACACACACGCAACTGCCAGCGTTCGCGAATCCCTGTATCAATCTAGGGGCTGGGCTACAATTGCATGGGATATTGACACACGGGTTCATAGCAGCCAACTATTGCCAGCTATCGTTCTTCCTGGCATACACCCCAGCACGGTATTCCATGCTGACTGTGTGATAAAACATGAGAACTCGTGACACTTTGTTCTCATCATTTCCATTCATTTTCTTCACTACGACGGTGTCGCCGTGAAGTATGCCATGGGCCTAAAGGCAGAAGAAGTCCACCTCACATTCGTGGTTGAGGTAATGCAGATACTGCATCTCCTCGACACTCTGAATCCAGCTGTATAGGTAATTTGCCTCAAATCGGTGTTTGAGCTCGTACTCGGTGTTTAAGCTCGGGCGCGATCCACAACAGTTTACAGGGCACAGCGCGTGGTGGGCATTGACCAGCAGGACTTAGTAGGCATCGAGCCTGGTATTTGGGGAAATTTAGTTACAGCGTCCGGTGATGTGATGCGATCGATGGATTGGTTTTATGGTTCATACTACCTAGATGTAATGTGCCCATTGATGGACATGATTTTTACTCTCGCCCACTTCAAAAGGATTTTCTTTGAAATTCAGCCGATGATACATGCATACTCTGTATGAAAATTTGGGTCAAAGGCGCAAACGTGTGCTTCTAACCTGCGTCTGAGAAGCGTCAGAGCTGCGACTGGATCAATCCTTCATGAAATGGGTTTGTGCTCGCCGAACACACTCATCAAGTATGACTTGACTGTAAATCACTTCAACCTTTCCTTGAACTCTTGGGCCCTCCAGTGATAATCAGGTTGCTCTTCTTCTAGGTGGCGGATCATGTTGAAATTTTGGGTGTTGGTACGCATGGTTATGGTCAAAAAGTGATTTTTGACCATTTTTGGCCACTTTCGACGGTTTTCTCAAAAACGAAGATGGTTTCTCAAAAACAAAGGATGTCACTTTGGGGGAGAATTATTACCCCCCCCCCCTCCCCTGGCGCACATTTAAGAGTTGACAGCGCATCAACACGCTCGTCGAACTAGAGCAATTTTCTAAAAATTTCTGGGGTTGGTATAAAAACGTGCTCCAATAACAATCTTCTGGTTCTGATGGGTCCTTTAACAAGTTCGAGCCAGTTCTACGGGGTTCCGACGGTTCCTGGCAGTGATTAGTCTTTCGAAGGTTTCAGCTCGGATTGGAGATAAATTGCACCAGAATGCTCACGAACTTCACGAACTAACTGAAATTTCATTGTTGGACTCTAGTAGAAGCTATTAATATTACTCTTGTTCACTCCATTTTTTCCTGAAAGAGTCCCAAAAGCCCTTACTCACTTAGTAACCCATTTCTGAGTCTGACTGGACTTAGTAGTCCACACCTTCAGTGACCACATCGTGCTGTGCCCTGACAGTTTGCCAACCCGAGTTGACGTGTGAAGCCGTTGATCTTATCGATTGAACACGCCGATACTCATTGGCGAACGCTGCTGCCGTAGCAGGCAACCAGCACAGCGATCTGTTTTTTGGAGCGATCCACCTCCGAGCTCCAAAAATGTAGCCATTTTGAAGCCTTCGAAAAGGGGGCTTTTGTCGCTTTTGAGCCTGTTGATGTACATAACCGAGATCAACATGGCGAGGTGTGATCTTATCCTCTTATATTAGGGTGGTAAGAAAGTCTTGAGCCGTTTTAGGCTTTTTTTTTGTGCTTTATTTTATTACTCAGCACACAGTGGAATTTGCTCAACAATTTAATAGCCATAGTTAGTCACTGCAGTGTCCCACCTAATGGGCAGGTCAGCGGTCCCCTTTTTCCAGGAATGGGAAGACTGGGAGCCAACGAAATCGCTCACCTCCCTTCCAACATGGTCAACTTTGGCGGATTTTTTCTTGACTTGAAATGTCTTGAAAGAGCAAAATAAGTGGTAGTCGGAAGGGGCAACGTCAGGAAAATAGAGTGAGTGAGAAACCGTAACCCAGCCAAGCTCCGCCAATTTTTCACCGGTCTCTTTCGCTATTTGGGGCCTACCCTCATCATGGGGTAGGTGTATAAGAAACTCGTTTCTACCGTTTTTCTCAAACAGCATCCGCGGCTCTCTGGAGCTGATTGGCGTATGTGTTACGGGTGACTGTGAGTGTTTGCGAGAACCGCTCATAATACAATATTTCTAGCGAATTTCAGAAGTAGCAAAGGAGACAAATGTTTGGGTGGGGATGCGATTTGGCCGATCTTCTCCTTGATGGAACCACATGGCACGGTGCGTTTTAGAATCGTAGAGGACCCCACTCTCATCTCCAATAATTAGGTATTCTAGAAACTCCTTTCGATGTGGATAGAGTAGGAAAAACTGATTTTGGCTAGGGGGACCTCTCGTGGAACTGACGTCGTAATTGAATTCGAGGAAGGCAATTTGGCTATATATGCCTATTATGGAGAAGCCCCAAGTTTGTCTACAAAAAGCACGTGGTAGGTCATGGATACCGATAAATAAGCAAAAGTTCTGGAACTTTTGTAAAAATCGGCTCAAGACTTTCTTACCACCCTAATATAAAGACTGGTAAGGGTCCAGATTTTTCTCGCGTCAGACCACGAGAGTCTTGCGAAATCTTTTGTGTAATGCAGTGCATAGACAATGGTGGAAGAAGAGATGCGCAGACGTCATGCGAAAAACCGATTTATGGAGCGAGAAGAGACTAGATCGTCGCGGCACCCGCAATTTCGAAATCATTTCGAAATCTTTGCACAGTGGCTGTTACACTGGCGGTCTTACAGCCAACGGATGAGACAGGGATAGCAAGGCTCTGAGGCAGCACGATATACGGCGCATGAAAGCCACTGCTCTTCATTCAAAACCAATTACTGACTGCAGGTCTGCATGGGAAAGATCCGTGTGCCGCCTGAGAGCTTTCTAGGCCCAATGCAGCGGTGGTATCCGTTACAATTCCCACATGCCGCACGTTCTCGTCCTAGCATCTGTCTGAAAACCCTGAGCGATTCTGAGGCGACGGAAGAGATTTCAGTTGCACACTCACATGCATAGAAAAAGTGCGTCATTACAGGCCGTATGACACTGTGTGACACTTCCCGTGACCAAGTATGTAATTATTCAAAGTTTCTGGATAACTCATAACTTCATCCCATTGCTCCCGAGATTTACAAAGGGTAAAGACGCACGGACGGTAGATGTGCCAGGGGCGAATAGTGACAGATGCTGTTAAAGGCAGCACCCACGGAAATTTCCATGTCTGAAGTTTTGATCGTTTTCGAACCTTAGCAATAGCCCTAACAATTCGACGAAGAAAATAGCGCGGAAAACTCAACCGTTTCTACGATGTAATTAGTCAAATGTCCAAGATCCTGGATCAGCAGGACCAGCGTGGGGTCGTTCAATCGAGTTGTGGCGGCAAAGGAGCGTCGCTGCCAGCTGATTTGGTGGGCAAACATTTCTTTCCGTGGCATCAAAAAGCTATATGTTAGTCCTTTGCTTTCCTTTTTTGCACCTTATAGCACAACGAATTTTTCTACTTGTTGTTTTGCGACGAACTTTCTTCTTGAGTTATTTATGTGGCCGATTCCACCAGTGTCTCATTTTCGAGTTTTTTTTGGTTCTGAAATCGTTTTACAACTCCACTGTATTTCTGCTATACCTTGGTCGGTCATACGATCCTTTTCGAAGTTTGTTTTCTTCCATAAACTCCAGAAACGCTGCAAAACATGGCCAAAAACCTCTTTCGCCCGCAAAACAGCTGACGAGAAAGGCAGAGGTATCGACTTTTCTGGATCGGTCCACATCAAACAGACCTGCTCGAAAGCGGTGAGCTAAGCGGTTCCAGAAAACAGGAATTTCGACGGTTTCGAATGTTTTTAGCATTGTAATAGTGTTAAGCGCACCCGATTTCCCCAAATTGTACCGAAATCTCGAGCTCGAAAATTTCCGTGGGTGCTGCCTTTAAGCCGATGGGAAGGGGTCTGTTGTGGCTCAGCGTTGTGGAAAAGCCAGGATATGGGCTCGCGGATGGAGGAGGCGTCCGACGTGGCCCAGGTGTGAGGAATGCCAAAATACGGATCCGCCGATGGACGATGGGTCTGCTCTGGCCAAAGAGTGGGCTAATGACATGACAGGAAACGGTTATGCCATGGAATAGGGGTCCGCTCTGGCCAGGTGTGAGGAACACCAGCATTCTGGTCCATCGAAAGGGAAATGAGTCTGCTGTGACCTGAAAGTTAAGCGAACGCCAGCTTTCTTGTCTAACGAAGGGGGATGGGTCCGCTGTTGCCTGAAAGTTGTGGGAGTTCTAGGATATGGGTGTCGGATGGACGAGGAATCCGATGCGGTCCAGGTGTGAGGAATGCCAGAATGTGGGTCTGCTGTGGCCAAAACCATGGGAATGACAGGATTCGGTTATGCCGATGGAGTAGGGGTCAGCTGTGGCCCGGGTATGAGGAACGCCAGTATATGGGGTCCACCGAAGCGGGATGGATTTGCTGTGGCCTGAAAGTTAAGAGAACTCTAGGATATGGGTTCTCGGATGGAGGAGGGGGTGCGCTGTGGTCTAAAAATGTGGTGAACACCAAGATACGGGATCGCTGGTATAGGAGAGGTCCGCTGTGCCTCAGGTGCGAGGAATGCAAGAATATGGGTCTGCTATCCTTTGAAAGTGTGGGAATGCCAGGAAGCGGTTATGCCGATGGAGTAGGGGTCCGCTGTGGCCCGGGTATGAGGAACGCCAGTATATGGGGTCCACCGAAGCGGGATGGATTTGCTGTGGCCTGAAAGTTAAGGGAACTCTAGGATATGGGTTCTCGGATGGAGGAGGGGGTGCGCTGTGGTCTAAAAATGTGAGGAACACCAAGATACGGGATCGCTAGTATAGGAGAGGTCCGCTGTGCCCCAAGTGCAAGGAATGCAAGAATATCCTTTGAAAGTGTGGGAATGCCAGGAAGCGGTTATGCCGATGGAGGAGGAGTCCGCTTTGGCACAGATGTGAACAACGTCAAGATACGGATTCACAGATGAAGAAGGTGCCCACTCTCACCGATGTGTGAGGAACGCCGGAACGCGGGTCCACTGCTTTGGCCGAATGATGTGAAGAACGCTAAGGGTGTAGATTCACTGACGGAGAAAGCAGCGATTGCGCCCTGTAATTTGGAAAACGGGCTCGGATACGGGTTTGCAGATGGAGGATTGCAGTCCATCAGCTGGGAAAACGCTAGAATGCCTGTACGCCGATTGAGAATGGTGGGTCTAGTATGGCCCAGTAGATAGGATGACTCCATAATATGGGTCCAGCGAAGGGTAAAAGATGTGCTGGCACCCTATAGTGTGGAGAACGCTCAGGAGAGGATCCACTGATAGAGAGGGATGCGATGCGGTCCAAGTATGAGAAACGTCAGGATACGGTAACATCGATGTGCGCCAGCTCAATTGGCAGGGAAACGCGACTTAGAAAAAGATGTTCGTGGCATCCCAAAATGATAAAAATGATACTAGCCTTGCGCAGAGAGTTCACTTTCTTTGGAAGACAACTGCAGCTCCAATTTGATCTTACTATGTTATAGGTATGATTCGCTTATCATTCTCTTCGGCACAATCGGTTGTTTCTCAAGCGACCTCCTCTACTTTCCCCTAGATTTCGAAGCAGATCCTCATCTGTTGGAGTATTTCAACAACAATCTCAACTTGAATTATCCAGAGTTCTTATCTATCTCGTGTCGGTTACAGCAAATCGTTGACAGCTACTAGATTCATATAAAGGATATCCTCGCGTAGAGTTGAGGATGACTAGCCATCATAGGTCCACGGACATTTAAGAAGTGCGCTGACAACAGACGGGGGATGTATCATTGCATCGGAAAGTGGATTTAGATGTGATGTGCGATGGAGAGTGCGTACAAGAAGTCCGGAGTTGGTCAGGCGGCCAGTTGGTAGAATACACGCAACTCATAAGGATAATTTTGGATTCAAACTCAATTAAGTACTATTTTCGCTTCTATTTCAATTTCTAAGAATTTCGTAGGTGCGAAACTTTTGCACATACCTTAAGGGGCTGCCCCACCCCACTTTCTAGCGATCCGTAGGAGCGCTAGTATGTATATACTTCCAACAAGCGGAATGGGGTGGGCCCCTGCCTTTAAGGCAGCACTCACGCTAAGAAAAAGTTTCCTTGCATTTGTGCTTATTTTGAAGGTGCCATCAATTGGAGTATAACTGCAAGAGAAATCACTCCAAATCGTGCACCTACTCGAGTAATAAAACTCGTACGCATGTACAAATGCGCCCACCACGCTCAACCCAACCCCATTCTCTCTGATCGTGTGCGGCTGTGTTTCTTAGCTGATACAGGATCGATCGGGATTTTCCTATAGCGGTGGTCCTTTCCACACCTCGGTGGCCGCACCCATCTCAAGCGATAAATCTCGTTCACATGGGCGTTTGTTGGCAATATGTATACAACAGAGAGTTTCTTGCAACCCTTGCCTTTTGAATGGAGTTTTTTTCTACTGGGGGCACAAGAGCAGCCTCCAGAGTAGAATTTCATGAAAAAATACACGATGTTTTTTTTTAACGTGAGTGCTGTCTTTGATACAGCAGGAGCCGAAATCCTCGACTCGGAGCTGAGGTGCGGGTGGTGAAGTACATACTCAGCAAATCACAAATGTGAAAGGAACACAAACAATGATGGCTTATCTGCAGAGAAAGTGGAAACGCCTGACCGAGTTTGCACCGGTACGGGTTTTCCTCAGCGCCAAAGCCATTGCGGCGTGTGATTTGGCGCAAAGGTAGTACGAAGTCCATTCAATTCACAGGGTTTCGTGGCGGGACGCACACCGGACGTCGGAGCACTCGTCCGCGCGCGAACAAGGCCAGGTGTGTTCGCGACGACAGTTGCAGTTTCTCTGCAGATAAGCCATCATCGTCTGTGTTGGTTTTCAATTTCTGAGTGCTGAGTCTGTACTTCACCACGCGCACCTCAGCTCGGAGTCGAGGATGCTTGCTGCCTTTAAGTGAGACCACGCGACCGCAAACGCGTGCTTTTGAGCTGCATTAGGGCTGCGACCAGATCCATCATTCATCCTTTTTCGTACAGACGCACGTGCATCGAACGCATGTACCGGGTATGAAGTTCCCTGTTCTGATTCCATTATATATTCGAGGGAAGGGTTCAAAAATAGTAGATTTCAGTGGATTTCAGCAGCATATCCGTGTCCTGCAATTACAGAGCTGAAGAGTGACACTGATTTTGAATGCCTCGGTTACAGCGGGTGTCGTCTCCATGACCAACTTATATTAAGCCATGAGCGGCATCATAGTGTAGGCTATTATTCTTCATCCCTCTGAGCACTGAGGAATTTATCAATTGCAGAATTAGTATAACATCGCCAGACCTGTTTAATCCTTTTCATCCTGTGCTCATTGATTGCTATGTTCATCAGTACTATTGCCAGTTCACAGTAATTTTCCATGTAGTGATCCTTTGCAAATGCTTCGCAGTTCTTTATAGCTCTCTGATTAAAGTAATTAGTTCTCAAAGACCACAAATTCTCAAAAAGAACTTACAAGTCGTCGAAGATCACAATCTTTAGGATAAGGATAAGCCATCGTAGCACCTCTGTCAAACTTTTGGGACATCAAACATTCTATTATGCAGTGGGACTCGGAGGCAGCAGAACATCTCAGATAGAGGATTACAATAAGGACAAGATAGGTGATTGCCATGGTGTTATTGTGACACCTCGAATGGAACTAGATAGTTTCGACTGAAAATAAAATAGCAGAAGGAAACGTTTTAACGCTGAGTGCTAGGAAATATAACAGGGAGTTTGATTTATTCGATTCGAAGATGGAGGAATTAGTGCATCACTTAAATGCAGCACTCTTACAAGGGCAACAATGAATTATAAAAAGTGCTCTTGTCAACAGCACAAGTACACTTCCACATATGTATGTACATAAATTTAAGAAGATCAGGATGTGAGAAAAGGAATGCAATGCTACAATGCTGGTTCAGCACATCACTCCACTGATGATTGCAATAGTCTTCTCAACGATCCTGCCATCTCCCCAGCATCGTCCAATTAGACAACATTTATTCTTGAAATATCGATACGAGAATAAAGATGAGCCTAACAGTACAAATCATCTGCAGTAAACGCTTTACTGCCGCCATAACAGCTCGCTTTGGGAAGCACAATTACGGCGTATCCATTCAACTCGACGATGAACCCTGCTTGCTATGCTAGCGTCGAAGCTGATGAAAGCTGTCGAACCCTAGCAACGATCAATCCAAGTAGCACTCGAACGTCGTTTGCTTGGAATGACTCTTCGCCAACAGTGGAAGCGTTACGGCTAACAGTGAGATGAGATAAATGCCAGTCCGAGATGCTGTCATGGGCGCTAACGAGTCGAAGCACCACATGCCGGACAACTGATGAGATGCAACGGCTGATGATCGAGGAGGAGCGGCGGCACTATGGCACTCGAGCATCATCATGTGGTCGGTAGTCTACGCGATAACGAGTATGTACAGGGCTGTGCGTTACTAACGTAAAGAATTAACGCATTAACGCGTAACGGCCATTTTTGGCCTAACGTAACGAATTAACGAAGAACCCCAAAAATCCGTTAGAATCCATTTCGTTAGTAGGGCAAATAGTGCCTAAAATGCGTACTTTTCCCGCCCCACACAACTTTCTCGTAATCTACAGAGATGATACGCATAGTCACGAGCATAGTGTAAAATGATCCGCAGTAAGGCACTCGAAGGCACAAGAAGAAGTAAGGCACCCGAATCTGCCTTCATGAACATCTTATCATCTTAGCTTTCATGAACTAACGTCATGGCGGCGACTATAGCTGTATACTGTGCTGAGGATAGATATACGAATAAGCACTTTCATGAACCTGCAACTATTTTGGGAAGTGGACGAATACCTTGCGCACAAATCATCATTCTCTATTGATCCTTCTCAGTATTACAGCAGCCTCGATATTGACACCTCTAAATTCCCTCATATCAAAATGCTAGCATATAAATAGCTTTCCACACCGGCAACTGAGTGCGAGCTTCTCTTCTCAACATCAGAGTTGATCGTGTCAGATTTAAGAACCAGCTTAACTGTAAAAATTTGCAAAAACTGCTCTTTTTGCACCATAACATACTTATACTATGAGGTAGATTATGAGGTACGCCTACGCGCATTGTCCTTTGAGTCTCACTTTCTTTTATGAAGCCTAAGATCTTGAAAGTTCTCATCTCTTCTTTTTGCCAAAGATTTATTGTGAAAATTGTGAGGCAGAATAATCCAACTCCTAACCAAAGCAATTTCTAACAAATGTCTTTTTTTCAATCGTCTGACGATTGCCTATGTTTGTCTTTTTGCATGTATTGACGAGAAATTATCTTTTTTTCGAATATTTCCATCTTGCTACACCGTTTTCACACAGCCAGAAGTAAACAATGTTAGCATTTGCTTCAACTTTTTGTTGAATCTACAGCTTTTTTGCTTTGAATATTAGTCAGGTACCTCGACTGCTTATTACAGCTGATGAAGCTTATCGAAATATGTATTCACAAATCCGTCTTCTAACGAATTAACAGATTAATGTATTAACGCGTAACGGCCATTTTTGGCCTAACGTAACGAATTGACGGTTTATCCAATTCTGAGATTTTTCTAACGCACAGCCCTGGTCCTGTAGCACTAAGAAACGACAGCAACGTCCCCGTTTTACTGGAGTAACTGTACCCTGGTCAAGTGAGACCAAATAACATGAAGAAGTAAGCATATGCGCTGGCGCGACTCCTAACTAAGCAAGTGTTGGTGCTATTGCGCGTGAATCAAAGACAACGAAGAGCGAGAATGGAGTTCGAATGCATCAGTCGCCCCAGAAAGACTGAGGCCCGTAGTAAAGTATCATGGTGGTGAGATCAGCTGCATGCATAACTTGTCGCCACATTTAGGGCGACGATCGCACGCGCGACCACCTTCCAACACTCAAGAATGGAAGATCATCACCATCCGTGGCAGTACTGCGAACACGTATGTGCGGCGCTGATTTCATCGCCCTGGAGGGCGATGATAGCCATCGTTTGGCGATTAGATAGTGTGCTGGGCGAGGAGTCGTACTCAGAGCATCTCACTCGGAGTATGTTGATGGTGTGAAGGTACGTATCATCAGGTGCGCGAATTGCACAGAATGCATCTAAGCCTACGAAGTCAGGCATGTTGATTTCCACCCCACAGCACAGAACAAGCTCGATTGTGTGCTGTCTGTCAGAAGCACAGAGGTGCTTCCGGTGCTTCTGGCAAGTCGGGCTCGTTCTATGTAGTTGGTTAGTCGCAGTGGTTCATAACTGTCTCACACGTTAAAACAGCCCCGGAAGTGGGAGTACTTGATACACGTACATTTAATCACTTTTCATGTACGGCCCGTCCGATTCACTGTGGCGATGACCACCATACTCCTCTCCAACGCGAAGTGAGATGATTGCCCTGAAGACTATGTGAGATGATCGCACTGCACACTTTACTGCGGTCTAATTGTAAGATTTCGCTTCAGAAATAAAAACCAAAGCGAATAGTACCCTGACTACACCATATATGATCCTGCCAACTAGTTTGCCCTGGTAAAAATGCAAAGTAGAAAATGAATGGCCACAATCCGAACGGTTCGAGTTCTGCCATCATTTCATTTTCACTCTGCCATAACCGGAACGTTCGGATTGTGACCACTCATTCTCTATTCAGACACTCATGCCGTGCGAGCGCCTCGCAATTAGGGGGTACCGTGCTGGCGGCTCACCTGAATGAGGTTCGATTACCGTGCGGCCTGCGCTGGAGATATCCGCCCGCACGGTATTCGATGTCGGCTCGCATGGCACGAGCGTCTGAGTGCTTTCCATTTTTACTGGGATAAACTAGTTGGCAGTGGTAAGGGGTTTTTACAATTTTGACGCGCCGCGCCACGCCCTATGCTTAAGCACTGGGCGCGTCATCGCACTGCGAGCTCGCGCGAGAGCGCTGCGTCATCTGCCGCAGGGGCTGGCTTTCACAGTTTTTGACGCGAAGCGTCATTTTGCGAGCTGCGTCAAGGAATGCTCTGGGGCATTCTTTGCCGCTGCGTCAAAGCGGCAAATCGAAAGTTCATTGATGTTGCATGAGTTGTGATAGTATATAGTGTTTCTTTTTTGTTTTCTTTTATTTTCAGGATGACTTCCTTCATAGAACTTGTTCAGACAACAGTCAGAGTCAGGGAACAGATGTGTACCTTTTTCATACACGAAAAGAACCGCCATATTGCGTGCTGCATTCTTCTTCCTCTATTATTTGTTCCAAAAGATAAACGTTCCTCGCATTCAGTGTCGTTCCAGCTCTTTTAAAAGAATTTGTTCCCAGAATATTTACATTCTATGATGTCTCGAAGCCCTTGCCTCCGTATGTTGTTCTGTTGTTTTCTTGAATGATATTTTTTCCATTGTGAAAGTAGAAAAATGAAGCATTTCCTACGGAAAACAACTAGCACAATCTAGTTTTCTGAATTCTGAATTTGATGAGAATTTCATTTTTTTTCAACATTTATTAGATCACCAGTCTGGCCGTCCGGCTGACGCCGAAATTCCAGACTTCTATTGATGCTCGCTTCGCTCGCATACTGCACGTTGAAAGTAAAAACAAAAGTGTAAATGGATTGATAAAATCTGTATCCTTCCACGCAGTTCTATGACTATCCTGAGAAGACCTTGATTCCGTAGGTGGTGGCTTTTTCCCATATGAACGAAGTTGTGCCCTCCCATCTGAGCGAAGTTAGTGGCCGTGAAGAATTGAGTGTAACCAATTCAGTGCAGATGCAGATGTTATCTTGAAATGATTTAGGGTCAACTGGTTGTTGTGGTAATTCAAGTGATAAGGGTCCACTGATGTATATAAACCGAAAAGAAGGAGTGGTTCAGACACAAACGGAATGGGAAGAGAACACGGATACGAAGGGAAACAATGTACATCTGGGTGATTTAGGTAGGAGGAATGCCGAAAGAGGGTAAGCGTACCCCTCATGCAGAAATATATCCGCCTAGCGAATTTCTATTACATGGAAGCCGGTACACCCTTATCACACCGTTGAACCCGACTTCAGGCGTTTCCCCACTTTTGAACGCCGGCGCACCCTTTTCACACCGTTGGACCCGACTCCAGGCGTTTTCCCCACTTTTGAACGCCGGCGCACCCTTTTCACACCGTTGGACCCGACTCCAGGCGTTTTCCCCACTTTTGAACGCCGGCGCACCCTTTTCACACCGTTGGACCCGACTCCAGGCGTTTTCCCCACTTTTGAACGCCGGCGCACCCTTATCACACCATTGGACCCGACAGCGGACGTTCCCTCACTTTTGAACGCCGGCGCACCCTTATCACACCATTGGACCCGACTGCGGGCGTTCCCCCACTTTTGAACGCCGGCGCACCCTTTTCACACCGTTGGACCCGACCCCAGGCGTTCCCCCACTTTTGAACGCCGGCGCACCCTTTTCACACCGTTGGACCCGACTCCAGGCGTTTTCCCCACTTTTGAACGCCGGCGCACCCTTATCACACCATTGGACCCGACAGCGGACGTTCCCTCACTTTTGAACGCCGGCGCACCCTTATCACACCATTGGACCCGACTGCGGGCGTTCCCCCACTTTTGAACGCCGGCGCACCCTTTTCACACCGTTGGACCCGACCCCAGGCGTTCCCCCACTTTTGAACGCCGGCGCACCCTTATCACACCGTTGGACCCGACCCCAGGCGTTCCCCCACTTTTGAACGCCAGCGCACCCTTATCACATCTTTGGACCCGACCCCAGGCGTTCCCCCACTTTTGAACGCCGGCGCACCCTTTTCACACAGTTGGACTCGACTCCAGTACCGTTGGACCCGACTCCAGGCGTTCCCCCACTTTTGAACGCCGGCGCACCCTTATCACACCATTGCACCTGACAGCGGGCGTTCCCCCACTTTTGAACGCCGGCGCACTCTTATCACCCCGTTGGACCCGATTCCAGGCGTTTGCCCACTTTTGGACGCCGGCGCACACTCATCACGCCGTTGGACCAGACTCCGGGCGTTTCCTCGCTTTTGGACGCCGGCGCACTCTTATCACCCCGTTGGACCCGATTCCAGGCGGTTCTCCATTTTCTAAACGCCGGCGCACCCCTATCACAGCGCTGGACCCGTTTCCCTCACCTATGGGCGCCGGCGCATCACTCTCACTGCTGTTCTCCCTTCAACGGCAACTCTTCCTCTATCGGGCGCCGATGCACCTCTGATATAGCTCTAGGCTCGTTTCATGTCACCTTCTCCACCATCTATGCGGGCGCAACCTCCATCAGTGTCATCCCTCGTCCGCCTGGTTCCTCCTCTTCGTTGTAGAACTGACCCGCCCGTCTCTTTCCTTTTATACGATCATGTAATCATAGGCCTATCTCACTAATTCCGACCATGTTGAAAACAACCGTCGCCCATTAACATGTCTGAACATGACAAACCTGGCCCAAAACACCTTTAAATCGAGGTGAAAAACAAAATTTGCAACGTTTTTATTCATAACTCGATGCGCTGAACACGATGGTGTCGGTAGTTTTTAACGACGGTGGCTGGTTCTCTTGCACACACACACGACACACACACGCACATAAAATGCCAATTAATATTTACTATGATCGCTGTGTTGGAAAGATTGGACTTCATTCGAGCACGACCCATTCTTAGAAGTCCACTCATCATAGCAGGTCCAGTCGTGGACATATACATACATATACTTTAAGGCTATTTCGCGGGATGTCACTAGATGCTCTGCGCCTGGTCTCTGAGTATATGACACCGGCTGGGCGAATAAACCTGGCGCGGTTGAGTACGGCTACGTGTAAAGTTCTTTCGAAGTGAGTGACGAATGCTGACATGATAGTCATCCCGTAAGGCAACTTATACTATAGCCGTGCGTGCTTTAGTCCCTGCGGATGAGTTTTCGTGATTAGCTGGGTTGCAGTAAAGACGCCATACACCTTGCGACTAATATTATAAATGCTTGGCCCAAACTTCGTTTTTCGTAGTGAGGACTATTGGTTCAAGAATTCCTGGGATCCGTAGACAATGTCTGAATAGGTTTTTTTCCGAAATCTCGCGCACAATTCTTAAAACCAATGAATGTCGCCTTCGCACCTCGTCTGCATAAGCGAACCCTTTACAATCGTGCCGCGTGACTACCTCGAATACTCTTAAACGTTAACGCGAACGTGAACGGTTGTGTCGAGAGCGTCAGCGATGTGACAGTAGAGACTATATCTACATATTTAATTCGGCTTCTTGGCAAGTGCCAAGGCTGGCATCGCTCATCACTGGATCCACCCACTCATGAACGCTGCGGTTTTTCAAACAGTGTATTGGGGAAGAGTTTCGAATAGATTGCAGTTCCAGTTGAACAAGTTTCCGTCCCATATTAGTGCTCTATTATTCTACCAGCGTTCTACTCTTGTCGTCGCATCGTAGGCAATCAACTTGGTGCATTCCAACTGGCATTTGCTAATTTATTCAAGGATTTTGAGCACAGATTTTAGATTTTAGCACGCTCAAGTTCAGTCTGGTACTTAGAGTGCCGACAATGCGATAAAGACAAGAATAGAATACTGGCACAATAATGGAGCAGGGACAGGGGACGGGAAGGAAAGTAGTTCAACCGAACCAGCTATCTATTCCAACAAACTCTTGCCCAGCACATTGTTTAAAGATCTGCAGTATTCCTGAGTAGGTGGGTCCAGCGATGAACGTCGCCAGCCTTGCCTTTCTGCCAGGGAGCCGAATTAAATATGTAGAAATAGTCTCCACTGTGATGTGACTGGCCCTTTTCTTCACCACATAGTAGACGCACGCTTGTCAGATACACGCACCAAGTATAAATTGCCAGTCCAACCTCAATCACATGTAATCTAACCGTGTCGCGACCGCAGGGGAGGCTCAGACAGGAACTGACTCGATCTTTTCTATTTTTTCAGATGGGAAGATGTTCATAGTCTACTTTTTGATGACACAAAAATCCTCATGGCTGGTGAAGTGTTCCGGCATCGAGTCGATACTGGGATGGACCTGGTGAGCGACACACTGCCGTTTTCAAATCAGAGAAACTCATAGGTCACAACACTTTAGAGCTTTCTACACTCGATGAATGAAGCATTCAAACTCTGTCCGCACTCACGCAGAATCTGGATCCAAACTCGTCTTCGACGCGAACAGTTAGAGGTGCTACAACAACGCGCGAACACTATTGAAGTGTTCTATATCTCTAGTGAAAATTTCGATACGTATGTCTACGAAGAATTCTTCCACTAGTCCAAAAAAAGCCCACAGCTATGAGGGCAATTCATACTTGTCGCGTGCTTCAGTCGCGCGTCAATCGCACGCATCCATTTGCGAGTAATTTTTCATGAAGACCAGTCGACCAGCGGCATGCACATCCTTAATGCAAAGAATGCAGGGCCGCCGCGATGCGGTAAACGCGTGCGTAAGTTGCTACTGCGATGCGACTGGGAGAAATGCCGTTTGGATAACTTTGCCTGGCTGCCCTATCATTGACTTACATGTTTTGTCAAGAATTATACGAGCTGGAAATGATAACGGATAGCATCTACTGTCTTACTTCTTAATTGCCAGTTTAGGTGGTGTGTGTGTGAGTGTGAGTGAGTGAGTGAGTGAGTGAGTGTGTGTGTGTGTGTGTGTGTGTGTGTGTGTGTGTGTGTGTGTGTGTGTGTGTGTGTGTGTGTGTGTGTGTGTGTGTGTGTGTGCGCATTCTATGCAAAATACATTATGCATTCTTCATTCAAAATACATTATACATTATGTATTCTATGCAAAATACGATCTCACTTGTCTCCACTTTGTCTCCCCTTCATCTGTGACAGTATAAGTTCCGCTGTACAACGCTGCATTGCTAGAGCACAGTTGCAGAATGATGTAAGATTGGTAAATATTCCCAACAGTAACATCAAAAGTCAGCTTGTTCGAAACGGACTCTACGACTGGCACTGCATCTGTGAAAAATGCGTAGTATGTAGTACGGCAGAACGAGCGATTGCGCACAATCTGGGCTCATTTACCAATGCACAATTTTGGCGCACAAAACGGATATATCAGCGAGAGTTAGACGCTAGATTTTTCAGACCAACCTCTTTGCAGGCCTCTGATTGTGAGGATAGCGATAGAGCCGAAACGTCAGGCCGTCAATAAACGTTCCACCTAAAAAACCACGTAGGCACAAAACTTTCAAAGATTAACCACACCATGTTCAGCCTGTTGAATTATGTACGGAAATGTGGTAAATTTTGATTTTTTACCTCGATTCACTGGAGTTTCGGGCCACTTTTCATGTTCAGACATGTGAAGTTCTTATAATAACCGAAAGTTGTTTACACCACAGTTGGAATGAGTGATATTGGCCTGTGGTATTAGTGCACCTCGTCGTCAGAACGGTGTTCGCTCCTGCTCCGCTGTCTCGGAATCTACTTCCCATCCCACTAAACCACATAAATGTCCAGGAAACTCGAAGAAGACCAACTCTTTGCCACTACTGCCTATAAGAGCTTAAGTATTAGGTTGTCCCATAATAAATGGCCGCAACCAAGTGATGAATTGCATCCATTAATGTAGAAGCTAGATAGACAAACTTTGGACTGCTATGAAGAGCAAGATCTGCTCTATCCGTATCCTAGAAAGGCGTTCTCAATTTCCCTTCCTATGGTTCCTGCAGACGAAATTGTACGATGAGCCAAAACATGGATTTTGTGCTCTCCCAATTTTTAGACTATTTTTTTGCCCTTATAGGACAAAAGCCAGATTTGGTGTTAGCTTTGCATTTCGCCAGGTAGTCGTGTTGTAAGTGCGCAGAAGCTGTGACTAGAGAAACACTTCCAGAACGATACGGGTTCTCAAATTTAACCATGTGATGGTCACGAAACTTGTCAGGAACGAAAGCATAGTTCTGGAGGCGAGACGAGAATTCTGAAACAGTCCGTAAAAATGTTAGCAGCCAACTTGGACGCAACTAAATCACTGATCGCTCTTTGAACAAAAGCATTGCCGGTCAGTGCTTCACTTGCGACACCATTTACTTTAATCCCTCTGATAAACACTGTTGCGAAATTTTCCAGAAAAAATGGGCCACCTATGATGATGGGTAGACATTGCTCATTAAAAAGGAGTTTTGTTTTTTTTGTATTGTTTCGCTGAGGGAGATCCGGATAAATTTAACAAACCTCGACATCTCAGAAAAAAGTGATTTTTCCTGATAGATGAAATACTGCCAGAGGTGTTCAACAGTAGCTAGACCAGATTACGACCAGAATTTACTAAATGCCTCGCCTGTTGCCATTTTGGGCTTGACTTCGGGATTCGGTTGAAAATGCCTCTGTTTTGGTGATTCGAAAGAGTGCATGTCCACTGGCGGACCAGGCAAATCGACACAGTTTGATATAGGTTGACATATGGATGATATTCTCATCATTCATGAATGAAGATAGTATTTTTAATATACTTAACAACACATACAATAACGTTCTAAGCTTAGAGCAGACTAATTCTACACCATATGAGTGCAACTTTCTAGATATTGAAACGAATATTATGAATGATATCATTCATACTAAACAATTCAATAAAACAGATCATTTTCAATTTAAAGTCAATAGGTTTTGTCATGGACATTCATACGTTAGCGACAACTTAAAAGTAGCTACTATTTATACAGAAGTACTCAGAATTTCTAGAACCTGTACCTTTTCAAAGATTTTGAAGAAAGACTTAATTTACTTGTTAAATTACTTGAATCACTTCAATATGACGACAGCATTACCATACTTGCCATCTCCAAATGTATTTATAATAACAAATCTATTACATTTAAATATGAAGAATTCAAAGAAATACATCGTTTGAAAAAATTCGTCAAGAATTTAGTATTCTCTATAGAGCGGTAATTGACCCAAGTTGATCTCAACCTTTTGATCTCTTCCCGCCCTTTACTCAGTATAAAAGTGATAAGTTTCTATCCCCTTATATTCTCACTGTTTTATTCCCACAAAGTGCCCCTCTCACCCCACTGAGGAGCCTCTGGAGTGGTTCACTTCTCTTCACCTTTCCCGTATAGGGGATAAAGAGGCGAAACGGGCTAACACTCAACTCACACCTGGTCCAGAATATTGTATTCTTGATTTTTTTCATCCTACCAAGAAAAATTTCACTGAATGAGGCATTGGGTCTCTCCTTGTAATATTGTGCTGGCGAGACCTTTGCCTAACAGAATTTCCCTTCGAGCTTGCGGTGAACCCAGTTTTCGGCTAGAAAATTCATGCCAATCAATGTGTAGTGAAAATTGACCTTTCGCACTTCGTTGACTCCTGTGAATTGGGCTTTTTTCCTTACATATGTTTCACTCTACTGCTAAAATGTGCAGAAAATGCCGATCATAATACTTTTTATTCCAAGGGAAAATAAGTTTGAGGTGTGTAACGCACCTTGGAATGCGCACCTCCAAAACGGCCATTATTTGTGGGACAACCTGATAGATGGGTCTCTTATTTTGAAGTCTTATGCCACAGGATGGAATAGATGGACCACGTGAGGAATGTTGCCAATTTGAGCAGGTAGGAGGATCCGGGTCCAAGCAAAGACGGAAAGCCAAACTCTGGAAAACAGGAGAATTTGTAGGTGAGATGTTCTGCGGCGTCAAATAGCGGAACTGATGCTAAAAAAAGGATCCGCCTTTGATTGCGAAGCAAATCTGTACCTAGCAATGAGTGCGATATCGTCATGACATTCACACTGAAGTTGGATAACTGGAGCGGTTGCGCCGAAAGAAGTTATAATAGATCGCGAGAGGAGGACTAATAGAAACAGGCTGGATAGTCATGGTGAAGCTAAGCTGATCAATTCTGTAGAAGGGTGACAGGTGGGTAGTATCAAGAAAACTCCCTCGGACAGCATTTGAGCAGCAAATGGGCTCGAGCGCTTTTAGTGGATTTCTAGGGTTTCGGTGGAAGAGGATTCGTAGACGCATAAATAAGCCAAACCAAATTGGCAAACTTACTTTTGCGTCCTACATCTAACATAACCTAGTCCATAGAATAAGCAGTCGCTTTAACACGTTCGCGACCGCGTGCACGACCGGTCGTGCACTACCAATTTAGTGTCATATCTTTGCGAAACGTCAGCAGTTAGCTAACTCTTTCATAGTAGCGTAGTAAGAGAGGTACTAGAGTATCACACATGCAGTGGGCAAAGCAGACCTTTTCTCAAACTTTTTCATCAGATTTTTCGTACTATAACAGATAGAAGAACGATAAACTTCCAAAATAATTGTAACAACGACAAATCACTAGACAACGGAAATGAAAGGAATCTTCGAGAACTACAAAAGAAAGGATAATTCTAACGAAAGAATCGTGGTTTTTATATGGGAAGGAAAAAATGCGACCGCGTGGGACCACGTGCTCGACCGGTCGAGCACGGGTCTGAAGTACGCAAAAGCGCGTGTGTCGCGAACGTGTTAACCATCTCTGGCTGTGTGGTTAGCGTTTCATGAATCCAATTTAGAACTATTTCGTTTTCCCGCTACTGAGCGCCGACGTACTTTTACCGTGGCAACGCCAATTGGTGGGAAAGGAAAAATACCTTGAAATTCGGAAAGTCATAACGTTCTTGTCCAGAAATCGCTGATCGCTTGTGGCTTCATTCCGGAGAAGTGGTTCAACCGCTTGAGTCGGCGGTCAACGGTCAGATGAAGGATTACTATGGATCCAGCAAAAAAATGTCATAGAAGGATTACTATGGATCCAGCAAAAAAATGTCATAGTTAATATTAATTATATATATATATATATATATATATATATATATATATATATATATATATATATATATGTGTGTGTGTGTGTGTGTGTGTGTGTGTGTGTGTGTGTGTGTGTGTGTGTGTGTGTGTGTGTGTGTGTGTGTGTGTGTGTGTGTGTGTGTGTGTGTGTGTGTGTGTGTGTGTGTGTGTGTGTGTGTGTGTGTGTGTGTGTGTGTGTGTGTGTGCAAGAGAACCAGCCCCTACAGGAAAAATCTGATTACACCACGATGTTCAGCGTGTCAAGTTACATATAAAAAGTGAGCGATGCCAGCCTTGGCATTTGCCAAGAAGCCGAATTAAATATGTAGATATAGTCTCTACTGTCACATCGCTGACGCTCTCGACACAACCGTTCACGTTCGCGTTAACGTTTACGAGCATTCGAGGTAGTCACGCGGCACGATTGTAAAGGGTTCGCTTATGCAGACGAGGTGCGAAGGCGACATTCATTGGTTTTAAGAATTGTGCGCGAGATTTCGGAAAAAAACCTATTCAGACATTGTCTACGGATCCCAGGAATTCTTGAACCAATAGTCCTCACTACGAAAAACGAAGTTTGGGCCAAGCATTTATAATATTAGTCGCGAGGTGTATGGCGTCTTTACTGCAACCCAGCTAATCACGAAAACTCATCCGCGGGGACTAAAGCACGCACGGCTATAGTATAAGTTGCCTTACGGGATGACTATCATGTCAGCATTCGTCACTCACTTCGAAAGAACTTTACACGTAGCCGTACTCAACCGCGCCAGGTTTATTCGCCGGTGTCATATACTCAGAGACCAGGCGCAGAGCATCCAGTGACATCCCGCGAAATAGCCTTAAAGTATATGTATGTATATGTCCACGACTGGACCTGCTATGATGAGTGGACTTCTAAGAATGGGTCGTGCTCGAATGAAGTCCAATCTTTCCACCACACAGCGATCATAGTAAATATTAATTGGCATTTTATGTGCGTGTGTGTGTCGTGTGTGTGTGCAAGAGAACCAGCCACCGTCGTTAAAAACTACCGACACCATCGTGTTCAGCGCATCGAGTTATGAATAAAAACGTTGCAAATTTTGATTTTCACCTTGATTTAAGGGTGTTTCGGGCCACGTTTGTCCTGTTCAGAAATGTTAAGTGAGATAGGCCTATGATTACATGACCGTATAAAAGGAAATAGAGGGTTGGGATACGTTCATAACGAAGAGGAGCAACCAGGCGAACGAGGGATGGCACGGATGAGGCTTGCGCCGGCTCGGGCGTTGGGGACATGGAGTGATGCGCCGGCGCTCATAGGTGAGGGAAACGGGCCCAACGATGTGATAAGGGCGCGCCGGTGTCCAAAACCGGGGAATCTCCTGGAGTCGGGTCCAACGGTGTGATAAGGGTGCGCCGGCGTCCAAAAGTGGGGGAACGCCTGGAGTCGGGTCCAACGGTGTGATAAGGGCGCGCCGGCGTCCAAAAGTGGGGAAACGCCTGCAGTCGGGTCCAACGGCGTGATAAGGGTGCGCCGGCGTCGAAAATGTGGAAGAGGTCACGCACGGGTCCACACCTGCGAGAGAAGTTGCCAGCGCTTAGTGGAGGGCAACACACACGTATGCGAGGCGAGCGAAGCGAGCCCAAAAAAAAGCCTGAGAGTCCGGCGTTAGCCGGATGATCAGGCTGGTTAATGATGAGATAGGCAAAGTTGTCCAAACGGCTAATGCCTGCGACTGGGCCCTAGTCTTCATCATATAGACGCACGCGCTTCAGTCGCACGCATCCGGTATAAACCGCCCTATAGCGCCGAAATGTTAGAGCAAATAAAATTGTTCCATCCAACAAACCTCGTTTGCGCAAGATATCAACACAACTCGAGGATAGTTGTTATGTGTTCATTTAGGAAGGAACATAGTTTTGAAGTTCGTTAATCGTTTATGAACGTTATAGACAACACCCCCTCAGTTGGGAAAAGATTGGACTGAATCGACTGCGCAGCATCAATATCCTTCATCGAATGGATCACCCACTGAATCTGAAGCAGATGCTTGATAAGACAGCTTGTCAGGCGAGTTCCTTTCTGATCGCCCTCCTTCTCATACTCTTCATTTTGGTGATGGGCCTCCGCTGAGCCGAAACTGTTCCAAGTTAAGTGGGTACAGGCGCTACTGCTCCATATTGAGTGCTCAGGGCAGAATTGTCCACGATTACCCTCACTCGGTCGCAAGCAGTATTACAACCTTTAGCAGCTCGGCCTCTGGTTCCATAGATCCTCGCTCAGTAGAGCTCTGGGGTGGTTCCACAGATCCTCGCTCAGTAGAGCTCTGGGGTAAAATAATGGGGTTGGTGGGGGGCACTTGGCGTTCGTCGATAATATTATCTGTCCTATTCTGACTTGTTTGCATTTTAGGTAATTACTGTACGTTAGGAGAGCTAAGAAATCTGAACGTTCCAGACGTGCCATCCAGAAAGCCAGAACGAGCAGAATAGGCCAAGTCATCGACTTCTATTAAGAGCCTCCCCCCACCAACTCCATTTTCTCCGAGCTCTGGGCTGGTAGTGATCCCCCTCATGTCGTCGCAACATGTTTCGAACATGTCACGAGGCTGGCTCGAGGCGAGGCGCGCCAGGTTCGCGCCGAACCTCAAGCTATTACAGACGATAGCGGTGCTTCGCGAAGGTGTTGCGAACTTGTAACGTTGTTGGGAGCTTGTCAGGTTGTCGCGAAGTCATGAACTTTGCGACAACCTGAGGGTAAAATGGAGTTGGGGGGAGGCACTTGGTATAAGTCGGTAATATGGCCTGTCCTACACGTTCAGACTTGTTAGCTGACACGTCCAGAACGCTCTGACCTGTTAGCTCTCTTAATGTACAGTAGTTACCTGAAATGCAAACAAATCAGAACGTGTAGGACAGGTCATATTGCCAACTTATACCAAGTGCCCCCCCCCCCCAACTCCATTTTGCCCCAACCTGACAACGGAAGTGGATAGCTAGACGGAAATAGTGCTAGAAATCGCGATACGCAGAGTGTCTCGAAGTTCATATCATCATGCATGACCGAGCTCGTAACTCTTCGTTAAGTTTTTTTGGTGAATTTGATGCTAATCGTGTTGCCGGAACCTATATGGGCAAAAACTCGATGCTGTAGTGGTGTTCTGTCAACGGGAATCGAAGGCACACGTGGAGCAGCCGACACTACCACTACGCCATCACGCACACATGTTGTCGCACGTAAAAGGAGTTACAGGAGCGGTTCTCATCTCTAAGGCATGGATAATGCTGCGTGTACCTGAGGCAAAACTTGATGAATGTTCCTTAACCCAAATTTTCACCAATTCTGCTCACCACCGCCACGGTTTTGGATAATTAAGAAATTAGGAAAACGAATGTCATTCATAAGTAAAGATGTGACCTCGTGAGCTCGCTAATCACTGTCGCCGATCGATAGGCCGACCTTCCTATAAGCAACTGCGATATGCACACAGTGTTAGCCATATGTATACCATGACTAGCGCCCCTTCGGGACGCTAGAACGTGGGGTGGGGCAGCTACTTGAGGTATTTGCAAAAGCTTCACACGTGTGAAATGCTTGGAAATCAGCAAAAAAGCAAAACTAATCATTAGCTGAACTCAAATACGAAATTCTCCTTATGAGTTGCGTATACTCTGTGGGTTTGGCCGCCTCGCCAACGTCGGCCTTCGAGTCTTCTTGCCATCCTAGCCATGCTTGCAAATTCTTAATTTCGCACCTACATATAAAGCTAGTTTCCGATGCACCGATAATACCTACTCTTTTTTGTCACATTTCTTACATGCCTATGGACCCGCTATGAATAGCCAACAGAGAGGAAGAAAAGATGGTCGATTGAGACACGAATGAGCGCGTATCGTGCCCCTACTCCACCGGCAGACGTGCATCTTGGCGTTTTCCTCACTCTTGAGCCACGGCGGACCCATCCTCCATCAGTGCACCCCTATCCTGGCGCTTATCCCACTGCTGGGCCAGGGCAGACCCATCCTCCACTTGTGGACCTGTATGCTGGCGTTCTTCCCACTACTGGGCCAGCGCAGACCAGATCCATCGGTGGGACTCGTATCCTTTTCCCCACTAATCGGCCGCTTGCGGACCCACCTTCCATCCGTAGACCCGTATCCTGGCGCTTTCCCTAGTATTGGGACACAGCGGACCCAATCTCCATCGATGGATCCGTACCCTGCTGTTTTCCAGTGTTGGGCCATGGCGGACTCGTTCTCGATCGGTGGACACCTATCATGATGTTTTTCTGGACTACGGGGCCCCGGCTCATCTGTCCGTCATCACTGCAGCCGCACTCTTAGCAAATCTCGAAAGTGATGGAACAAAGTTAGGAAATATTTAGAAAGTTTGATCAACTGCACAAGTTGCATAACTGGTTTCAGAAAATGTCATAACAGCTTATGATGACGCCTTCTTCATTCTGTGTATTTGATTGTAATTCTTAAAAACAGACGAATCCCCAAGCTGCATAATCCCCAAGGGACCTCAAAACGAGGTGCGCAAGGATCATATCCCAGGTGAGGACACCGAGTGAATCCTCTCATACATCCTCCATGGTATGTACACTTCTTTTCGAAGTGGTTATCGTCCACTGTTCCAAAGCTGAGTGAAGTACAACAACGCTCCAGCAGAGGGGCGACTCTGCTCCTTACATTGCTGCTACGCATCGTCAAATCGTTGTAAACGCTGTCTCGCCTGGAGTGCTCGAGATCGCTAGCCGCTTGTCCTGCCGCGAAATCCCGAATGCACACGAGTTCCACTATGACGTGCAACAACAAACATCAACATCGGCCGAATGCCCCATCAGCTTCGTATCCTCCCGAGGCACAGTCTATAACTGGGTCTCATGGCGAGCGCATGCGATCACGTGCTAGCCCCCCTACGTCTGCGCTCTAGAAAATTTTGTTGCACTACCATGATTTATATAAGGGGATCCACTTGGTCATTATATTGTGTTGGGTATGACATGCACGGTGAAAAGGGAGTTGGGGGGGGGGCACTCCTGTGAAGTCTAAGCCTATGCCTTAGGCTTCGGCTTAAACACATGCTTAAGCATAGGATTAGGCCTAGGCTTAGCTTAGGGTTAGGCTTAGGCTTAAGCTTAGGCTTAGGCTAGCGCTCTTACATAGGCTTACAAGGTGAAGCCTATGACCTTTTATAGGGTGCCCCCCCCCCCAACTCCCTTTTCGCCGACATGCACTATAGCGCAGAGGATGTGCGCGCCGTTAAAGCGCACGCATGTCAGGCTTCGAACATCTGTCGCACGGCGGTTTTGCAGGCAGGTGTGCCAGCTGACACTCCCACGCCGAGCTCGTGAGATGTTCGTGCCTTGTTAGGAGCCTGGCTCGTACACATTGTGACGAACTTGAGAGGATTACTACCAGCCCTGCGTTTGGCGCCGATATGGTGACAAAGAGGCAAAACGAATCAATAAATACTCATCAGAGAATAGAGAAGAGTGGCTCTTCTGATACTTTCTTCTACCATCGAGTAGCTTCGAACCAACCTGTCCATTGTTTGTGAATGTTTGAGAGTCTGATGCTCTATCCACTCGACCATCCGTGCTTCTACTCGCTTCAGCCAGTTGTAGTCTGCACTTTTATCACTTCCCTACTATCACCATCCGACCCTATACGAGTTGTCAGGAGCATATCTAAGTATCCGTACAAGAGTAATGTTGAGCAGCCACGGTACCTTGTCCGTCGGCCCTCCTAGATTACTAACATTTGGGCGCACTTTGAACATAAAATATCTGCATCCTCTACGTTATCCAGGCTAGATTTATGTGTTGTTATGAGTACGTATAGCACCGAACACATTGGGTGGTCACATTTGAGGCGTGTGGTGGTTGCTTCAGGGATACGTACTGACTGCGTTGTTTCGACTCAGACGCCATTGTGTCTTCTATACTGCTTTTTGAATTCCTTTTCTGGGAGCAAGGCATGAAGCATTTTGTCTTCAAGATACAGGCGTGCTATTTTAATTCCTAGTTCTCTAGTCATAACAACGAATCCACCGCCTTTGCCGCTCCCTCTGTGTTCTCTGGTACCTGAACCTAGGCGTTTCCAAAGCTTTTTTATTATGCTTCTGGATGCAACGAATGCTTCGGGTGACTTTGAATTTCTAACAGTTCCTTACCGTTCTGAAACAATTCGTGAACATTAATGGCTGCTGAAAAGACGTTGGGAGAGTTCCTTGAAAGTGATCGTGGCTTGTGCCTGGAAGCACAAGTCTATGCATTAGTCCAGGCCTAAGCCCATAAACGAGTGCCGCCTGAACTCTATTTTCTCCCAAAGAATTACCAAAAGAGCTGAGAAGCTGAGATTGTATAGCTAAGGGAAGTGCACGAACTTAAGTTACGCTTTCGGAACGAGACACATATGGTTGGAAAGCTTATCTCAAATGATGTTACAGATTATATTTGAAATTTGCTAAATGGTTAATACAAGCTCAAAATTCAATTTCCTACCATATTGACATATGCCTCCCTCAATCGTAGCTTGGTAGCTGGGTAGCCGAGTGGATAGTGATGCTGACACATAAGATGGAGGGTTTGCACCACTAGAACTTTGCAAACTTTAATAGCTAATCTTTGACAAAGTGCGGAACAGTTACAGGAGATAAATGAGCAATAGCTACGAATGCTGCTTTGAAAATAATGGAAAATTGCTCTAGACTGGGTGTTAATGCGATGTCGCTGCAAAGACCAAGTATTTTGATGTGCCGTATAATCTATTCCGTTACTTTCTCATTCTATAACCGCCTTACATGTTCGGCTGCTCACGCGTGGTTGCGTGGAAGGCAGCAGGGTATACGGATTTAGATCCAGGGCGTTTTCTGACGCCTGTTCAAGTTTGCTTCCCTCCTGATCTTTGCAGTGAATGTGCCCCCAGCGATTGCAACTGCGTTTCGTTTGTTTGTCCCCACTGTTCTAACTGTTACTGTTTTGAACACTTCATTGTTGATGTTCATCGCTGCGGTTAGTATTGCTCATTTATCTCCAGTACAGTTCCGCACTCTGTCAAAGATTAGCTATTAAAGTTTGCAAAACATGGGTGGGGGACAGGATGCAAACCCTCGACCTCCATCCTACGTGTCAGCATCATTATCCACTCCGCTACCCAGCTACCAAACTACGATTGAGGGAGACATGTGTCTATATGGTAGGAAATTGAATTTTGAGCTTGTATTAAACATTTAGCAAATTTCAAATATAATCTGTAAGATCATTTGAGATCAGCTTTCCAACCATATGTCTCGTTCCGAAAGCGCAACTTAAGTTCGTGCACTTCCCTTGTGAGGAACAAACACGGAAATTGATAGATTATTTTGGATAGCATAGTAGATGAATAAATGTTATGAGTTCAAAATAAGACTTTACCACTACTGTTTTCAATTATCGGAACATTATAGCGGCAATGACATGCTGATTTCACCCCAGTCGCTCTTGACACATCCTCGAAATAACTGACCTTTCATTCCTTCAGCGTTTTGCCGCTGGATTCTCACTCATCTAGACGAATTAAGGCGCTCTTTCCGTTCACTCTACGCCACGTTTGCCTAACCGGCATCGTTCTTTCCGCTGTAGTGATGGAAGCTTTGATTGGGCTTACGAATCTTCGCCAGCTCGATCTGATCGGCTGCGTGATCGATACGCAACTTGCGGGCGAATACGTGGAAAAGTTCGGTTCGTTAACGTCTAGCTCTCCGAGGATATCAAGTAAATTCGTCAATTTCAGCCCAAATGTCAAATCTGGACGAGCTCAGTGTGCCGCCGTCGATGTACTCTTTCTCGTTGAAAGATGACAAGAGTGTGCCTTTTAATCTGAGGCTGGAATACAAAATTTGAACCTGTCTTCGTATAGCCATGCAGGGATGATTGGCTAATTTTTCAGGAAGCTGCACCTGTCGAAATTATTCATTTACATGGAGTGCTTCGACGAAAACAGCTTCTTTGATACCCTTGAAGCAATGATGCCGAAGAAACTCGAAGCGCTCACCTTGTACGGCAATTTCTACCAATTGAAACGATCCAAAAAGTACGCACAATGGCGGAAATTCGAGGTGGGAGCTCGAAGCCTACATACAGGAAACTCAAAACGGCCGTGTGCAAGAGGCGGGACCGCGACGCAGCTCTCTTGGGCACAGACACAGGGGCTTTAGGCGCTGACTCTGGTTGTCTGCTTCTGCCAGCAGCAGAGAGTGCCACTCCACGTCGCGCCCCTCGCACACATCCGTTTGGAATTCCCTCTATGTAGCGTCATCTCTTCATCTGCAATATCACTGCCATTTAATCCATGTCGTAACAGATACTGTTCGGGTCAATGACCCCTCAAGTACGTACGCCATGGTGGATGAAAGACGAAAGCATACTGATGTCAAATCTCGTGCGTTGTGCGCCATACAGAATAGCTGATGATTTTCGTCCAGTTCGAAATACGGTGGGGCCAAAATATTGCTTCCTAGTTTCATTCAGAGGTGTTTGAGAAGTATACTTTTTCTAAACGGAAGCACATTTAAGATTAACGATTCAGGCATCCTCGTGGCGTTTCGACCAGAACACATTGGAAAACGAGGAATCGCGCACGGAAAGACAAAACCCAACCATCAATCGCTTCCTGCGCTTCATGTGGGTACACTCATCAAACAGCGACTATTAGTGACCGGTTACTAGGATAAATAGCTTTCTATCGAGTTTTTAAGCTTAACTACGCTTGGTGTCGCTAGTCCGTTTTTTGTCCATACTCGAGAACTTACCCGAATTACGATGTTGGCCTTTTTTCTGGACAACCGGACATCCACTGCTTCTCTACCTAGTGATGTTTTGGATTATTCTCGCTTCCTCCAGTATTCAAACACAGCCACCCCCATCATCTAAAAGCACAAAAAAAAACTGTTCACTTGAAGAGCAGCTAATGCTTAATGAGTGCGTGCGTCTGGCATGCGATTAAATGGCGGATTATCGGCGAGACGTATTCTCAACGCAGACGTAAGCGAAACGCATGCGTCTGAGGTTGGCTCACGATTTCCGGGCCTAGTCTATTATACATGCTGTGTTCATAGCTCCTACATTAACAAACTCATGCGATCGACTGACATAAATGCGCATTTGCTGTGCAGGAAGCTTCAGCCATCGACTCCTTCGCGCACGCGCCTCACCATATTTTGGACAGGGCAGGAGAATCGGACGCTGTGTGCCTCAACCACTGAAATTTACTGTGAACTATCCTCTAGACTGCTCTATTTATTCATATATTAATGGAATAGATTTTAATTCAAGAGATATAATACTGAAGATTTTCTTTTCAGGAGACCCGAAGCTGCACCGCTCGCAGTTGCTCCTCCTCCGCCACGGGTTGCACCAGAGGTGTGTGTTCAATTTTTTTTAGATTGTAAGCGACATTTAGGTCATCGAACTACTCTCTGACGTTCAGTTGAAGCAGAACTTCTGTGATGGAAAGCGTTGCACGTGCAATAGATGGCGCGGACGAGCGCTGCCATTGGTCACGCGCATGCATTAACCAATCACAGATCTCGGCCGTGTCGTCATTCCTCGGTACAACGCTCCACACCCTTAGGGCCGCACGCATCACTGAGATTACCTAGGGTAAACATATCAACACTAAAAATTTAACACCCTGTGTAATCGCATTGATGCATCCAGGCCCTGCAGTGGCCTTCGCGCCTGAAGTATATCGATGTCCACTGCAGGCTCCGCCTCCTCCAGTTCGACGTGATAGGATACGACGTCGGTATGTCGCCTCTGCCATGGTCAACACATTCATAAGATTTACACTAATGGCAAAGCTGTGATTGGTTGATTTTTCAGACTCAACGTACCTACCGTAGCCGAAGAGCAGCACGCTATGCCTATGATGATTCCTCTTCCTGCAGACGGTGCCGGCCCAGCGCCCGTTGCAGTTGTTATTCCCGCCAGAGTGTCACCAGCACCCGTTACTCCACTGGAACAACAACAGAGAGCACCGTCCACTCCTCCCGCAGCTCCTTCAGATCCAGTTTCGGGTAGCGCTCCGGGTGCTCTTGCATTTCCGCCACGTCTCCAGAGTACAGAACGTGCAGTTGAGCGTGCTCAAAGGCGACCAGCACCTGTGGATGGAACAAGAACAGAACAAGCAGAAGGACAACAACAAACATTTCCTAGCTTACGTCCCGCTGAAGCACATGCGAACCTGGATCGTCCCCACTTGTGAGCGGAGTGCATTTCTTCTTGGAACAACACCAATAAATCCTCATTTTCCAGTGTTCGCTTCCAAGAACTCCCACTGGATACGCCAGCAGCATCTAATCAACATCAGGCGATCGTGCAACAGCCGGACGAGATGCCCTTGCTGAACACGCAACCAGCTTCTCCCAGCGATCAAGCCATCAGCAGACCGCAGCCTCCAGTTGTTGGCACCGGATCTGCTGATCAGCGAGAGCAGGAGAATCAACGTACAGCGGCAGGAAATGCTCAGGAAAACGTAGCTGCACACGCAGAGCATGGTAGGAAGGAATTTTATGACAACGAATCTTTTTTCCGCTGTACAGGCTTCAGATGTTTACCTTCCAGCTCCAAATATCGGTGACGAACATGCAGCTGGAGAAAGGCAACCGGACGAGGAGAACATCAACATGATGTTAGGGCAAGCTCTCTTGTAGAAACGAATTAATAATTTTTTTCAACACATTCGAGGCCAAGCTATGCCAAGCTTACCGGGCAGATTTTGCGTAGCTGACGTCAGTGGTCTGAACTAAGCATGTGCAGAAGCAAAATTTTAAAACCCGTAAAACGTCAAACAGAAAACGAAAGGCCAAAAATGGGCGCAAAACGGAGAGCGTAAAACGGAAAACGGAAAATTTTGTCCAAGAATAGGTTTATGGCCAGAAGATCCCCTCAACATTGGATTTTCAAGGTATCTTCTTGATGAGCACAAGTGTTGACTCTTTCAAATTTCAATTTCAAAAACAAGAATCAAAATTCAAATAATTAAATAACTTCACGTCCACGACATTTCAAATGCCTAGAATATAGGTAGATCAAGGAGTGTTTATCCCTCACCTAGTTACGAGAGACTATCAGAGCTATAAATCAATCAACATCTTTCTCACTGAATATTTAAGTAGACAAGAAGCTGTAAAGTGTGAAAAGTGGGAGTTCTTTGCGTTACTTCAGAGCAGACCTACTCTGCAAAAATTCAGACAAAAGGCAGCTATGGTAGCTAATACGTTTGGAGTCTGAGGAGGATCACGTTATTCACAAAGGATCTCGTTGAAGCAAGTTAGCGACGGAGGAAGGAGAAGAACAGTGTGTGGGGGAAGTGAAACACAACCAACCCACACATTGCACAAGACATCAGGCGCCAAAAGGGCAATTCAAACTAGCTGCGTGCGTCAGTCGCGCATCAGTCGCACGCATCCATTTGCTTGGGATTTTTCATGAAGATCGGTCAATGCGATATGTGCACCTTTAATGAAACCTTTTCAGAAACGGGGTATCTACCAAGCACATTAAAGGAAAGTCAAAACCTGATGTTTCAACGTCGCATCTCTAGTTCTATCAGACAATGCATGTTGCACCTTTTACGAAATTCTAACACTGTTTGGCTTATTGTTTTTACTTTGCTATTTCCTTTTACTTATGCGCACACATTCGAGTGTGCAATAAATAAATAAATGAATAAAAAGGACGCACGGCCGCCGCGAGGCCGTAAACGCGTGCGTCTGAGCTGCGACTGCGGTGCGACTGAGGCTTATTCTTCACCATATAGACGCACGCACGTCAGTCGCACGCATCAGTGTAAACTGCCCTAAAGACGTCAGTGTGGAGCTGGAGATCATCGTCCGATAGAAACAGTGACAGTTACGATGTATCTCTATGCTTTTGTCAAGTTGAAAGAACATCATGCGTTGCTTCGCAAGAATGCTTGATGCTTTTACCATGGCACGTCACAGTATCGTGGAATTTCATATCAGTTCATCCCACATTTCTGTGGAACCTCCTTTTTTGAGAATTTTGAAGAGAGCAGGGCACTTGTATGGCATATTTGGAACGATGATGAAGAGCAGCAAAATCGCGACGGGATGTTTACACTGCATCTGAGTTTAAAAAAGTCAAAAAAGTCTGGATTTCCGTAAATGGCGTTCGGAAGTCAATTTCGGAGCATTGTTGTGGACCGACCCCGGAGGGATGGATGACTTGATTGGCCAGACCCATCGAACCATCGACCGTGTGCGTGCGCAGCGAGCCTCTTACCACTGCTCCACACGTGCCTGTAATACTTTTAGATAGATATGAAAACGAGATGGGACTTCGTATACCACCAGAAGTGTTAATTTGAAAACGTGTATTTCTATTTCTTCGCATATGACAAAAGTGTTTTGCCTTTTTTCTGTGAACTAATGCATCGCAAAACCACTTCTGAGGCAATGGCACTCATTTATCTGAATAATTCGAAATTTTTTCTATTCGAATATTCGAATAATTCCTAACGTTGAAATATTCGATTATTCGAATTATTCGAAAAACTGAAATATTCGATTATTCAAATATTCGAAATAAAAAGTTCGAATACCAATGTATACTCGGAAGTCAATTTCGGAGCATTGTATTTTGTTGTGAACTCGTGTACACTGCGCATCGAAACATGTGAACCCTCTTCAGGATAGGGAAATACGTCGAAACAACGATCCCTCTCCCTCCATAGTTTTCCGGGCCAAAAATCCGTGAAAATGGAAAACGTAAAACGGAAGGCCAGAAATGGGTGGAAAACGGAAAGCGTAAAACGGAAAATTCCACACCCCTGGTCTGGACCCGTTGACACATCACTGAATCGATCGATTGAGGGGGCGATGATGCCAATTAATAATGCGGTTGCCCAGGCGAACAGAGTGCCAAGACTTGAAGAGTGTGGCGCGTGGTCCGAACCATTGGAATTCCCAATACTATGAACCACACAGCTATCTGAGTCCTCCTATTCGTACTTTCAGGCTACAAGGAATGCTGCAAGCTCTAGTGGAAGAAATTGTTTTTGATGCAATCAATGAAGAACGTGAGTTAGCCCGAATGCTATCAGCTACAATCCTTTTCAAAAATTATTGTCGGATGATGCACGGGTTGCGGCTTGAGAAGCGTGGCGCAACCTGCTCCACCCTCTCATATGTAGCATGCTCTTACTGCATCCTTGTTTTGGGTCCCGCAGCGCTTCTTGGGCTGCAACGTTACGGTGCCGCACATACCACCCGACATTTTATTCAACACAGACTGTGCGCTCGTGATTTTTGAGACTGTCGTGGGGCATCCTACTGGCTACTGCTTTCCTTTTACCGTCCGAACCTAATCTAACCCAGTGGTCCGATCACGCTTTATTCTAGATCACCTAAAATACTCTGCATATACGACGGTTTGGGGGAGGGGCAGTCGTCGCATCCATTTGCGGAGGACTTCCCATGAACATCGATCAACGCTGCATGTACATAGTCAATCAGAGGAACGTACGGCCACAACGAGCTCTTAAGCGTGTGCGTCTGAGCTGTGTCAGCAATGCCCTTCAACCTATAAATGCGCACGATGAAAATAAACTGTCCTCAATGCGATATGTCGCGGGCTTAGCATATCCTGTGTATCTGTTACATCTAACTCAGAGTTCGGCACAAGCTTAACTCGAGCAGAAAAAATTACGAAGTCCCCTTTGACCTAGCCAAGAATCTACGAAGTCCCATTTTGAACAAGTTAAAGCAAGTTTTTGCAAAGAGCACTAGTTTCGTGTTTTCAATGCACATCGACATGTCCACACGAGTTAACAAGTGTTAACAAGTACATTGGCGGTGGAGCACGTCAACACGCTGGCACCGTTATGTAATTTTTGAATTTCGGGCTAAAATTTGACAAGGGATGGAGATTGGAGGCTTCTGCCATTAGTTTGATAGAGCAATATTTCCTGAATACGACAGTGCGAATAAAATTGGAAATAATTTATTTCGGAAGAGGTTGTTTGAAGAAATTGTGTCCAAGTGGTGTTGAAGACCGTTTTGTAGCTGATTTTCCCGCTGCAACTGAATAAACGAGGCAATTTTATTACTCACTGGAACGAGCAGCCTTTCCTCTAGCTGACCGCTTCAGTACAATTGGAAATATTTGATCTTAGAGAAAGTTGTTTGACGAAAATTCTCTGGACCGGTGCTGAACCCTAAATTTAAGGGTGAATTTAGGGTTCAGAGGATTCCTGTGCAATATCTCTTTTCAAAATCATATGATTCCAATTTCCTCTGACCGTCGGCAGCAGAGTCGTATTCATAATCTCACAACAAAGTTTGTACAGGATCCATTCAGTACCAACGGTGCTGTGGGTACTGTGAGAAACTTCACCTTAACTCCTACCAAAATCAATTGAATCCAATTCTTCTTTGGATTCGGATAGAGCATTGCCAGATGCAGCTATGCGCCTCTTCCGGGTGGCGAGCGTTCGGTGAGATCCAATTAACAGCGAGAAACTAGAGATGTGCTCCAGGGATCATTAGCGTCTTCACACCTCGTTCGCACCTTTAACCATCCTCCAAGAACTCCCCTTGCCGCAACCGTCGCACGTGCGATGTAGCGTTTCTTGTACTATATGTACGCAGACAACAACGCGCAACAGACCTTTTCAGGGAGTCCGTGGAGAGTCGAGGCTTGGCAGAGTTCCAGTAGAATGTATAAGATGATGAATCTTATACATTACGAAGCATTTAAAATTGAATAAGATGTAGTTTCCGTTTTGGAGAAAAAAAAGTCGATTGTTTCGAAGAACAAAGCATTCATTCGGGGGTTATTCGACAAGCTGACTACGAAATGACCATTTTTAATGTCTATTTTCAGTGTCTATTTTGTGTCATAACGGCACTTCAGTGATATTTCAACAAATATGCGGTAGATACTGAACTTTTCTGAATCTTCTCAAAACTTGCAAGCAAGAGTAGTATTCTTCGTTCTAATAACGAATCCAATATATATTTTATGTCGTGACTAGCTGCCGTACCCGGCTTCGCTGGTTTATTCTACTACCCCGGCTATCTCACATTGCTGAGGCAAATTGCTGTTGCCGATAAATTCAAGGTGAAGCGTGTATCAAGTTCACATAGTGCTTGAATTTAAACTACTTAGCATGTTTGAAATAGGGGTGGAATGTATGTAATGTACATTTGCGTTGTTTTCTGCGTAATCGATCATTGAACCATCGCCAGGTGAGGTGATAGAAATGCCTCGCAGACATGCACTGTGACTGCAGGCGTATCTCCTGGATACAGTGCCGCCGGATTGCCACTCTGCAAATGTATAGTCAACATTGGTTTTCTGGAACTGACAATAAGAATTCGTCTATTCGAAACGACGAGTACGCCCACGCACGCGGGGATCGAGAGCATGGATTTACGTAATTACGATTTACGATTTACGAATTACGATCTACAGCCATTTTTGGCGATTTTTTTACGATTTACAATTTACGAAAAATGGCCCAAATTTCGGAGCAAATTCATAAATAAGTACAAAAAACGAATCTCGTCATAGCGTTTGTGCTTGGGGGTAAATGTGCATGATTTGTTTGTGTTTGCGTTTTGCAGCAAAGCTAAGAGTGAAATGTTTGTTTTGCTTGTAGTTTCTGTTATTCGAAGAAAGCGGCATATAGCAGTTTCATTATCGCGTCCGTAGACAAGATCTGTTGGAACAGTGGAGCTCAAAGTTTTGAATGAAGTGCGACAAGAATACCGCATTCTCAGCTCTGTTTCGCCATTGCAATGTGTCACAAGCAGACAGGAATAAAATCAAATAAGCATTATAGCGAATACAATATCAAATTATTGCTCATTTTTTAAGGTGCCGAAAATGCAGCCACGGATCCGCCACCTGCTGTCAGCTCGGATTCGACTACTCCAAATAGAACGAATACCACCAACAGTTCCAGTTAAGGAAGTTTCAAAAAAAATTTTCTTGGCTGAAAGCAGTACGTCAGATCGAGAAATTGCGAAGGAGTGAACCGGATCTTTTCACTGTAGTTTTGAGTGCCCAAAACTCCAGTACAGTGGTGGAGTTTACATTACTAGCGAGATATTTGCAGTATATCTGAGATTAAGGACAACCATTCCTCAAAATTGCTGGGAACACCTCTACAAGCGAGATGCTGGGATCATGAGCGCATACATATAGGCTTTTCCTCTTACTGTGTCTGCCTTGACTACTTATAAGACCTCAAATAGTAGGATGTGGACTTTTCGGTTCATACTCACAAGTTTAGACAATAGTCCGGGAACAACAGTTATTCTCAGGTCTGTCCTAAAAGCACTCTAATCTCTTCCCTAATGTGCCCAATTACAGCAACGCCAACGCCTGCAACGCCGCCTCCAACAGAAGCTCAGCAGCAGCAACAGAATCGAGTGAATAACCAAGAGCCAAATCGCTAAATCTCTAGTGATATGTATACATAATACGGACAAGGCCGACATGTATATCGCAGAAAAGCATAAAAAATTTTCTTAGATGGATTTCACCAGTTCTGCAGTTACTGGCTGCATAAAATCTGCCAGTAAAACATTAATTCAGTTCTGTACCTCAGCACAAGATATCCCACGCTGATGCTCCCAAAAGTTCCAGAGACGTCTTTTTTGACCTGATTATGTCAACCGCTTTGAAAGACGCTATCTATTTATTGATTTTATCGATTTTGCACGACTTTTGTTCAGGGATCGATGAGTACATGCCCACTAGGTTCCTTGAATATGCTCAACACGATTATGACGACCCATCTAAACGACGTTATCGCTTTGTTGATTTTATCGAGTTTTCACAGCTTTTGCTGGGTTGCCGGTAAAAAGATGTCAACTGGGGTTTTCGAATGTGCTGGACACATATGACCACCATTATCCATAGAAACATTGAGTTGTTGGTTTTATCGAATTTTTTACTGAATTTTTAACTGTTTTAGCATGCGGGCGTGAAATAATGTTGTGCGGCAACAACGGAATATTGGGTGAACAATTGTTTGGTAATGTGCGATTTCTACATTCTGTGCTTTTGACAATATCGAGATTCTAGCATAGAATGGAAGTGCCTGGCAGGCTAGACGCCTAAATTGTCATGCCAATCTCTTTGCAGGCGTCTGAGGACGCCGATAGAAGCCGAAACCATAGAATTCGTTCAACGTTTGAGCTAAAAAAACCACGTGGGCAAAGCAGTTGCACCCAAGATGCAGCCTGCCGAGGTTTCAGAACAAGAAAACATTTGAAATGGTAGGTGAAGGAATAGTATCTCTAGGCCTCATTGACTAAGACGTGTAGTATTCCATTTCTTGTTCCCAAATTTTCTGACATCCAGCGGGTGTGCAACTACAGTGCGTTTAATAATTATAGGACACCCCCAACTTTTCCATCCTCGGCTTTTTCGTAGACCATGGAATCTCTCTCTAGTACCATTCTAATCACCTAAAATAGCAATCAGCACCTAAAATAACCTTCGTACCCTGATTTTGAGCTAATGATAGGAACCCCAGATTTTCGAAACTTTTCCCGCTTTCGACTGATTTCCAGTCATGACACACCTCCGTGTCCTAGCAGGTCTATTAGCTGATTTATCGGAACTACAGAACTTAAGTATTTTTGTGAACTTCCGTGAACCGCACTGATTCCACACATTCTGCCGCTCCTGAGAGAGAGTTATTGCCCTGATAGCAGGAAAGAGTGAAGATCTTGTGCAGAAGGACCTTTGGTGGGTGCTGTCCTGTCTTTGGGTTCGCTTCTCTGCTGCAGCAGATCTGAGCAGGGATACGCTGGAATCGGATTTTACAGCGCCAGACATCAGAAAGCGCCCTAGAGTAACTTGCAGCAATTTGAGCAAGTGGTTCACAGATTCCCGCAAGAAAATACGGGGATAACCCCGATGTCGGGCGAGTGTTGCCTTCTTGGATAACCACCTAGTGAAGCCACTGGAACACCCTGTGCCCAGCGCCATCTGTATTTCTAGAGAGGACCACAGGGCAGCATTGTTAGCCTATTTGGGGAGTACCGCCATCAGCAATGAGCGGGTAAAAACTCGAGATAGACAGAGTTAGGATGATGCGGTCCAGCAACCAGGAATGACGCTGATGTTACCCACCCAACAGTAGATAAAAACTCGTTTCACCACTTCTTTTCTTTGGAGGAGCGACAGCTTGAGCAACAATCTTTATGTATGACGATAGGCTTCGATGGCAATACAAACAAAGAAATGGATAACGTGATCAACAAAAATAAGCACAACGGCCGTAGTCGCGGACACGTGGGGAGAGGCGAAAATCCAGACTGAATTAATCGGAGTCTTCCTCTTACGCTGAAAAACTTTACCTAAAATACGGTATTGTTTGACGCAGGTTGGTTCATTCCAATCTGCTATTCGATCGATGCAAGTAGATCAAAGGTGGGGGGTCAACGCGCCTCACAATGTACTACTGTAACATCACACATCTCACTACATGCCCCCTCCGCAAGTGGCCGTTCCACTCGGTCACACTTTAAGGTTCTCTAGGGCTTTTACTGCAGCTCTGGCACCATTCCGACTCCGGCGCTTCTGCTGACGCTTCAGGCGGTTCTTATTGATGCCGCCTCCCACCGGCGGGAAGCCTGCCTTCGAAGAATGCGGGGCAAACATCGCACTAGGCGGAACACCAGCCTTGTGTGCCTTGTGACCCGCAAACTTCGATGGTGGGAGTGGCTCCAAATCCATCCATTGCTTCAGCCTGAGTCCAACCTTCTCATAAAAGCGGCGAACCTTCCCTTCCGATATCCACAGCTTCGGATCGTTGATGATCCCGACCTCCAAACTCGGAAAGTCCGCTGGGATCACGCCTGCATCGACTGGGAGTTTATCGACCAGTTGGTGTAGGAGTTCTGGGTGGCTGTCCAGGTATCCCATGACGTGGTCCCTCGCCTTCGCTGCCATGCGATACCAACTTGACTGTTCGTTCGTCATCGGCCCCTGCCAGACGAACACCACATGTCCGATTTCGTCTCGAAACAGCTCCTGTTTCCTCAGATGGACCTCCGCGAAGCTGTGGTAGTAGAACACGCCGACGTTCTTCATTCTAGCCTGCAGGTGCTTCAACTTCCTCAAACACTCGGAGACTACCAGCAGCGTCTTTTGATGCTCCTTCCCGACTTCCGCTTTCACAGCATTCCAGTCGACCTTTCGTGCGATCTTCCATCCATCTTCGAAGGTTTCCGTAATGTCGCATGGCCACCCTTGGATTTGCGCGTGTCTCATAATGGCATCATACGGAACTATGCTCGACCACAGAGAAATGCATGCACCTTGTGCGAAAAAATGCGTATGCTAGCCCCACACTGCGCGGCGTAACGCGGCGATGAAACGGGTCTGCGATCCACTTTACTTTCTGGCTCAGCGTACCCACACCGCTCCAAATCGCCAGTATGCGTGCTGCCTCTAGAACGGTTTCTACTCTGTGCTCGCTTGCGGGTTGGGGGAGTTCCGACACAAGTTCCCTGGCTGTGATCTGGGCACCGATACAACAATTTGACGCAATATCCGTTGTCAGTCCTGAGGCCGTATCCAAGAACATATCCGTTGGAAACGAAATCCAGACGGAAATGTAACCGCGTAATGGCGACTTTCCCGATCCTGCGATCCAAGAACGATTTATCCAGTTTGGGAACATACCCGTGTACGAGTTTTCCGTTTCAACGCAAAGATTCGAAAATGTTCGCTGTTCTGCGATTGGAGCAGAGTTTTGTTGACGCGTGGTTGAACTATATCGCATGTTATAGGCTTGAAAATGACTTAATTTCGGGAACGGATCTGATTTCTCAACTGTTTGCGCGCATATTCCCTACAATCGTGAAGTGAGGGCTCGTTTACACTTTTGGAAATGATAGGAAGCCATTCGGTATTCTTTCTCTAGAAACACCCATATTACTACTTGATCCGGAAAATTTTTCTGTTCTAGTATAAGAAAATGCGTATGGGGTGTACATTTCTGCTTAAAAGTGTAAAACCATCCTATGCAAGAAGCTTCAGTTGAGTTTATGAACGACATTCTTAGAAACTCGACAGAAGAGGTCATCACGGATTAGTGTGTTCCAGACTTGCAGGTAGGTGTGATATCATGGGTGCTTGCTCAAGGAGTGATTACCATGACAGTTATTAACCTAAGTTACTGTTGAAATACCAAAAAAAGTTTTTTATTCCGTATACTAGTGCTTTTCTGCTAAGTGTTCCGCTCAAACAGCACTATCTCTGCATACGACGCGCAAAACAAAACAACGTTTTGGTCAATATGCTTAGCGTGAAGCAATCATTAGTAATGTGGACATGGGTTGCAGTGGAAATCATTAATCAATCATCGTTTTTTACCGAAATACATTTCGTTGTTGCTAAACTATCGCTTATTAGTAGAACGAGTACTTTTCACTGAGGAATTCTTCCATTTTTCCCATATATCCAGACGTTTTCACGCGGATTAATATTTTTCCGTTGGGAGGAAAAATTTCGGCGGACAAATTTTCTTGGATCGCAGGAAAACGCGGCCACGCCCACTTTTGCCGGTTTATCCCATTTGACCCATATTTCCAACTTTCTTCGATGCGGCCCCTGGATGTCCGGGCACAATCGGAAATTGCTGTCCCTGACAATGAAACTGTGCATGTAGGAAATGCATCGAGTCCGCCACGTCGAATTCTTTTTCGGACCTGAAATTGCAAGTTTCAGTCGTCATCAAAGCTACTAATTTTCTTCCTCTCCTCACATTCTTCCTGTTTGTACGCGTATGAACTACCTCTGGTGAGATTTCCGGAGGGCATTTGCGCAAAAGGTCGAACTGCACACGGAGAGGTTCTTCATTGACCCCTATTTTTGTAACTAACGCAGAGGTGTTGCTCGTGTCCAGAACTCTGTACGGTCCATCCCACTCAATGGTTAGTTTTGGATGCTGTCCCTTTGCCTTTTCCATGGGCAATTTCATAAATACGCGGTCCCCAATTTTAGGCATTTTGTTTTGCTCGACCTTTCGAGCGACATCGTAGGTTTGCTTCATCTTTTCACGATATTTTTGGGCACTCTCACGAACGTCCTGCCAGATTACCTTTAGCCCTTGCATCTCTAAACTTTTGTAGTCGTCCAGGTTAATGCTGTATGTCGGGGGGTCCTGCAGCGACAATCTCAGAAGGCATGGTACTCAGGAGATCTAGAAACCGTGTTTTGCATGGGATAAAACCGTGTTCTGCATCGGATTGAGAGATGCAAGTCCCACGAATAAGTCATGCACACTCATGCAGATCCCATGCAAATCCCATGCAGAACACGGTTTCAGAACCGGGTTTTGCATGGGTTCTGCATTGGTTTTGTATGAGGTAGTGTGGGTTTTGCATGGGTTTGTGATGACCAGTTCGCGTCCTGGAGTGGGGGAGGGGGTACGGGGAGTGGCTCCCACGCACCTCAAGAACAAAAATACTGCGCTGTCGTCGCACACCTTGCAACTTCATCGAATTGCGCACTTAGAACTCCTCTCTCAGCTCATTTTTGATCGGGCCAACTTCTGCTGGATGTCCGACTGAGGTGCATCGTATATTAAGCTGGTGAATGTTCTCTATGTTAAAATGCAGTAATTTCATATTTCAGAGAAACCTGCAAATTTTTGGCATAATTATGGAGATCGAAATGAGTAAATTTTCATCATACATAAAGCACTCCTGATTGTGAAAAAACAATGGAAATAATGAATGGAAAATCTAAATAACCGGTTTCTTCACAAATCGATGCAAAACCCATACACACCTATGCAAATCCCGGTTTAATCCGGTGCAAAACCCGGTTTGTTTAATCAATAATTTTCAGCATTGCTTAAATCGATGCAAAACCCATGCATACCCATTCAGAACCCATGCGTCTCCAAATCCGATGCAAATCCCATGCAAAACCCGCGAAAAACCCATGATTTTCTTAAAGTCATGCAAAACCCATGCATACCGATGCAAAACACGGTTTTTAGATTTGCTGAGTAGGGTCAAACCCATGTAATATGAAAAATGGGCTTTCGCCTGTTGCTTCATGCGGGGTCGTGTTGTATGCATACACCGCATTAGGTAAGATTTCGTCCCAGCAGTCGGCGTATTCTATTTTCTTCTTCAGGATCCTTTGCAGAGTCCCGATCGCTCTTTCCGCCACTCCGTTTTCGCGAGAATTATATCCTTTGGTGGTTGTGTGATCAATTCCGGCTGCTCTTGCGATTTCATCAAGTAAGGAGTTTACAAATTCCCTGCCTTGATCGGTGTGCAACTGTTTGGGCCATCGCTCTCCTTCGCATATCCACCTCTGAAATATTATCTCCGCCACCGTCTTTGCGGATTTGTCCTTGCAAGTGTAGGCTCCCATCCATTTGGAGAAGTGGTCGACGACAACTACAATGTATCTCATGCCATTTATACTTGTGCCCATTTCAAGAATGTCGGCGCATACCGTTTCAAACGTTTCGTTTCGTTTGTTGTGGAGAATGGCTGAAGAGGTGGTATCATGCGTTTGTGCGGGTTTACCAGTAGGCATTTTCGACATTCTTTTGTCCAGGTGGTGATGTCATGTGACATACCTTCCCAGAACATATCCTTTGCCAGCGATTTCATCAACTTCTTTGGCGAAAAATGACCTCCCATCGGTCCTGAGTGAGCATCATCGAAGATCTTTCTCCGTTGGGTCTTAGGTACGACTTTGGCCATGTTGCCATCAGGTAAAAGTAACTTCAGGTCTCCATTGTCCAACGTGAAATCGGTGACAATTAGTCGTTTTCCAGTTCTTGGAAGTCTTACCTCTTCTTCGAAACTCTGAGCCTCGAGTTTCTCTATGATGTGCTTGTACAGTGGATCCTGTCGTAGTTCCCTTAGCCACGATGTCTCTTCTGCTACTGTTACAGTGCATACTATTCTTTCATATTCTGCACATGTCGCTCTGTCCCTTTCTGAGCTTACCGGAACTCCTCTCGACAGTGCATCAGCGACTCAGTTGGCCTTCCCTTTGACGTACTCGACAGTCACTCTGTACTGCTGGATTTCTAGCGCCCAGCGCAGCACTCATGTTGAAATGTTAGGACGCTTGAACAGTGCCGTTAGAGGCAAATGGTCCGTACGGATGATGGTTTCCATGCCATATACGGCGTAGTGAAACTTTCTGAATGCAAATATGACCGCCAAAGCTTCTATGTCGGTTATGTGGTGCTTCATTTCTGCACTCGAGAGCTTCTTGGAGGCGAAGTATATGGGGTGTAGAAATCCGTCGTCTCCTTCCTGACTTAGAACGGCTCCCACTCCATCTCGGCAGGCGTCAGTGAGGATCACGTACGGTCTCGAACCATTCCTTGCTGCTTCCATATTTGGCTGTGCTAGTACCGGTGTGCTAGCCAGTGCCATTTTAGTGTCTGGAACGCATTTTCGTGAGCTTCGTCCCACTTCCACGGTGCTTTTTTGCTAGTGAGACTATATAGTGGATTCGCTATTTCCGAAAAGTTGAGGACAAGTTTTCTGTAGTAGCCGCACATTCCTAGAAACGTGCGCAACTCGGCCAAATTCGATGGTTTGGGGTACTCCTCGATTGTTCGAACCTTTCCTGGATCAGCGTGTATCCCTTCCGTGTCGATTTGATGACCAACAAATGCCACTCGCGTTTCCAACAGGATACATTTTTGCAGCTTAAGTTTCAAGTTCGCCTTCCTGAACGCGTCAAAAACCTTCTGTAGCACCTGCATATGTCTTTCCATCGTTTCAGTCGCCAGTAGCATGTCATCGATGTATACGAATACTTCACCATCTTTCATTTCACCTAGGACGTTGTCCATTAACCTCTGGAACTGCGGACCTGATGTGGCAAGACCGAACGGAAGCAAACGGAACTCGTACAAGCCTTCTAATATCGTGAATGCTGTCTTTTGTTTAGCTTCGTCCGATAAGTGTATCTGCCAATACTCGGATGCCATATCAAGTGTTGAAAATATCCTCTTATTTTGAAGACTTTGCAGCATTCCATCTATTAACGGCAGCGGGTATGCATCCAGTTTTGTGTGTCAATTTAATTCACGGTAATCGATACATAAACGCAAGGTTCCATCTTTTTTTCGTACTAGTACAACGATGCCCATTCTGAATTTGACTTCTGAATGATTCTGCGCTCCAACAAGTCCTTCAAAATGTCTCTGAATTCCGACCTAGCTCCGATTGGAACTGGTCTCGTCTTCCGCTTTATTGGATTGGTACCATCCGTGATGATCTCATGCGCAACCAGTGAAGTTTGTGTCAGCTCTCGGCCCTCGACTGCAAACACTTCATTGTTGCGTTTGACTAAGTCCCATATTTCTTCTGGTAGCCGCTCCTCGTGACGGTTTTCTGCGAGGTACTTATGTAACATCTCCAGCCGCTCTGAAGGATCCAGATTTTTCTTCTTCTTAACCAGCATGTCGGTTGGAATTTCCTTCATGGAAACGTCAATCCATTCGCTGGGTACTTCTTCGAGCTTTGTGATGGGTTTCCCTTTCGGTAGCACGAGAGGATCAGCTGCGGCATTGTGCACTAAAACTTTTGTACTTCCCCTTGTTGAGCGTTCCCTTCGCTCGGAACAGATTTCCGTGGCTAACGTTGTCACTTGCACTTCTTTTATTGCACCTGGTGGTACATACACTCTTCCAGCGACGGCGAATTGCGGCTGCTCACTCTCAACGTGTATACAATGATCTGGTTCAAGAAATTCTACTGCCTCGTGTAGCTTCCTTCCACCCCTTTTCCGATCATGTTTTTCTTGCACTAGTTTGTAGCCGAGTAATAGTAGAGTGTTAGTTCCCAAGATAACTGTGTCATCCTTACTTCTCGTGACATGCATGCATGTTTTAATTACCTGAGAATGTGCCGTACATTCCTTTACTGGTATTACGACTGCAGCCAAAAATTGCATCCTTTGTCCTGACGCATCATAGACGTGTTTTGAATCGTCCATTGGAATTCCACGTATCATTTCGTCAATGTCGATCCCGCTCTCCAAAGCATACTGCAGGTCCTTGACTGGTAGGACGGAAATTTCAGATCCCGTGTCTAGGAGTCCTTTCCATCTCCTCCCAAAGATTTCGACATCGATCACTGTTTTTATTCCGAACGTCTCGCTGTTACTTTGAGCTTCCCTTCTTCTTGTCATAGCGCAGTGCATGGCTTTTACACGCTCTGACAAGGTTGAAACGCTTCTGCCGTGTGTACAGCATTTCTTTCCCTGGCCTCCTGTAGTTTGTGGACACTTCCGTGCTATGTGTCCTTCAGCACCACAGTTGTAGCATTCTTTTCCATTTTGGGACTGTTCGTTTGTTTCTCCTTTTGAGTTCCGTCCAGTCAGGGCTTCTTCACGTTTTTCGAAACTTGTTCCGGTGTCTTTCTTCGTTATGAAATCCTCCGCACTGTCTGTATGCGTCGGTATTGTCGTCTGTCTATCATTTCGACTGATGACACTTTTGCGCTCTCATAGATGCCATAGCCGTTCCGCGTAGTTCAGGATATGCCATCTGTGTCAGCCGTTCCAGTTGCACGCAGTACTCGGCAACAGATTGGCCTTCCTGTTTGTGTAGCGGTTGCAGCTCTCCTACGGCGACGAGTTCCTTGTTCCTGGACTCTGCTCGGCACATCTGCGCCATTTCCCTAATCATACCCTTGTAGCTTTTTGTTTTATGACTAGGTAGGGTTTCGAATTGTGCCTTTGCTTTTCCCACCAGCTTTGTTTTGAAAAGCGCACATAGTTTTGTATCGTTCCAGTTTTCCGTGGAATATTTCAACTCGAACGCTTCTCGAAAGTCTTTAAACGTGTAATCCTTATCCCTACCAGAAAATGGTTTTACATCTGGAAGCGCCACATATTTCAGATACTTGAACATGTCTGACCGTGATTGGGACTCTATAGTGAGTTGAGTATGTTCGCTAATTTTGGAGATCCCAGACCTGATGCTCCCTCTACTCTCTCGCTCACTTTCTCCCTCACTAAGACTGGTGGAACATAACCGACCTTTCCGCGTCGTCTCTGTCCCTGATGACCATTTGGTGGAACTCGGAGATCTGCTCGATGCTGTTGGCGCCTTCGATGATGCATGCCTTATGCAACCATCCTGAAGAAATGCAGTTGCGGCATTGTCACCAACTCTCAATTTGGTAAGGTTTCTCAACTCTTCCTTACTGTTCAAAGTGTACTTTAACATACCTGGTATCTGCTTTTGTGCTCCCTTCACGACAGCTCCCTTGTCCTTTTCGGCTTGTAACTTCCTGAGCTGCTCTTCTTTCTTCACAAGCATCATGCGTAGCTTGATTAGTTCTTCATGCTCTGCATCCCTTTGCTCGAGCACTCTCTGCAATTCATCATGATTATCTTGTAAAGCACGCACACTATGAATCAACCCTCTGATGTTACTGGGCAGTTCATGCTTTTCCCACTGAAGGTCAGTTGCGATACCCTCTACTATGTCCGATTGCTTCACTAGGTCTATCAGGTTTTCCACTAATTCTTCTCTAGTTTGGCACCCCACGCTAACCAAAATTTGGGCGAGCCACTCTGCTTGCTTTTCATTTTATTCGCAGCGCACGCGCACTTCTCTAAGCTTTTCTACAGCTTCATCAGTTGCTTTCTGCGTCGCTGCCTCAATCTCGACCCTGCGCTCGTCTGTTGTCCTCATGTACTTAGCTAACTCAGCTAGGGTCTTCATTTGAATACTTTTGACAAGCTGTATTGCTCTGTCACAAACCTTAAGGTCGTCCTCGACCAGTCTTCCATTCTATCTGTTTCCATCACTGCCTCCAGGTTGACTTCGCCTGAGGTTGGAACAGCCATATCTGCAATCAACGCGTGTTAATAGTAGTCTATCTATCGCAAACGACTACCACAATTCGGATAATGGCCCTTAACACATTCGTGTTCCTGCTTTCGACAGTGCTAAATTCGCGCAGCGTTTCGTGCTACACTGCTCGAAAGCAGAAACCACCACAACTGCTCAGAGTGCTGTTCCCCTAAGGTCACGGTCACTCTAGAGTTGCTGTGGGCTATCGTTCTTCACTCAAATACGCCCGAAGACGCAAGAGGATAAGTGCGATAACCAGCAAGAAAAAAAATCAGACTAGGATGGAGGACAGGAGGTGCCACGAGCTTTCTTTTGCCCGCGGTGTCGCTCTAGATCGCAAAAGGAAAGTGTTGGCTACGGCCCCAAGTTAGGATGATGCGGTCCAGCAACCAGGAATGACGCTGATGTTACCCACCCAACAGTAGATAAAAACTGGTTTCACCACTTCTTTTCTTTGGAGGAGCGACAGCTTGAGCAACAATCTTTATGTACGAAGATAGGCTTCGATGACAATACAAACAAAGAAATGGATAACGTGATCAACAAAAAAAAAGCACAACGGCCATAGTGGCGGCCACGTGGGGGAGGGGCGAAATTCCAGACTGAATTAATCGGAGTCTTCCTCTTACGCTGAAAAACTTTACCTAAAATACGGTATTGTTCGATGTGCAGGTTGGTTCATTCCAATCTGCTATTCGATCGATGCAAGTAGATCAAAGGTGGGGGGTCAACGCGCCTCACAATGTACTACTGTAACATCACACATCTCACTACAACAGCCTTGATTTCGCGACGAAGGCGGATATCCTCAGAATCCTCAAAATAAGCAGGAGTGGCAGACCGTCCAGAGTCATTGTGGCCCAAGGTAGCTCACAGAGCTATATGAGCTCTGTTGTTCATATTACACAGCTAATAAACCTGCTAGAATAAGGAGAAGTGTCATGATTGCGAATCAGTTGAAAGCGGAAAAAACAAAGTTTTAAAAATCTGGGGTTCCTGCCACGAGGCTAAAAGTAAAGTGCCGAGGATATCTTAGGTGCTGGTCACAATGCTAGTAAAGCAAAATTTCACAGTCGACGAGAAAACCGGGGAGAAAAAAGCTGGTGGTGTCCTTCAATTACTGCACTGTATTTCCCAGGTTTAAAAACTGAGTGATGAGAGGTCACCTTTTTCTTGCAAAAATTTCTACAATCTGAGCTCTCTCTCTTTCTCGTTCCTCACGCATTTTATGATCAGATACCCTCCACAGCTAATTATTGAGTCCTATTTTGCTGCTGACGGATCTCCACCAAATGCCGGATCTCGGCTTCATAACTTGAAAAATGTTCAAATTAATGAAACTTGGTTCATATCACAACAACTCCGACGGACGAGCCATCACCATTTGCTGGCAAGTTCGCAAAACCTTCTCTTATCAAGTAGAAAGTCCGAAGTTGATTTGAGGGCTTACTACGACCACGCCTAGTCTTCAAGATGCTCTCGGAACCGTGTTGGTAAAGCGACAGTGTTATATGTGCTCAAGAAAGAGAGGAATTCCCTCAACACATTCTGATAATCTCGTAACGTTCCCCTCCAAGTCTATTACGAATGAATGGGAAATACTTATAAAATTTATCTACGTATTACCTATGGAACTAGAACAGCGGAAACAAAACCATGAAGAGGACAGAACATTTGTTACTTATATGTGGTGGCTTCTTGCCAATTTGCTACTCCGCTTCAGAAAGGCTACCGTGTTTTTTTAGAAATACAAGGAGAACTCAAGTACCATCGATTACCAGCGTTCAGGTAATGTTTCAGCTTTAGTGCACCCGTCAGCCTTGGCATCATTCGAAACGAAAGAAAAAAATGGTGGCTGAATATCATAGTTACTCCTCTGAGCACGAAGTCCAGCTTCCTCCTGCTAGGGAGAATTGAACATAGAAGTGCTGTTATGACAAATGGTATATGTGCTACTTTGGTTCCTTGGTTTTCCAGCACTACATGCTTAAAGCATAGACATGAGAATGTTTGGCTTGTGGAAAAACACTTTTCGATTCAGCGCTGTCTAGTTACGAAACTATTGGAATCGCAACTGTCGACGTGAAGAAGCTACAGTAAGCGGGCTATTTTTTTTCAGAGTGTAGACACATTACGTAAGTCGGGCTCATAGAGAAATATGACTACCATGGAATCACCTATGGCCGTCGTTTGCATCCAACTTTGACTCACATCACGAATGAGAGGATACAGTATTTTCTTTGTTTCAAATAATGATACGAATAATACACCAATAGTCAACAATTTTGAGAAAAAGAATTGTAATTTTCTTCTTGTTTGCCGATGAGGCCTGAGAAAGCGCTGTTCCGTCGCCGACAAAAAAAAACACGGGCCTAGAACAATTAGCGGACCTCACTCTGCCTATAAAATAACCATCTCGGGCAGCATGAGCGGACCCCACTGTGCCTAGAAAATAACCATCTCGGGCAGCATTATGTATAAATCTGTCACGAAAACTATTTAGAACCCGCTCTACGGATCTTATCAGCAAGGTTAAGCGTCTATTCGGTTCCTAGGATAGGAACTCTCAAACATCTGTCGTATCTGACCCTTACAATTCCTAGATTTCTGAGCTGTCCAATACGGTGGTGGTTAACTATCTCTACCATTCGTGTCCTTTGAAAACTTGTACGTTTCTTTTCTTCCATCTGGTTCCGAGTGCCGCCCTCGGGTCCCCCGTAATACTAGGGGCGAATGTTTATACGGAATTTGCCTGTGCAGAGCAAGTTTTCAAAAGTTCTGTTCCATCTAAACTTTCAAAATTCCATCGTCACCAAGACGATGGAATTTTTTGAAGGCCGGTTCCGAAGTAAAAATTCTTAATGAAGCACGCTTCAAATTCAGCAGCGCTGATGTGGAAGCGCTAGACTTGCATGGCTGTTTGATGTGTTAAAAGCTTTTATAGGGAAGCTGATTTTCTATTCATTCAGCTGTAAACGTTGTGTATAAAATGTCAAGAACTATAGCAGATGCATCTCTCTTAGACGTTGTTTCTATCCATGTTCGAGCTGTAGCTTTTGTAATAATTTTACCACTTTTAAGGTGACGAAACTCCTCTACATCATTTTGCTGTTTTGCTTGAGCACGGCCGAAGGCATCGAAGTCATAAGTAAGAGAGAATAATGGAAGCACTGCACTAGAGAATGCGCTGTGTACATCAGTATGTATGCCTTTCACTTGGGAAGGTCGAAAATTGAAAAACGAGTTTTCGTGCCACAAGTGAGTCTACGTCACCTTTCTGGGGAAGTTAAGGTATTATTTCTATTACAAGCTCCTTGGTAATTCAGCGTGCAATGGCGGTTTGCGAAAGAGAGAATAGACTTGGTTGGATTGATGTGAATATTGAAAATTCTATCTGTAACACACTTGGGGAAATTGGTCCTAACGTTCTCAAGGACGCCAATGTTAAAAGGATAGTCGAGGTTTGTTGAAAAAACGTTCTTCTGCTCATTGCTCATTATTTTGTTGAGCAAAAAACAGAAACAGTGTATCTCCTGCAGACCATTACCATATGCGTATCTCATAAGAGATCATTATGTTGGAGAAAGCAACTACAGAAGTTCGGACTTTAAATTAATATATGCTTACTGGGAAGGTTTTCGAGCTTCAGATTGTGTGGTTTACTTGAAAGGCAACAGAAAGCCGTTTGTTGGCACGCATTTTCACCAAATGCGTTATGGAAGAGAATATGCACCTTGTGCATAATCCCAGTTCTCATCAAAATGTGGTGCTCAAAAACGAGTAGCTCGATTTGGCGTCCGGTCATTTCTATCCAATAAAATTAATAACCTTGGAGAGAAAATGAAGCACTGTTTCCTTTTTCTGAGATGTATGAAAACTGAATCAATAACAACCGCTTGCTCTGACCTCACCTTGTATTAGAGCTGAAAATTTGGACTTCTCCTATCTTGATTTCTTTCACTCGTAGAAAAAAGTCTACTGGATTATGAAGAACCACAATTATGAACATGCATATTTCAGAATTGGTTTCCCATTGGTAACAGATCGTCCGACGAGATTTATCCCGAAGCTCAACATGTCTGCAAGATCAGCTGCATCGCAGCAATGCCCATTCAGACACGTTGATTCCTTATCATCAGCTGTTTTCAACGCATAAATGTTGCAATTTGATTTGTTTGTTCTAGCTCGAAACGTTCAGTCGCCATTAGAAGCTCAAAAATTCTGAGAGGTGTTGCCTATTCGGAGAGATATAAAGGGATCCCTGTTTGAATTCTGCGACAGTAATCCATAGAAGCAACCTAAGGTTGCAAAAGATGTAAAGCGGATGGCAGGAAATCCTGTGTAGGCGCTGGCACACAGAAGTGATGAAAACGGGTCCACTGCTGTGATTAGGGGTTGCATCCACCGGAAGTGGGCAGACGAAAGGAGAGGATTTCGGTTAATGATGGTCAGTATTATGACGGGGCCCGTATTTATTTATTTATTTACTTAAATACATTTGAGGGTGCACAAAAAACTAAAACATGTCGCTCGATTTTAGTAGTTGAACTAATAGGTAGCATGATGTTGTACATATAGTGTTTGTCTTTGTAATGTATGTTGTCCATCTTCAGTTGTTCTCGCTAGTATTTCAAAATAGTCATTGTGTCTTACATACGCGCGTGCACCAAGGCCCCGCTCACATGCTATATGTATAAGGGCGCCGCGGCCGCAGTCACTTAGTTCAGTGAGTGAGTTCCTTAGTCAACCCGTTAGCCACTGGAGTAGCAAGTCGGTCGGTCGATGGTTGTAGCTTACTGTTTACTTGAGTGGCCCAAATAGGAAAACACGCGTTAAGGTTCAAAGACATGCCGCCACATCGCCTGCGGATACGCACGCAATGCAACGCGCGCAAGGAGGGGGTGTGGCACGTAAACAACTGTGTCGAGGGTTGGCATAGTCCCAATACAATGAACAAGATAGTCTGTTCATAAAGTATTTAAATTTGAGTAAAACTGTATATTGGATTCCGAAAAAAATCGACGATTTTGAGAAAAAGAACATTCAACCTGGGGTTATTCACATGCTGATTACGAATTTGACAATCATTTTGTATTAACGATGAGTGGTAAAAGCTGATTTTGGGTACCGTACTCCAAGGAGACTACATTACGGCACAAAATGGACGTGATCTTTGTGTTCGTCGTGTCAGATGACCACCGTGTACAAATTTCTAGGAAATTCTGTAAGATTTACACCAGCGTATGCAGATCCGATGCATAGACTTGTGGCTACGCCCTTTTTGCCACCTGCCAGGCGCGCATCCGCAAGTCATGGCGGCAATCCTTTGAACCTAACCGCGGCGGCTTTGGATTGCTCCTAGAGCAGTCGAAGGGAATCTGTTGCGCATAGAGTGCGTAGTGTAACGTCGTAACAAGAACGCGTAACTGAGGCAGCTATCAATACTACCGACTACGCATCGATGTTTTCTGGTCCTGCCATGACTGGGAACGTTTCAGATCTGAAAGCGGCGAAGCATATTGCTGGACGATCCAAGAACGTCGCAGCTGTGCGCTTCAATGAAGGCGGCGCTGGGCAAGCTGCTGAGCATAGTAATTATTCTAGCAAAGACAAGCATAACTCAGATGAGACTGAGACTGAGATGAATGCCGGGTGCTATAGGTGAGCATGCACGAGCTCTAGAAAAAGCACCTGAGCTCATTGCGGACAGTTTTGCGCAGGGATCATCGCGCACATCGATAAGGACGACCGAGGAGTTGAAGCAGCTAGTGCACGCAGTGTTGATAGCGATTACATGGCTGTATCTGCTGAGCTCGTGGATATGGCTAAAGTTCATGACTTCCTAAGGAAACTTGAGGAACTTGAAGAACCGGAGATGTTGCTCAAGCATAAGTGCAGACGGAAGAGGTGAGTCGGTGACCATATTTATTTTTTATTTGTTTATTTTTTCATCCAAATACACTCGAAGGTGCGCAAAAAAAACCAAAACACAGCCATAAGTAACAAGAATTCTGCTTGATCGTTCCGATAAATAACAAAATAAAATTCCGATATCTCGTTCTAGCGGGGGAAGGCTCCCTCACCGAAATCCTGTTCCCACTACCAGAAAGCATTATATTAGTCAACGGATACCAATGCTTGGCTGACAAGCCTAACCCACGGATGGCAAATCCGTCCCGGATCCTGGGCAAAAGGAGTGGGAAACCTCAAATCAGAGGGTTCACAATCTTTCACTCTCTTTAAAAGACTTACTATCATTGATAGAGATCACTAAAATCCTATTGAGGGAGAGAAATGGGAAAGTTCACCGGAATTCGACAAACGAATATCAAGTTATACAGAACAAGAGATGAAACATGTGAAAGGTTGAAAACCCAAGAAATCTAAACAGATAGAGAACGGAACTAAACAGATGCAAGAAAACACCGATCAGCATTACTGAGATCGTTTGAACTAATTTGAACTGCGGGACGTGCTCTGTTCCACCCTCCGCATATATATCATATCACTTCCTATGCATTTACTTTTGGGGGTTCGACCACAGCTCGAAGAGTTTGGACCATACCATGTTTGTTATACATGTTGCTGATACTGGTACAAAGGTATATAAGCCGATTGTCGGGTGTGGAAGCCTCGGTCTAGTCTCCGCTTAGGCGGAAACTGACGAGCTCTACGGGACTTGTCTGTCCCGCTGAGGCCCGGTGGAAATCGTAAGGTTTTTACAGTTTTCACCATTGTGAAGCGCGGCGCTGTGCGAGAACTGAACCGCCGCGAGCTCACTTTCACCTCGCAATGAACTTCCTGTTTGCCGCGTTGCCGCAGCAGCAAAGAATGCCACGAAGCACTCCTTGCCGCACCCTGCAGGGCGAGCTCGCAAACTGGCGCGCCTCGGCAAAAACTGTGAAATGGAGTTTTGACCGAATCGAATAAAATTCGAATATTTATTCGAATGTTCGAATATTCGAAAATTCGGAGGTTCCGAAAAATTCGAAAGTTCGAATATTCGAAGATTCGGGGGTCCCAAAAAATTCGAAAATTCGAATATTCGAAAATTCCAGGGTCCGGGATTATTCGAAGATTCGAATATTCGAGAACTTTAAGCCGAAAATTCGAATTGGAATTGTTTTGCTTTGCAACTGTTATTTCAGTTCCATTTTCTCGTTGAAGAACCATTCCGATTGAAACTCCAGTCCAATTTCTCATTTCAATCTCAATTTCCCAAAAATCTGCTCATATCTTCGCACGCATTCGAAAGTCACCAACAGCATTTGAAAGCTTTGAAACTGCAATCCTACGAAGTATACGACATTGGCGACGATGATCTCTCCGGTGAAACCTACGTATGTACCTTTCTAGACACTTAAGAAACCAGCAGTTTCAACTATACCTTTGATTATTCAAGCCTTTCCTCCAGAACTATCTAAGTGAGATGCAAACTATAAAGTTTTACACAGCATTCCTCCTTATATTTAGATGATTTCCGACTACTGCTTCGTTTAAACTCTTTCTAAGTACATCACCGGAATTGAATTTTATGGAATTCAAACTTCACACAAAATCTTGAGATCTATTATTATCCCTTCTGCCCAAACATACTCCGATTTCTTGTTATAGAAGTTCTGTTGGTCTTAACATTCAACGTACAAGCATGCAGTTGGACCCGATAAACAGAAGTAATAATGAGGAACGGGATAACACACAGTGTTTTTTTATCTTACTGACGTTTTTTGTTGATAGCTGGAAACTCATTCATGATCAAGGTAAATGAACCACTGTACCCAACATTATTTTTACCGCGTCAATACCTCTACATTTAGTACCATCGCACATTTTGTTAAACTACAACACGGGGATATTAAAGCGAAAGCCTTCTCACGGACGAAGGGTTTTATCCACTTTACGATCCTCTAATGATGGTTATAGACCTCAAGTGACGTTCTTAAGCTTACAAATTTCAACCCGTTGCAATTTTAGAACCGATAAGGGACCAACTCCACAGCAGCACAGGCTTCCACTCATGAGAAGATTGTGAGAAATTTCAAAACGGCAAATGAAACTTACTACCCGAAAAGTTTCATGCCCGTTGTAATTGGCAAACATATCGCCTTGTTCGCCTACATGCATAGGTACAAAATGTTTTTACCAAATGGAATGTTATTCGAATAAATATTCGAACATTCGAATATTCGAAAGTTCGAATATTCGAAAATTCGGTGGTTCGCAAAAATTCGAAACTTCGAATATTCGAAAATTCGGAGATCCCTAGAAATTCGAAAGTTCGAATATTCGAAAATTCGGTGGGTTCAGAAAATTCGAAAGTTCGAATATTCGAAAATTCGATTGTTCACAAAAATTCGGAAATTCGAATATTCGAAAATTGGGGGGTCCCCAAAAGTTCGAAAATTCGAAAAATATTTTCGAATGTAAAACTCTACTGTGAAAGGACCCCCTGTTACACGTTACAAGATGACGCTACGAGCTTGCGCGAGCTCGCACTGCGTTGACGCTGCCTATGCTTAAGCATAGGGTACGGCGCGTCGAAACTGTAAAACCCCTTGACCCAGCAATCCGTCCGACGAACGCGGCGCGGATGTAGAATTCCGCTGCGTGACCGCGAGACCCACTGGGCGCCGGCGCACAAAGCGCATGCGTCCAGGCATTCTACTCGCATTTTTGCTTTCTGCTCACTATCCAAGAACGACAACGTGCTATAATGTGAACGTGCAAGGACACTTTTAACACGAACTGACACGTAAGGGGACGAACAAAGCACGTCTCGTAAAGAACTGACCAAGTGATATGTGGGACATCAGCACGTGAGGTGACGAACGCAGCACGTGAGGGGACGAACACAGCACGTGAGAGGTGGAGCGAGGGGTTCGACCGCAGGTGTAACTGGGATCGAACTCACGTTCGTGCTATACACTGGAACGAATAAAAATCGAATAATCTTGTTACTTCAATCACCAATTCAGGAACTAATTCAAACATCTAGATATTCGAGGATAAGAGAGCCCTGAAGTTCTTTTTCTCTCCCATACAGCACTAAATTAGTCTCTAATGGTAGAACATTCGAATTTTCCATTTTTCGAAGTCGAATATTTTTGCTTTCGAATATCGAATACTTCGAATGAATGGAAAATTCCAATGTTCCAACCTCGGAGGCCAATACAGTGCTGTACGGAGGAGAAGAAGGGCTTCAGAGCTTCCTCAATCTCGAACACTAGGATGTTTAAATTGTTTCCTGATTTGGTATATAAGGTAACAAAATTTAGGTATTTTTATTCGGTCCAATGTATAGTTCGTGCTGGCGTCGAACCCCACGAATGCCTAATTTCCCCAAAAGGTGACACACACTAACTTCTTGAAGTGAACCAGCCGCCAACACTCTACTCAGACATTCGGGCGCGAGTCCCGCCTAACAAAATCATGATTCCCGCTCGAGTGTGAGCGAGGGTCATCAAAAACTGCGCGTTTTTGCCCGCAACATCCTGATTTTGTCCCGCGAGCTCCGTCGGGAGATCGAACTTTGTCCCGGAACAGAAACGCGTGCGTCAGTAGCCCATCCCAGCCTGTGATGCAAACTGATCACCTGCGAAAACTTTTCAATATTCGAATTTCCGAAACCCTCACACTTCCGAATATTCGAATTTTCCGCACAACTGAATTCAAACATTCGAACATTTGATATTCGAACATTCGAATATACTCGCACTTTATCCAATTCTATCAAAACTTTAGGTCATACGTTAGCGTTAAAATGTACTGGGTTCACGGTCCCAGTAAGCCGGTTGGATAGAACGTAGGGGAACGAACACGGCCACGCGGTATTTTCGTGCCTCCACACTCTTCTGCACGACCACACAGAGGGTTCGGTAGGGTTTTATTAAGTCCACAAATGAATACAGCAGCAACAGAGCAAATAAAGAATGGGAACAACAAGATTACAATGATCTGATGGTCCTTTTATATCGGACGGATCCCGCCGATTCTGGATTTGAAGTTCGCGGGCAAGTGGGCGGGCGCGCTCATTCAACACATCTGGTAATCCTAGATCTACCTAACAACCCGCCCCTCTCTGGAGCGACGTCCCTGTCGCTACAGCAAAGAAAAAGGACAACAGCAAAAAAAACTGAGAACCTTGGGAAAAAAAATCCATGAGATGAGTATTATATAAATACATACATGATAGCAATGCGATGGACTCGTGAAAAAAAAAATGAATACCAGAATGAATTAAGCACAAAACCAGTAATTAGCAGAATCAAAATCAGCACCAGTATTTTCACAACCTGTTCAAATCGAAAATGCGAGAAGAAATATGAAAAATGTGACGTGCGAAAGTGAAAATGAGACAAAGAAACTACTGAACCAAATCAACATCACTAATAAGGCTGAAATCTGCTATCGTAGCCTCCTCTAACGTGGCGGACTCCATATCCTCGACCTCTGCCGCGGGGAACTCCTCTTCCCCGGCCACGTCCTCGTGGCACCTCCGCTCCTATAGGTCCACTATATCCACTGAATCCATTGTTACGATCATATCCTCGTGGTGTGGCCTGGACATTCCTATAAGTATGATCGCCATCTGATTTTTGCGCCTTCCTCTTTTCTTTATAAGCCCTTGCCCGATCCGTGGGATGTTCAAAAACTTCATACAGGCTCGCTTTTCCGGTCCTCACGTACGGCGCTACATACTTCTGCAAGGCTGTGAGGAACGACTTGACAGCTTCTGCCGGGTAAACAGCTACTTCCGAGACTCTGCTCTTCTCTCCTAGGCAGGCAAAGGGCTCACTCAGTGATGGCACCAACGTGAACATCGTAGTGATATTGCTCCTCATTGCCGCGGCTGAATCCCTGACGACTTCGAACATGTCGTGGGTGTCTTTGCGATGAGTGCTCCATGCGGCTTCGCCTCTGGGGCTGCTGACTGCTACCAGCTTCGTCCCCAACCTCGCGACCGTGGTCATTGCCATTGCCAGCGCTTGCCATTCAGATGCATCATACGGCTTGTCCGTCGTCGGCGTTAAGAAGATGCAATTGCTCAGATTCGTGATATTCTGTAGCGAGGTGATCACGTCCTTCAAGCTATCGTACACGATCACGCTTACTCCTTCTTCCAGCCGGACGCATCTCGCATATCTTCTCAAACCACAGGGAACGAACAACACAGTCTTGCGCACCGGTCCACGTATATCGACATCTTCCCAAGCATGCGTTTGCGCGAATCGTACTCCGGCGTTAGCTAAGTCATTTAGTTGCGTGATGTCGATATTGACGTTCTCCTTGCGGCCATCGCTACAGGACTTCCATCATGGATTAGAAGCGCTTTCAAGACGTGTTCACAGTTACGCTTGAAAAAGGTATAGGCCTTCTCCACACCCGAAACCGTGACAAAAGTGTGCGTTGGCGACCTCATCAGGAAACGTTTCTTGTCCACGTCAATCTCATTCTCATATATCGAGATCAAACGCGCCAGAGAGAGAATGGAGTGGATGCGGAGAGATCTGATCGTTGGGTCTTGTTCTTCCGGGATCACGTCGGCGAAAGTCATGTCCCTGACGGTGCATCTGTAGTCCTCGGGATCGTTGGTACCCAGGCGTTTTCCGGCACCCGGACAAACATAGAACAATCCCAACGCACTGTTATCCGCGAGAACAGGGTCCGATGCCATAGTAGCCCTGGAAAAGAATGTTTTCACTTTAAGATCCTCATTAATTTTTCTCCCTCTCTTCACACGCTTAGTTTTAGTCCTAATAGGGGTATCATCAATCTCATGTGGAACTTTTATTAGCATGTCGTGCTGAATGCGTATTGGATCATCATTTTTCTCAATATTCGCTAATAGAGCGGAGTTTTCACTGACTTCGAGGACTCTAAATGGACCGCTCCAACTGTCTACCAACTTGGGGTGCTTGGAAGTACTTTTCTCAGCCGGCAGCTTAACATATACCCGGTCTCCTACCTTGGGTAGCGAGTTTGGCTTCACCTTATTACGCGTGTCATACCTTTGCTTCATGCGGGTCCTATACTCTTCGTTCATTTCCCTTGTGCATTCACGAATATGTTGAATTCCCGCTAGCAGTTCATATTTGTAGTCGTCAAAATCTATGTGATTCCACGATAACTCATCCTGCGGTATCTCATTAGATGGCTGATTTGGGTCAAACGCATGCAATAAGTAAAATGGACTGTCTCCCGTAGCTTCGTGGGGTGCTGAATTATAGGCAAAGACGACCATTGGTAACAATACATCCCACTGCGCTGGAATCACAGTTTTCTTCTTCAGCATACGTGAAATTGTCCCTATTGCACGCTCGGTGATACCGTTTTCCCTCGGGTTATACCCCTTGGTCGTGGACTGTTTTATGCCAGAGATCCTGCATACCTCTGACATCACATTATTGACAAACTCAGGACCCTGGTCTGAGTGCAGAACTTTCGGCCAACGGCAACCTTCACAGATCCATCGCTCGAACAGAGTTCTGGCAATGGTTCTTGCGGTTTTATCTGGGACTGGGTACGCTCCCACGAATTTTGTGAAGTGGTCGATTACTACGAGAGCATACCGGTTACCACTCTCGGACAAACCTAGCTCCACAATGTCCATACCAACTAACTCAAATGGCTTTGACGTGGTGATTGGCTTCAAGGGAGGTATATTGCGCTCGTGTGTTCGCGTGAGAAAACATTCCCTACATGCCTTAGACCATTTAAGTACGTCTTTCTCCATACCTTCCCAAAACACCACCTTCTTCAGCTTACGCACCAACTTACGTCCACTTAAATGTCCGGCCATAACGCCTGCATGCGCTTCGTCAAATACTGCCTTCCGATGTTGTTTCGGGACAACTTTTACCACGGAATTTTCTGTGATCATTTTCAAATTCCCGTTCTCAATGACGAAATCAGCGGTGCTATATCTACGTGCACATCTTGGCAACTTCACCTCAGTGCTTTCGTGATTACTCTCCAGGTGCGCAATTAGATCTTTGTAGTCAGGGTCACTTTTCAAGGCACTTAACCATTGCGACTGCTGCGAGTCTATTTGGCCCACAATGGCCTCATTTTCCGCACACACCGCTTCATCCTCGGTTACATTCCTTACCGCGCCTCTAGACAAACTATCTGCTACGGCGTTCGCTTTCCCTGCCACATATTGGATCTCCAGCTTATATTTTTGCACTTCCAAAGCCCAACGTAACACTCTAGCCGAAACATTTGTTTGTTTGAACAAGCTTGTTAGTGCCTTATGGTCAGTTCTCACCACTGTTTTCAACCCGTAAATGAAAAAGTGGAACTTTTTCAGCGCGAAAATTACTGCCAGCGCCTCAAGATCAGTAACATGGTAGTTTCTTTCGGCTTTCGTCAGACTTTTAGAGGCGAAGTATAGTGGGTGCAACAGTTTATCCTCCCCTTCTTGGCAAAGAACTGCTCCAAGACCATCCCCTGAAGCGTCCGTGTATATAATAAAAGGCCTAGACTCGTTCGCTGCAGCGACTACGTCTGGCTGAGCTAGGACTGGGGCTTTGGTCATGACTTCTTTTAGGCTCTCAAATGCATTGCTTTCGACTGCTGTCCACTTCCATTCCGTTTTTGGGCTTGTTAAAGTGTACAGTGGCTTCGCGATTTTTGAGAATCCTAGGATGAACTTACGGTAGTAAGACGCCATACCTAAGAAGGTTCTCAAATCACTGACATTTCGCGGTGCAGGATATTGTTGGATTTTGCATACCTTATCCGGGTCTGTAGTTACGCCCTCTTCATTTATTTTATGCCCGAGAAACGAAACCTCCTTCTTGAAGAACTCACACTTCTGTGGTTTCAGTTTCAGATTTGCTTTCCTCAATGCGGTCAACACTAGACGCAGCACCTCATAATGACGTTCTATCGTCTTTGTTGCTATCAAAATATCATCTATATATACGAAGACTTCGCTATCTTTAACCCCTATTTCGCCGAGGACCATATCCATTAGCCTTTGGAATTCAGCGGGGCTAGTCGACAAGCCGAAGGGAAGTACTTCAAACTCGAAGAGACCTTCGCTTGTTGTGAACGCGCTCTTCTCTTTAGCGGTATCTGACAACCGAATCTGCCAGTAGCCAGAAGCCATATCTAGGGTAGAGAAAACTTTCTTCCCTCCTAGACTCTGGATCACCGTGTCGATAGTCGGAAGAGGGTACGAGTCATGCTTGGTTACCTTGTTGAGAGCACGATAGTCGATACACAATCTCAAGGAACCATCCTTCTTCCTTACCAAAACGACTGGGGACGCCCATTCTGACTTACTTTTCCGTATGATTCCCCGTTCCAGTAAACCTTTTATGATTTCCTTAAACTCCTTCCTGGCACCAATTGGTACTGGTCGCGTCCTTTGCTTGATCGGTTGACTGTCACCTGTGTCTATGTTATGTTCGACCAGGTTCGTTTGGGTCAATTCCGAGTCTCTGACAGCGAAAACGTCTTTGAACCTCTCTATCAACTCTTCTAGCTGAGAAGTCATTTCCGATCGTGTGCCTAACACCTTCAGTAACTCTTCCATACGCATGTGTTCGTCGACCTGTAGGTGTCCATCTGCTCGCTCCAGCATATCAGCTCCTAGCTCGTGGGCATTTGGTGGAGTCCATCTCTCTTCATCCCATTCACCCACGACTTCTCCCTTTCGGAGCACTACTGGTTCTTCAGAAAAGTTGGAGATCGTAGCCACCGTTGTTCCATCTTCAGCAACTCGACAAATGCCATGCCCTATCGATGGGTGCGTGGACCATAGACAGTGGTCTCCATGCGAGACTTCTCCCTCCAGCTCTACCACCTTAGTTATACCTGGCGGCACGAAAACCCTATCTTTTACCAGTGCTTGTACTCGAGATTCTTCTTCTGCTACGTTGGTTCCTGCAGTTGGGAACACCAGTTCAATCCCAAACAACTCAAGCGCATTAGTTCCCAGGATGATGACTCCTTCTAACGCTTGGCTGACATGAAATGCAACAGACTTCGTAGCGCCTTGTATCGTCACTGGCATGCGAATTGTGTCTACAAAGTCCATGACTACTCCAGATGCATCACGCACGATTGCTTTGATCCTAGGAATCCGTTGAACGTAGACATCCAAATCGACACCATCAGCCCTTGCATCACGGAAAACACCTAATGGAACAATCGAAGCTTCGGAGCCGGTGTCAAGCAACGCTGTAACCTCCCGATCCATCACTGTAATTGGGGTTAGCGATTTGCTTCCGAAGAGTCCTTGAGTCTCACGAAATTCCTTGCTCATGGATACACTTCCAACCCGCTTATCTACTAACGCAGAAAACGACCCAGCCTGCCGTTCATTGCTACCTCCTCTAGGACGTGTGCTCTCCTCTCGCTGCCGTGCGGACTTGAACCGACAATCCTTAGCCATATGTCCGCGTTTTCCACAACTGTAGCATTCCACTACACCTTTGTCCGTTGTAGCATTCTGTGGCCTAGACTGTGTTACCTCTCTACTGCTTCTACCAAGCCGGTTGTGCGTCATCGCCTCTACGGTACCGCTAGGTTGAGTATGATTTGAGGGCCTGCCTCTGTCTCCATTGATGTTGTTGAACCGTTCGAACCGACTATCCCCCGATCTACTTGATTGGGGCCTGGGAGTCATTTTGCGGTCCGTGCTCTGAGACATCTCCGCTACAGCCCTCCTATTTCTTTCTAACCTAAGAGCAGCTCTTTTTACATTCTCGTATGCTTCACCGCTTCTACTTGTCTCAATCGCTTCTGACAGCGAGTAGCTACCGTTCCACCTAGCGAGTTGTCTGAATAGTATCTCCGCTTTCTGCAAAGATACCACATCAGCTGGTGTGTCGGGGAACGCTCTGTGTGCTATCTTTTCAAGCACGACACAGAACTCGCCCACCGATTGGTCGCTCCGCAATGACAAGTTTCTCAGTTGTTGCAGCGCCTTAATCCTAGCTGAGTTACCATCCTCTTGCAAGGCCTCCTGCATCGCTGCGACTACCTCTTCAAAACTACCCTCTTTTACTTCCCTAGGTAGGGTTTCGAACGTGACCAGAGCCTTCTTCCTGAGGAAGCTCTCGAACAATTGCACTAGGCTCCTATCGTCCCATTGCGGCTTGTGATATCGTATCAAGAACGAGTTCACAAATCTCTTGAAGCTTTGATTCTCCCCGCCATGGAAGGGTTCTATTACCGGAAGCGCGGCTGTTTTCATGTACTCTAGTAGGGCATCATCGCACTCGTGCTTCCTTCCTCTCACTTCCTCATTCCTACCACCGGACTGAGTCAAGATCGTACCTGTGCCCCACGAATGTGCGCTCGCGTCCTTTGTCCAACTGGAGCTTCCGTTTTGCAATGGCGAGCAATACGTGCGGGTCGATTGATTCGAGACGTCCGAGATCGATTTGACCTGTAATTGTTGTGCATCTAATTGTGGTCGGTTTACACCTGCTTTGGAAAACCTTATCCATTTTCCATTAGAATCTATGCTGGACTCACCATTGTCTCCAACGTTCGCACTTGACGCCTGCTGACCCATCCTCTCGATGCGACTCGCCAATTCCTGAATCTGCACATCTTGTTGTTTAATCAGCTTTGTTAGTTTTTCATTTTCATTTTCTTTTTCACTAGCTCTCTCTATTAATTGTCTTACATGGTCTACTAGATCACTACTAGGACACCCAACCATATCAGCTAACACTTGCAGGGATTCCCTGTCTGACATCCTTTCGTCAAGGCATGTCTCCAACTGTTCGGTTTGTGTCAGCCCAGCTACCTTTAAGATTTCGATAACACCCTCTTCGATGTCATCCCTCTTTCCTACTTCGAGGTTCTGCAGGCACTCCTTACATTCCTCTACAAATTGCTCACATAAAACTTTTGTTGCCTCCTTCGCAACCTTTGCCTGTCGTTCCACGGACTCCATTACCGCATTTCGGATTGGGTCCGTGGTCCTGAACGACGTTCCTAGGGCTTTCTCACACTCAACTACTATAGCTGATATGTGTCTGCTAGCTGTTCTCACAAGTTCTTTACGCCTCTGTCCGAACAACCTCACCTTTGAATCGATGTGTTCTTCTTGCTGCACGTTCTCGCCTGTCTCCATTGCATCTGCGACCGCTGATTTCTCTGGAGACTGGAGCAGCATCTCTTCCGTGTAGTCGTCGGTGCTCATTCTGCAAAATCAATAATATTGCTTCTATCAATCGCGCCGACACACAATAATGCGACACGAGAACACCACGGTATATGAGAGTGACGAGCGACAATACCTTATGAAAGGATGTGGGAGATGAGAATGATGAAATACCAAGCCGTACTATTGCTTTTTCCCTCCCACTATCCTCAGCTCTCTTTCCTCACTCTTTATTCACTCGTAACGGCGCCCTATCCTATGCCCGGCGCGCCCTAGGGTCGATGCGCTTCAACAATCGATCAATCGATAGCGCACGCTACGCTGAGTTAAGTACCTAGGCGGCTCTTGCCCTGTTACAGACTCTCGATCGATACCGCGGCGCCCTAGCTACTCTACTGCAGCCACCTGATCACCTGATCGATCGATGATGACGACCGCTATGGGTACAAGTCACCAACTCAGCTCTCCACGAAGGCGATCCCAGCCGGATGCAAACCTTCTCTGATTCAAACCTCCAGTGGTGATCCTTGTGGATACTAACCACTTCTATCTTCCTCTCTGTTAGTGGCGACCTCTCGCGGTTCAAGCCACTTCTCTACTCCCTACACTCTGCAACTACCGATCCTTGCGGATTCCAAGTAGTGCTCCTACCCTCTGCTTGGTTCCTCTTCCTTCTACAACCAGCTTGGCTCGGCCCCCATGTACTGGGTTCACGGTCCCAGTAAGCCGGTTGGATAGAACGTAGGGGAACGAACACGGCCACGCGGTATTTTCGTGCCTCCACACTCTTCTGCACGACCACACAGAGGGTTCGGTAGGGTTTTATTAAGTCCACAAATGAATACAGCAGCAACAGAGCAAATAAAGAATGGGAACAACAAGATTACAATGATCTGATGGTCCTTTTATATCGGACGGATCCCGCCGATTCTGGATTTGAAGTTCGCGGGCAAGTGGGCGGGCGCGCTCATTCAACACATCTGGTAATCCTAGATCTACCTAACAAAAAACTTTTTTCTTACTTTCACACACAAATAAGATTTGATACCGTTACGGTTTATTAGAGATCGACAACACAATCATATGTATTATTTTCACGCACAATGATTTAACTAACAATCGGTAGAACTCGCAGAATACAGTTTTCTAATGCTATCAATATCATACACATAGCGGTAATCCGGTTCTGTACAGGACCTTCACATTACCGAAATATTGAACACCTGCCTGTAAAGTTGCTTGATGGGCTAGTAAAACATTGCTCAAACGCCATCTTCTGTATTTGTAAATGTTACAGTAGAATGGTAGGAAAATTTGTCGAGAAACAGAATCACTGGTCCGTGAAATACATAATTCATAGAATATTGAGAGTAACAAGTATGTAATACTCAAGTGCAAACGCCACCGTTGTGCAGGAACTTCTGATGGGCATTGACATCGGGAAGACGATCCATGATGATTCCCTAAACGAGTAGAACGATTAGTATAAGAAGTTGGCAGGTGTAGCAGCAAGCAAAGAACGATTCAACGAGATTGACAAAGTGTGCAACTACCCGGCACGCTAAATTGATTTTGTTATTTACAGCTATAACCTAGTTTTCATTTAGCTACTATCACATTTTGACCATTACTCAACGGCGAGCGACCAGTTCAAATGGTTCTGCGAAAGCCCATCACATGCCCTACATAGGATTTATAAAACTTTATGTAAAGAAGAGGATAATCTGAGATCGAGCAATATGTACAGAAGAGGATGATCTGAGCTCGAGCAACCATAACCAAGGCAAACATCACCACTTAATAAGTTCCACAAAATTTTGGAAATGTAGCTTTCGACAGCTTTTTTTGGGTTTTTTTTTTGTAAGCATCTCACGATGCTAACAACGGAAAAATCTCAAACATGGAAAATAGGGTGAGACCCACTCTTTAAGTCCGAAAGCCAAAAGAGTGTTAAAAGAGTGTGGAGTAGCTGCCTACATCAAATCAACTTCCACGTAATCGTACGAGATCAGACGGATATTTCAAAAAGGAAGAAAAAAGAGAAATAACGCACCTGAATCAACCACTCCGAAGAAACCACTGCCGAACCGATTTTACGCGCTTTTTCCACCAAACTGGGGGTTGCGGAATTATCAGTGAGTAAAATGTCCAGTTTCCCTTCTGCAAAAAATCAAAATGGGCACGTCAAGAAAATTAGAAAATGGAAAGACGCACCTTCATCGGGCATCTCCGAAACGATCTCACCACCAAGTTGTGGCACCATCGGAACCCATATTTGTTCAAAAGACATGGATTTCTTGCTCGGTGGCGTTACATTTGAGTGTACCATCACTCGCTTGTTTCGCAGTAACACACCACGCTGCTTGGGCCTAAACAGAAACCGTCGATTGCATTCTAACCATCAGGAGAGGACTTTGCAACGATAGTGAGCTCACAATGGATATTCGCGATCATCAAGTATTGACACACCAGAAGGCAGTAAGTACGACTTATAATCAACGAGTTTCCTCTGAAAACAACAGAATTGTACCCACACGTATGGAGCAAGACAAACGTGATTCCAAACCTCATTCAAACACTTGTAGATCCATTCATGCGATACGCATGGCATGGCGCGAACCAGCGCAGCTAGGTATTTGTGCGTTCGGTAATGAGTGTCCGAAACGAGGAATCGTTCCATCTCTGGATGTTCATCAACCTCCTAAACACGTTACAACGTCTGAAGGAGTCCCTTAAGTTCTTTTCACAGGGTTATCCAAAAATAGAGCGATACTTTCCATACAAAAACATTGGGTGAACAGCTACTAAGGGGTGTGTATCATCGTGAGGGAAAACGAGGCGGAGACTTCCCGCCCTTCACGATCAACTCGTCCTCGGTCGCATTCAAATCCTGCATGTTTATGTATAGTGGAATTGCGCGCGAAGGGAACGAGTCAACCGTTGAGGGCGGGAGGAGGATTTGAACGGACCAATTGCAGAACCATGCCACGCCCCGTTTTCCCTCACGATGATACACACCCGCTACTAAGCACTGAATTTAACCTTCACATATAAGTACCTTCATATCATCCACAACCAATCCTCCATGCGATGAAATGAAATCTGTCATGAACTTCTTCTTAAATCCCGTATCAATGTTAGGACGATTTGCCGATGTCAAAATGAACAATTTTCCAGCAAAGATTTGTTCCTCGCTGGTATCCGCGGTCTCGCTAGCATCTGAAGAGATCGAAATCATTTCAACAACCACGGAGACAACAAGATACCAGCCTTCATCAGCTTCTTCAGCTTTAGATGAACTCTCCGTTGCAGCTTCGGCCTTCTTGCGGCGACCTCCTGCAACAAACGCATAACGTTTTCAAAAAACAAGTCAATCCCTAGTAGTATACTCATGATAAGCACCTTTAGCTGGAGTTTTTGTCTTGGGAGGAGTCATGCTAGCAGCTTTTTCTTTTTTCTGAGATCGTGGCGTAGATTTTGCAACACTGGGGGTTGACGGCTGACTTGAACTTGCGGCTTTTGACCGACGTAAATGTCTATCCTCAGTGCTCTCTATATTGTCTGCAAAACAAATGTAACGCAATATGCCTGCTTATTTCCCTATGAGAACAGCATCCAGAACTGAAGAGCAGTGTTAACCAATCCACATTGTTGATCAAGAATTGCGAAAATACAAGGAAGTTGCGAATACCTGCTATAACATCAGTAGCTTCGCGGGACTTTCTGTTTATGTAGTCACGCCAATCCTCCTTTGATAATGCAAGGTTGGTCCAAACGCCTCTTAAATTAACGAAATATTACGTAATATTTAAGCGTTTCTAAAATTTTAATGAACAAATGAGTTGATTTATAAATAGAATGCCAATTAATAACTGAACATGTCTCACAAATATGGAAAAGTTTACTGTTGTCGACTTCAGCGATTTCCGTTGGAAAAAAATGGCAGTGGTCACGACCAAGACCTACTTCCAGTTATTGTTTCGCTGAAGCTATTCTACAGATGATGTACCAAACATGAGTTCTGCTATCTTCTCTCCTCTCTAATGAACACATACGTACAGTGCGTTTCATAAGTATAGACGCACCACAGAAAACACTGGTACACAGTTCCACGTAACTTTTTGGAGAAAACCACGAGTGCCAATCGAATGAGCGTGCCCAAAAACCCTTGTTTCCGTCGTCTTACCCGAAGTTATGGAAAAAAATAGGTAGATCCAGCACTTCCCCCTCATAGGGACCGTTTCATAAGTATAGACGCACTTTCAGAAACCGATGATTTCACACAGGGAACTTCCTTGCAACAGCAGATTTGTAGCTGATAGGTCTCCACAATTCCCAAGCAACTCAGAAAACATGGGTTGGCGTAGATTTACCCGTCTTTCCCAGCAAATGGCTATCAAAACGGCTCCTAGTACAGGCAGTAGCATTTTCCAGGTTTGTTGGGCCTGAAGATGTTCGGTTCCGGCCATGAATGTCCTCTGGTGGGATGCTGCAGGGATGTTCGATGTTGCTAGTATTAGAAGGCAGATAGTACCGTCAAATAGAGTTTCTCGAAATGCTTATTTGTTGAGCGACTGGTATAGGTCACGCCAGTTTTTCGATGGAAAGTGAGGTTTTTCCTTCTGTGTGCTGCAAGAAAACGTAAAAATTGAACACTAAACGTGCTATTGTGATTTGGGGAATTCGATTATGTAGAAATGGAGATAATATCGCGGATGTCGTTATGAGAGGAAACATCTCCAACTTTGGCAGCGCCTACCTCCAAAGGTGCTCGTTTTGAGAGAGTCTGGCTCTCCTTATATGTCATCCCAGCGGCGTGCATTCATTACAATACAGTACGAATAAAGCTTTTTTCATCCTGTAAACTCATTTAAACATAGCATGGGCTTCCAAAATATCCAAAACAACCAACTCGTTTTTTTCGAGATGGCGATCACCACGTTCCTTCCGGAAAAACAAAGCTGTGAAGCTTTTTGGAACGGGATAACCCCAGGTATGAGATGAAGTCAACAATGAAGAATGGTGATTTAGCGAATAAATGCCTTTTTAACCCATGCACTGCATGACGGAGCCGACGCAACGGCTCAAACACCACTAATGCACATCATGTGCTTTGAGTTCAGGCAGGGTATGCGACGCCGTCTTTGATGCGATGTCTTCTTTTGCATACCAAAATTCTCCCTCCGATTGTAGGACTCGATATCTCATACATATTTGCAGGTGAACCCCGAAGAACCTCCCCCCTACCCGGAGATCCTGTGATTTCACCAGCCTACTGCATGTAAATATTTTAGCTGCCCCAGCCTCGCTCCAAAACGTTGTGATCCAAGTTGAAATGCAGATTTACATTGTAGACGCTTATTAGTTCTTATCAAAATATTGAGCCCAGTTTCTCCCCTGAAGATAAGATTTATTTGTATTTAAGTATAGACTGCGTCTATACTTATGAAACGGCACATTTAATGGTGATGTGCCAAATCTATCCCCTATTTTCCATAATCACTAGTGAAACAACGTAATCTTAGGTTTTCTGGCATGCCGAATCGATTGATGTTTGTAACTTTTCTCATGAACCTGTGATGAACTGTGTACCGGCATTTTCTAGGGTGCGTCTATACTTATGAAACGCACTGTATTCTGCTATCTTCTCTCCTCTCTAATGAGCACATAAATATTACCCTTGAAATCTGAAATCGCTCAATTTCTCCCTATTGTTACCCCAGAAATCTGAAATCGCTCACTTCTTTTCCCCATTAAAGGACAAAATAACGACGTGCTTAGCTGCTCTTCTTCAGAAAACATAGCCCTAACCGGCTAAGAGGAATTCTAGACTTTTGATGAATAGAGCAATTCTAGCTGACGAAAAGCATACTTAAGCTTCTTTCCCATGGAATTTCCGTCATCATCGAGTTGTTCCAGTTCGAATTCAGCTTCTTGCCATGCTGAAGCGCGTTTGGCATCTGGTCCTTTCACGACTTTCACTGCCAGTCGATCCTTCTGTGAGGCATCAGAAAAGTAGCACTGAAAAGTAGGATGTATTCAGTATGCAAAAGAACGAGCTGCATTCTAATCCGTACTTCCTTGTCTTTGTCCAATGCCCGCAAGGGGATCACACCAGCAGGAGGAACATCTTTGACCACACCATCTTCGATGAAACTCACTTTGTAACGACCCAGTCCGTCGCGACTGCAATCGCCGCTATTCATATCAGCGAGAAAAAAAGGAATGAAATCTGTGAAACTGTGTTCACCTGACAACCACAGCCGGGTAAAACAATCCATCAAACATCGCATATACTCGAGCTCCAGCTTCATATGCAGCATGTTCATCTTGTGGATGGTCAACGGCCAAAAGGTCCTCTGCACTCAGTTGCGGGATTTCGACGTGCGGCCGCTTGGGTGGTACCAGTGGGGTTTGCTGTGAGGTACTGAAAACAAAGAGCCCCTAAATTACTCAGAAAAGATAACGGGATAAAATGAAGAATAAAGAGAAATGGTTTAAATTATACCGCTCTACAACGGTGAGTAATGATAAAAATTGAAAGAAAAACGATGGATTAGGAATGCCAATAACCGTCGCTTTCGTGCAGATCCTCCTGTCTTTGGAGTTTCAGCAGCCTTCTTCGCCTTCTTGCTACTTGTTTGGTCATCACTCGTCTGTTCCACCTCCACAGGCCCTTCTTCCTTATCAGCTTCCTCTGATTCCGCCTTTAGTTTACGCTTTCCACTGTAACAAGTAAAGAAGGATTCCCGTAGAAGAACAAAGAACATTTACAAATACTGACCGAGACGACTGCGGAGCAGTGCGACTTCCAGTTGTGGCATTCGGGCTTGCCTTCTTTCGTCCAGGAGTGAGATCAGCCAGGGATTTCCTCTGCTTCGTACGCGGTGCCAATTCGGCCAGGTTAACAACACGCGATTCTGCCGTCTTCTCCGTCCTCTCATATTTTCCGGAACTTGTTTTCGCGTATTTCACTTCCCCACACGACTGTACCTCCATCTAGATCAGCGTAATAATTCAAATCACAGCACTGACCTGAACAATAGTGAAATCATTACCTGAATATTCTTCAAAGGTTCAGGATGTCTTTCGATTTCTGTTTCGATATCATATGGATCGTGATCTTCATCCTTTCCTTTCTTAGCGCTGGAACTCTTCGAAGCCTTTGGAGTCTTCGTAGCGGCAGGGGTAGAAGTAACCGCTGGAGAAGCAACTAGTGAATTTTTGGAGAATAAAGAGGTCTTTTATGGGATCATATTTTAAAGCTAAATCTGAAACTCTAGGAGCAATACTACCAAAATGAAAGCATGTAGTAGCAAATCCTACATTTTCTTCCTCTGCGAGGAGTTTCTGGCTCAGTGCGACTCTCGGCTTCAGCCTCTTTCTTCTCCGTGGTATCCTCATCTTTCTTGGCAGAGCGACCACGACGAGTTGCAGACTTCGGAGCAGGAGACTCTTGCCTAGATAGAAACTATAAATTAACTAACTTTCAGAAAATATTTAAAAAACCGGGGAAGAAGAGTCAAGGTGTGACCGCGACAACTTGCACTCCACCACCGCCACATAAACTAGTCCTCGAAAAACGCCTGTATCGTGAAATAATTAGATCCCTTCAAATAACTGCCAAAGCTCTTCTAGCCTACTATATTGGATTCAGGTCAAATATCGATGAGTGGTACGCTCACTCATTACAGCGCGTGTAATCGCTAATTTAAAAAAACGAATAAAAAGGAGGAAATCGCAGATATTGTATCTTTTAAACCAAGAAAATTCATAGCTCTCGAAGCGAAATCCGCAAAATGACAACAACAAAAAAAAAACGAAGAAAAGGTTAGTCACTTAAAACAGGCTGTTAGCTACCTAAGAGAATCACCGCTGATATTAAAACTGCTCAGAACTCCACTGGAAAAATGAGCAAGAACAAATAGGAAATTGCAAAAAAAAAGAAACGAAGCTCTAACGAAAGAAGATCTTCATAAAGGGAAAAAACTGTATACAACACTCACTTTGCTGGTGTTTTCGCCGCACGGGACCGCAGTGAACAGCGAGTGGGTTCGCTATCCATATCATCCGTTTTCTCTCCTTCCTTTTCTTTAGCCGAGTCCTGTTCACTTTCATCCTCCGCTTCTGCGGCAACGTCCTTCTTTGCATTTCTTGCAGCTCCGCCACGTTTCTTCGCGGGGATCTGCTCTTCCTTCTAAGTCAAAATATACACTGGTGGTGCCGGAGAAAACAACAACACTGTCAGTTACCTTCGGCGTTTCCACCACATTTGAACGACGTTTACGAGAACGTAGCGATTTAGGCTCAATAGCTGCTTCATCTTCATCTTCATTTTCTCGCTTGGCATCACTGAGTTGTTCCGTGGTCTCCGGTTTCTAGATAAATCGTTGAATTATGTTCAGGGTTTGTATCGTGGGATGGAATTTTGTTTCAAACTAGATTATAGCCAATAATGTCAATGGATGAAGATTACATGCGTTTAAAACACCGACGGTTTGCACCGGTCAGTCATGCCGTCGTGAGATCGCGATGCTCTCACAAGCCAGTCATGCCGACAATGCGCAGACATCAATGGGTTAACTGGCCAATAGCAACGCCAAAGTTGTTTGCGATTTTTTTCCCGACACTATCAGTTCTCATTAATATCAGAATTCATCTAAAGCAAAGCCGTCAAGTGTGCGGTGTTTACCTCTTCATCATCTGCTTTCTCTTCATCTGTACGTTTCCTTGAAGGAGTTTTCTTGGCCTTAATGGGAAGTATTACCAATATGAAAAACAATGTAGAGACTTTGAAACTTTGAGAAAAAAAACTTACAGGTGAAGCTTTCCCTCGGGCTGGTGTCTTTTTTGCGACTGGAGTAACCGGAGCTGAGCGGCGGGATGATGTCCTCCTAAATGAAGACAAAGCTCGTGGAGAAATTCGCGTGCATAAAAGTCACATGAAAAAAACCTCTTTGGAACCCCTTCTTCCGGTTCCTTCTCCTCCTCGTCCACTTCATCTTTCTTATCGTCGTTATCCTCTTCCTTCCTGAAAACCAGTGAATTGTTGGAGAAAATGTGTCCACTCACAACTATTGAAGTCAATAAACAATTAAGAATGTAGGGTAATGAATTCCACTTACTTTACAGAATCAAAATTTAAAGAGATAACCAAAGCTGTCGTTTTTTTATGGTGTACGTTTGGTTCTCATTTTTATGGAACACAAATCAAAATCTTTTTTGAACATGGGGTGACGGAAAAATACAAATGCCTGGTGGTTGGTACAACCAATTAGTTTCAAAAGTACAAAAAGATTTCAAAAACTAACTCTTCAGTTGCAGTTGCCGCATCAGCTTTCTCGGTTGTATCACACTCTACTTCTTCAATGACGATGGCTTCAATTTCGGGTTTACCCACAGATTCACTGCAACGAAAAACGTGGAACCTCAAAATACAGGATTCTTATAATTCTACATCACTTTTCGAACCTACTTTTATTCTTTCCATTTCATGCTTTCTAAGCCAATACTACAAAAAAGTAGAGAACTTACTCTTTCTCTCCTTCCTCCATGCATTCACTTTCCGCACTATCAGGCTCCTCGACAACCGGCGCATCTTCGTCAGCCCGTTCTTTCTCGTTTTCTCCAACAGTGATTTCAGTGATCTCAGTTATTTCCATCTCATCATTCGGCTTCCCATTGTCAGCGGCAGTAGCTGAGGCCTCCTCCGTGATCGTATTCTTAATTGAAATTATAAACTCACGATTGGAAAAATCAAACATTTGCACAATTTTGGGCAACAAAAACAAACCTGATCCACATCATCCGTATCCATTGAGATTATCTTCTTCACGCAGACCTCTTCGACAACTTGTTCTGGCTCTGCCTCTGGTTCGTTGTCCTTAGTTGGCTCCGGTTCTTCGACGATAGGCACTGGCTCGGTGACTTTTTCCCCAGAGCCATCATGTGGCTCAGAATTATGTGCTTCCGATTCATAGCCGCTACCGCCCTCGACTGTCTTATCAGCTACTTGGTCATTATCGCCAGTTTCAGCTTCGTTGTTCCCATCCTCTTCGGCCTTGTCCTCCGCATGATCTTCATGTTGTTTACCTTCTGCCATAGCGTCTTCTTTATTTCCACTCTCATCTTTAAGGGTGTCACCTTCTGAATCTGCAAGTACGCACTCAGACAACATAGGCGAGTGGCTCGCGTCATAAGTGGACCGTCCGGAAAGCGGCCTTCATTTTATGGGCCCTATTTCGTATTGCACGTACATTTATCTACACCGAAATTGATCGCACAGCAATGCAGCTTGCCAAATAAAGGAATGATAACATGGTATTGTGTCTCTATAAAAGCCAGAACGAGCAACATAGTTTCAACTGAAGAAAAACAGCCACTATCTATAGAGATGATTAAAAACTAGTTGCACCAGTTATTGCACGTCCCTAAATAAAGACACGTAGTGACCGCAATAAACAACACACACATGAATTCACCATGCGAAAGAAGCGCTGCCTGTACATTCAAATTGATTTGATTTACCGACAACACCAGCAATCTAAGGATCATGTTTGAAAAAAGCCCAAGTATTAGAAGTCTCAAAGGATTTGTGGGGGTAATTTCGATTTTACCCCATGATGAAAATGGTTTCTGGCACCAATAACCAGCTCAAATTGAGTGCTTCGCTACAAAACCAAGGAATATAGCAACGACTGCAAGAAAGGATCATCCATACTGGAATGTTATAAAACTTAGTCTGGCTCTCTGCAACATTAAAGCTACAATACATCGCCCACTTGACAGCTGTAAAGCGGTTTTGTTAAGCCTAGCATTACGACATTCGAAGCGTAAGCAATATATCGCTCTCCACGATAAAATCCACGAAAATTCAAAAACGACAGAGGTCAACTATCAGGGTCAAGCGTAGTGTTGGTAAATATTCGATCCCGAAGCGAACCCCCTCTGGCTACGGGAAAATGTGACCCCTTCCCAGACCTTTTAATTTTTTTACGTTTTCAGTCATTGTATTTCAACAACTTCCAAAATATCCGGAAGATATTTTTTTAATTCAATTAATTTACAAAATTAATTTTTCACTTTTCAATTTTTAAAATTCCAAGTCTTATCAATGAAACAACTAGACAGATGTCGCACATGTCCATGTCGCACATCTACACACTTATTATAAGCAACGGGAGTGACGCAGAAGTCGTAGTCATGTTCAAACAGGTCCAGGGTTCGATCCCCGCCGGAGACTACTTTTTGCAAAATGGAAAAATGCATTAGGAGCAGTCGGATGTCAAGTATCTTTGTATACGATCAAAAACAATTTGTAAGAACCTTTTTTGAGCTGTGAAAGTCGCGCATGAGTGGTGTTCTTTCACTCAGAATCGAAAGCGCACACGTGCAGATGTATGGTTGTTTGTCACGAATTTTAAAAGGGTTGGCACGTTACCTGGGAAAATGACTTGAGTCGTTCTGCTATCAGGAAGATTTGTGCTTTCTGAAGCACACCTTCTTGTTTTAAAAATTTAGTTTATCACAGTTAAATTTGGGTGGAAATTCGTTGGTAAGAAGCTGGGAAAATTGCCATTTTTACCAACGGTTTACCATCGGTTTACCAACGGAATAAAACTCCCTCCAGGTAACTTTGAGAGCTGAAATTTCACGTGAACATAGAGATTGACTTCCTCTTTCAGAATCATTTTCAAGGTTTTGTCAGCTTTAAAATATTCGCTGAAAAAAGCCATGGAAGAGAAACCTGATTTTTGGCAAATTTAAGATTGCGGTGTCAATCTGAGGCAAATAACTTCACGGTTACTTTGTATGAGGGAACAGCTGCAACACATTATAATAGAGGAAGAATTGCTCTTTCTTATGCGTGGGGTCGCTTTTTACAGAATCTTATGATTTTGTCAGTAATTGAGTGTCAACATACATCAAATTTAACAAATTTTGTGGACATGTCTTATGTGGTCTTATCGCTATAAAAGAATTTCCAGCGAATGAGAAGTCGTGGAATTTTGCATCCTCATAAGATTTGATTCTGGGGAACCGCTTCCATAGCTCTGGAGCACCATGTGATGTGCAGAGGTCATAGGACACCGTATACGGAATTGCATTTTGAGCTGCATATTCACTGGACCCTAGGAGTCGATTTACAACCAAATAAAACGTCCAAGAGTAAGAAGAAAGTGGTAACCGTCGATTTTGCACTAGTTATCCACCGTACTAAAAGAAAAAGAGCATGTTGAAGTACACTAACATCCTCGCGAGGAACCGAACTTGGATCTCGATGATGAGAAACAAACTTCCCTACCTTGCTGTTCTCATACTACCCTCTTCAGGCGACCCCTCCCTGCTCCCCTTGAGGCGACCCCACTTGGTAAATTACCACCGTACGCTTGACCATGTCAACTATTCTATTAAACGATTTATGGGCAACTTGCAGTTGAATTAAACGACCAAATGGAAACCTCAAATAAAAATTGAATGAGAAAATCACCTCGGGCGGAATCGTCCTCGTCTGCTTTGTCAGTTTCAGCTTTATCCACTTCTGCAGAACCACTGTGTTCAGGATCCACGTTTGATTGCGAATCAGTTTTTGCCTGCAAAAATTCGTGGTCTCCGAGAATCTTACAAAAGCTATGGATAATGAGACAATGGAGAGAGAAGAGATGACGCAGGCGAACAAAGCCTGACTGATGCATTTCTTTCAATTTCTTATAGCAAAAACAATAAAGAAAAGGCCGGGAATGCAATCTGCGGATGAATTTAGCCTCGGCGAACACAAAACGAATAGGCAGTTGAAATATAGGATAAAAACAGCTTCAAAAATTCAAGAAGCTTGAGAATAACGAAATAACTTGAAAGGACGAACTCGTCTTAGATAATCTTTGAATTCACTTGCTGCTAATGATATCAACAAAGACCCATAAACGACTTGCAAAAGCAAAAGCGAGGTGCTGCTAGCGAACGAATTGCAACTATGCCTACCTGGTCTTCACCACTGCCATCAACAGGAGAGGGCTCCTCCTCCCCTTCCTCTTTTGGATCTTCAGAAGAAGCGATCTCGAGTGCATCTGTTCCAGAACCCGATGTGTTCGCTGAAAGATTTGAAACATCAGCCAAAAGAGCGTTCTTATGAAAGGAAACGATTAAGTCAACTAAGAAGAAAATGGGTTAAACATTTCCTCCATCCTCTACAAAATTAAGGTTTCTAAGCCAGCAAATTTCTTGAATTAAGTTCAATTAATGAAAGGAAGAGTAACATACGCTCATCGTGCCCATCTCCATTCGAATTGTCGTTGTCAGGCTTGAGAACCTCTTTCTCCACAGCAATGCTGGCTTCCAAACCTTGGTTCTAAAATTAAACTCTACATGACAACAGCTAAAAACCAACAGGGTTAGAAAAAGCACCAGGACGCCGGATTTTCCGAACAGGCCCTTTCTCGAGAGGAGGGCGGAAGCGCCAGTAGCCGAGTCGGGAGCTCTGAACAAGGAAACAATTGCAGAAAAAAAATATTATGGCAAAATTCGAAAATAACAGTTGAGTCAAGACATCATCGCGCTTTTTTTAAAGAAAAAAAGGCGTGAAAACCAAACACATTCATGGTTGCATAGTCACGTGGTCGTTTTGTACTGGTCAGTTCTAGATTGAATTCCCACTCAACTACACTAGCAAATCCATGAAGGAGTAACATGGGAAATTATGAAACTGAAAACTTTTTGGAAGAGCTGTGATCCTCTATCCTCTAATTAGAAAGCAGAACATATTGAAAATTCAACAACAGTATGCAAAAGTAGCTTGTTGTGCATGGATACACACAGCATGTTGCTTCACGAAATATCGAGCTGAATAAGCATCACGCAGGAAAGGCGACGCAGTCCTAGCACATGCCCTAAAAACGAGCAGTCACGTCACAATATGATTTTCTTATACTTGACCTTTTGGGATGATAGCATGCTCTGGTGCACTTATGGGTATTGAATCCCTCAGGCCACAGGAGTATACGACTGGAAATGGTAGGCCCGTCGCTTAGACCACCAACATTTTCCTTCTGAGGGCGGTCAATCGATGTGTGAGAAGGAATGAAATGATTGGGAAGGGTGGTGTAGATTGTAGATAAGAGTGAAAATAGAAGCAGTTGCGCAACGAATTTACAAATTTGCTTTGATGAACATTTATTGAAGAGTCATATTCCCTTAAGTGCTCACTCATTGCGTAACATCGAAGCACAGTCGGAAGCTAAAGTTATAAGGGAAAAGGTTTCAAAACTAGTGGGCCCTAAACAGAACATCAAGGAAAGCAAGAGGACTGACAGCTGCCCGACTGAAACTTTTAAAAACTATAGGAACGCTCGCTTGAAACTTTTCACACAGTTTAAATAAAAGAGTAGGGTTTATGAGAGAAAAGAAATATAACGCACCCATTAGTTACCTCGGTATCCATGAGATTTTCCGAAACGCCTGCTAAACAACAATGAGTGAATGTACGAATGTCAAGGAACTACAACAAGAGAAGAGAGTTTACCTGTGGCGGCGTCTGTCATGAGTAGAGATGGAAGTTAGCTGGATGACACGAGTAGGTTAAAAGACAACAGTTCGTTTTGCCTGTAAATGAAAGAATAGCTCACAATCAAGAAATACCAGCCACTACAGGACAGCAGTTGTTTGATTCATACGGTGGTCACGCGAGGAATGAGAGCTTGAAAAACTGAACACATGACTTCAGAAGAGGTGGCGGTCAGCAGCCGGTCAGGAAAAGAGACCGAGTGGTAGAACGAAATTGGTTTGATGAGGAAGGAGGAAGGAACTGTTTCAGCGCAGTCATACACAGAATTAGGCATGCCAGAAGAGAAAGCGGTTCATGATAACGCATAAGGGAACTCTAGATCCACGAAAATTGCTGCTGTGCTGAGAACGAAGTCAAAACTGAGGATAAAGCACAGAAACTATTTGTCGGGTGCTTTCACACTGCAAATCACCTTCACCACATTCCTAGCTCCACTAAAAGACAATAAATACTGAATGTCAAATATGATTTCCTTGCTTCAACATCGCATAGCTTAGTTGAACTCACAGAAGAAGGTGACAAGCCCTATACGGACATAAAGATTGTCACTAGAATATACTTCTCACTATTCACTCGGCTGGAGCACCACCACGAAATGGAGCTCACATCTAACACAGCAGGGAATAAGTGGCGGCCAGTGACATCAGTGTTTTCAATCTATATGACGGTTAAACTATTAAAACACTGAACATCTCTACAATGAGCCAGTAGGCAGCACAAGATAGGGATTCAAGCGCGTAGCAAGCTTGTGTTTTCACATATCCGTGAATCCGACTGCTTCACTGACGCTCCCTGTAGATTTTAAATGTTTGATCATGTCAAAATTTTGATAACTTGACATTTTGTCATTTATTCTAGTTCTATTCTATTAATTATTCGCAAGTGTGCGAGGTACGTCAAACCAAAATTATGCGGTTGGACTGCAACAGATTTTTTCAACTTCCCCTCGTGTTTGTAACAGAGACCCTGTTCGAAGTTGATCAAGCATCATAGAATTCGCTCAAATTTTGCACAGGGAGGCTATTCGAGGTGCTGAACACGAATTCTGCATCCGTTTTGTACCGTAACCCTATTTTCGCTGCAATACGGTTGGTATATAAAACTAAAGCGTGATCTCCCTTTGTACAACAGTATTCTCAAAGATGTCAATGACGGAATTGGTGAGAAAGAAAAAAACAGCAGAAGTAGAAAGCAATAATAACGACTAGGTTAATGTTAGTCAGAACAATTAAGGACAATTAATAAGAACATTTATGACCACAATAGCGCAGCGCTGTAAAGTCAATTTGAATATGGTTCACAGCAAAATTAAAGTGCGAGCAGGAATCCTGAGTGAATCAGCAGCTAACTTGTCTAACCCCAGCAGTACTGTGGTGTTGTAACCGAACGCTTCCTCCTGCTCACTACTACACAGCGCTACAACAACTGCAGTGATAAAAGCAAACAGAAAGTGACGCCGAAATTTTTGGCGCCTGTGCGTTGTTTTTCACGGTGACAACTTTTTGTCCGCAAACAAATAACTCGTCCAGCATCGCGCGAACGAATCTCGCCCGCGACGAGCGTTGAGCGGAAAAGCACTTGTCAATAACGCAACAAAAAAGCATGATGGTAAAGAAATAAATTAACAGAGAGAAATGCGTGAACTCTTTTTGACATATTTCTCTCTTTATGGTTGTAGTGCTATGTTGATAAACATGTCGAAATAATTACAGTGCTTATTCAATAAATCTGTACCAATAAGGAAAAGACTTGACTGGGAATTACGAGAAGTAGGAGGGAATTGATCCTCTCAACGGGTCATTTATTCCTTCGGAACAAAGTGGTTTAAATTACGCTGTTTACAATAAAGAACACACCTTCACCCAATTATACAGTGCGTTTCATACGTATAGACGCACCCCAGAAAACATTGGTACACAGTTCCACGTAACTTTTTGGAGAAAACCACGTGTGCCAATCGAATGAGCGTGCCCAAGAACCCTTGTTTACGTCGTTTCACCCGAATTTATGGAAAAAATAGGTGGATCCAGCACTTCCCCCTCATAGGGACCGTTTCATAAGTATAGACGCACTTTCAGAAACCGATGATTTCACAGAGGTAACTTCCTCGCAACAGCAGATTTGTAGCTGATAGGTCTCCGGCGATTCCCAAGCAACTCAGAAAACATGGATTGGCATAGATTTACCCATCCCTTCCAGCAAATGGCTATCAGAATGGCTCTTAGTACAGGCAATAGCATTTTTCAGGTTTGTTGTGCTGGAAGATATTCGGTTCTGGCCATGAATGTCATTTGGTAAGATGCTGCAGGAATGTTCGATGTTGCTAGTATTAGAATACGGATAGTACCTTCAAATAGGGCTTCTCAAAATGCTTATTTGTTGAGCGACTGGTATAGGTCACGCCGGTTTTTCGATGGAAAGTGAGCTTTCTCCTTTTGTGTGCTGCAAGAAAATGTAATAAATAGACACTAAAGGTGCTCTCATGATTTGAGGAATTCGATTATGTAGAAATGGAGATAATATCGAGGATGTCATTATGAGAGGAAACATCTCCAACTTTGGCAGCACCTACCTCCAAAGGTGCTCGTTTTGAGAGAGTCTGGCTCTCCTTGTACATATGTCACCCCAGCGGCGTGCATTCATTATAATACGCTCCAAATAAAGCTTTCCTCATCCTGTAAACTCATTTAAACATAGCAGGGGCTTTCAAAAGATCCAAAGCAACCAACTCGTTTTTTCGACATGCCGATCACCACGCTCCTTCCGTGAAAACAAAGCTGTGAAGCTTTTTGGAGCGGGATAACCCCAGGTATGAGATGAAGTCAACAATGTGCAATGGTGATGCAGCGGTTGAATACCTTTTTAACCCATGCACTGCATGACGGAGCCGACGCAACGGCTCAGACACCATTAATGCACATCATGTGCTTCGAGTTCAGGAAGGGCATGCGACGCCGTCTTTGATGCGATGTCTTCTTTTGCATACCAAAATTCTTCCTTCGATTGTAGGACTCAATATCTTATACATATTTGCAGGTGAATACCGAAGAACCTCTCCCCTACCCGGAGATCCTGCGATTTCAGCAGCCTACAGCATGCAAATCTTTTAGCTGCCCCTGCCTCGCTCCAAAACGCTGTGATCCAAGTTGAAATGCAGATTTACGTTGTAGACGCTTATTAGTTCCCATCAAAATATTGACCCCGATTTTTCCCTTGTAGATAAAATTTATTTGTATTTTCTCATAGACTGCGTCTATACTTATGAAACGGCTTATTAATGGTGATGTGCCGAATCTATCCCGTATTTTCCATAATCACTAGTGAAACAACGCAATCTTAGGTTTTCTGGCATGCCGAATCGATTGACGTTTGTAACTTTTCTCATGAACGTGTGATGATCTAGGTACCGGCATTTTGTGGGGTGCGTCTATACTTATGAAACGCACTGTATTTTAGGCAGTGCTAATGTAATGCAGTGATGCAGAAAAATGAAAACGAAGTGCCAAACTAAGGGTAAATTTGTGTCAAGATTACCCATGATCAAAGTTTATCAAAAGTACACCCGCTGTAGATGTGTCGACGTTTGCGACAGAACAAGAAGTCTGGACGCAAGCCAGTTTAATAAGAGCGAAGATTGTGCAAGGTGACTGATGAATCAAACGTGCAATCTTATTCAATGCTGAAAAGGAATAAAATGACAAAAGGTAATCATGAGAGATCAATTTCATGAACATTCGAAAGAAAAAGTTGAGGGAGGAATTCATGTGCAATGTCAAAATGTGAAAAAATCTCGACCTCACCGTCAATATGCTACAGTCTCGTTTTCAAACATAGTGCGTGTGATCCATGCAGAGTCGAGTAGGCCTCACCACGGTTCTTAAAGGCAGGGGCCCGCCTCATTCCGCCTGTTGGAAGCATATACATATCCTAGACCTTCTCGCCACGTTGATCTCGATTATGTACATCAACAGGCTCAAAAGCGACGCTACATTGTTGGAGCCCAGAGGTGGACCGCTCCAAAAAAAAAAAGAGATCGCTGTGCTGGCTGCCTGCCACGGCAACAGCGTTAGTCTCGGCGTGTTCAATCGATAAGATCAACGGCTTCACACGTCAACTCGGGTTAGCAAACTGTCACAGACCCCGTCCTAGAAAACGGGTTCAAAGACCGTTTCGAGACAATTTGGGCATACCGCTGGATTCAGAGTGTCGAGGAGATGCAGAATCTGCCATTACCTCAACCACGAATGTGAGGTGGGCCTCTGCCTTTAAGCCAGAACCCGCCCACCAAAGGTACAGGAAGCTCCAAATGTCCGCAGTCAAGGGGGACGTGGCCACGACGCGGCTTTAGGCAGAGACACAGGCGCTCTGCATGCTGCCACTGATTGTCTGCAGAGTCAGAGAAGCCAGAGGCAGCATAGAGAGCGCCTGTGTCTGATCAAGGAGCCGCGCCGTGGCCACGCCCTCCTGACTGCGGACATTTGGAGCTTCCTGTAGTTTCTTCGAAACAGACTCGAAGTACATATAAGCCTATCGTCTGTCTAAAAAACCTGTAAGGTGTTCTGTGAGTTGCGGCTTAAGAAGCGTGACGGACTCTACTCGACCATGGAGTATTCTCTTATCGCATCCTTTGCTCGGGTCCCGCTCGGGCTTACTATCTGGCAACCCAACAAACAATTTGTGAAAGACCGTTTGTTGGGCATGGCTCTGCCATCCTACGCTTATTTTCTCGTGCAAAAAAAAAACTAGAAGGCAGATGGCAACGAAGCGGCAACGTTCTTTTTTATACTATCTGTTTGAAATCAACGAACCCTTCATTAAGTAATACCCTTAAGTTCGAAAGGTGTAGCGATCTGTGTTAGTGTGTTGATAAGCACCATGACTGATCTATTCTTATCCTATTTCCGGTAATTTCATTACCGCCTTTCACGCGAAACGTGGTGGAGGGTGTGCAAGCGACTAAGCACTCAACACATAAGGAACCCATTCATCCAGCTTCTTTACCACCAGATTTGATCCCAGTTTTCCAGTAATGTTGAGTTAGCGTCCTTGCACGCTGCTTCTCATGCATGATCTGTGAGATCTATTAGATTCCAACACAACTGAACGGCCGTTTAGGTGCCTCCCACAAAAAGCTTACTCTGCAGGTTTGCATTACCGGAACTTCTCAAACCATCACTGTCCCGTGCATTTATTAGCCACATCCTTGCTAACACGTCAATCTTCACACGAGCTATCTCCACCTTACTGATTCCACTGTGAAGCACAAATTGACTAGAACTTTACCCCCGTCAAGACTTCACAAGAACTAGTTGAATAAAAATTTGAAGTGTTGCACTATGATGCTGCTTTCGTGGAGCTTCATCCGATGCTATACTTTATACTGCAAACGATGACTGCTTCGTCATCACTACTTTATTCCGCGGGCTTTCGGCAATTAGGACCTTCGTCATGCCGATCAACGTGGACAGAATATCTATATATGTATAAAACATAGAAACGCTTACGAAACTTTTTTTTCCAAAAATCTGGACGGCGCGCATGAGCGCCAAATTCAAACGATAGGAATGCATCTGTAAGCAAGGAGGTGAAGAAGGGGCCTTGGAAACATGGGACACCATCCGAATAGGGCGGAGGGCCTAGGACACTACTCATCGGATGGTACCGGAAATCGACTTATCGCTCGATTTTATCGATCTTTCTCAGTTTAGCTCCAATCCTGACCGAAATGGGCATAGGGTAATCCACCACGCTGTCCACGAATCTGAAGGCCACTTTGCACCGTGTGGTTATCGATTTATTGGTTTTATTGATTTTTCGAAGTTTGTGCTGCAGGTTTGGCCTAACCGTACCCACAGTGGCTTTTCATCACGTTGATTATGAATCTGACAGCCATTTTGCACGGCGTGGTCACTGGTTTATTGATTTCATTGATTTTTCATGCGTTCTTTTTCTGCGTGGTGGGAATATGTATGTCCATAGCGGCTATCTAGCATGCTGAACATGAATAAAGGCGTGAGCACAGTAAACCCTTAGAAATGCGCTGACAAAATCAGTGAATCAATATCTTCGCATGAAATGTTCTTTAGTTACGCTAATTACATTGGCCTTGAAGGCAGTTCGTGCATAAAGATTACTATAGCGTGAACTGAATTTTCATGTCTAATATTAGTTTCATGCCTACACTTCAACCGGTTTGACATGCCAGTCTTAACATCAAGCAACTAGTAAAGCACTAATAACCAAGCACCCATTGTTTCGTGGTCAAAATATAACATCGTATGAGGCAGCACCAAACTGCAACCCGAAAACCAAGTGAATAAAGTACTAACAACGAAGTCATGATTTGACGTTCAAAACGTAGAAATCTGGGAATTTACGAACAGATTTCTAGTTTTTGACGGCATGAATAGTGGCATTTCACAGTGTCAGTTTTGTAGACGTTTACATTCGCAAATGGGTGTACTAGACGGTGTACCCGGCTTCGCTCGGGCGTTCAATTTCTTCCGGCCTTTTAAAGCTGATCCCAACACTTGTTAAACCAAAAATATTACTTCAAAATACTCATCATTTCGTTATCACCTTAAGTGACCCTTCTTCATCCCGTCTCTTCCCTCAAAAAATGGTTCGAGTTGCTTGCATGGTGGATAAATTCTTCTAAAATGCTTGCCTCATCCACTTTCAGCGTTTCGAAAAACCCCAGAAGGCACGTTTTCGCCGACCCGTGTGCAAGAATGCCGAAAAATCAATAAAACAGATAAATCGATATTTCGGTCAAAACGGTTGTCATATCCGTGTCCAGTGCACTGAGATACCCCAGCAGACATGTTTTTTGCCAGCCCGTGGGCAAGAATAGCGAAAAATCAATAAAATCGATAAATCGATAGCTTGGAGCAAAACGGTTGTGATATTCGTGTTCAGCGTATTGAGGAACCCTAGTAGGCATGTTCTCGCCAGTCCCCGGGTGAAAACAGCAAAAAAAATCAATAAAATCGATATAATCGATAAACCAACCGATAATCCCAGGTGCAAGGTAACCTATAACCTCCGCCGGCCCCTGGGGAGTCTACATGCAAAATTTGGTCCGAATCCGTTGATGCTGCGCGATTTCTATTCGGAACATACAAACGTACATACACACAAACTTTCACTTTTATATATACAGATGGAGCTTCATGTTTCAAATCTCCAGCAGCGATGAGCATCTCCCACTTATTTGCACCCATTTAGTGTTAATACGTTCCTGCTGCTATGTTCTAAATTTTGCTGTCTGTATGTTGATCGAAGAGCGGAAAGTAGGTCACGATTAGAGAACAATTTCACGTGTTTTCATGTTCTACTTCGTAGTCTTCCATTTTTCATTTTCCTTGTTCATGCACCTGGGAGCGCACAAGAAAAAGAACGGAAAGTAGCAAAAATGGCCAACTGGTGCTTCAGAGTCACAGGACGTCAATCACAATGAGAAAATCGAAAATTGATGGACATAGAAGGATTCGTTAACCTCCAAGTTATTCAAACTTGTTGGGTGAAAAGCAGCTGGGTGAAGGTAACCATACCTACAAAGGAAGGATACTTGATTGAAGTGACCATTCGTGATGTGATGTGTACTAATATATGCAGTCTTTAACGCTGATCTCGAATTCGTGGCCCAAATCTCCTGCGGGGTTCTATATGGTGAGTTACAGCTATTTTTTTTTCTTCTTAGCCGAGTTAACATGGAGTATTGGTTTACGGGCTCCAAGTTGTGCTCGATAGCTATTTCAGTATCATCAAACTTACAGGGCTTTTGGTGAGAAAGAAACCATTGATTGCACGCTGCCGAAACATTTACGTTACGCCGATTTAAGCTCGTATATGAGCACTGTCCTGTAAGCCACTGACTGACTCACTCAGGGTCCTCATACACGAGCTTAAGTCGGGTTAATGTAGATGTATCGGCGGCACACTAGCAAGGTATTTGTGTTCTCGAAAGGCATACAATAGTTTGAAGACAATAAAGCAGCTACCAAACACATCTTGAAGCCCATACCTTCGTGTTCTACAGTGGATGGCAATGGCGGTGGCCCACTCGCCGCCTCGAGAAGGATGCAGCGCGACCGCGCCGCGCGCGCCTGGGTCGGTGTCGTCGTCGCCGCAATGCTATGAGTGCTATTTCTAGGCTTTTTTCTCCCCGATTTGCTCGAAAATCTTGGAAATCGGGTAGAAAAGCTGTTAGAAACTGCATAACAACAGCAGAATACGTAGGTTACGGCGCGGTTGCGCGACGTCCTTCTCGAGGCCGCAGATGGGCCAACGCCATTGACTTCCACTGTATGTTAACACTGCGTGAGAAAAAAAGAGATTTACCTCTCTATACAGAACCCCACAGGAAATCTTAGCCATGGGCTCGAGATCACCGTTAAAAACGTCATATAGCAGCATACATCGCATCACGAATAGCCACTTGCTGGGTGTACGCTTATGTCTGAGTTTCTAGACAGACATTTACAAGCACTTATTGAGTGTTAGTCCTTTATTTTCGCCACTAACTGCCACGAAACTTGGAACTGATGATCATGGGCCGCCTACACTTGCAGGCTTCCCAGGAGCAGAGGAAATATGTGAGAAGCGGGGTACTATTGTACTTGAGCACCTCCATGACTAAAATCATGGATTCCTCTGAAAACTTGCATACAAGGGTAATCCGATGTTCTGATCACGAATATCATATTCATTTCGCATGATAGTATCGATTTTATTGATTTTATCGACTTTTTCCCAAGTATGAACCTCCTCTCGGATCTCTCTGAAAATTTGCCTGCTGGAGTTTCTTAAGGTGCTGGTTACAAATATGATGAAGATTTCGCAAGAAAAGGTCGACTTGATGGGGGAAACTCCAGCAATATCGGATATTACATCGCCCTACAGATAAAAATCTGCAGAAAGACAACGAAATCGAGATTATGATGCAAAAAGATTGTTATATTCGTGATCAGCAATTTCAAAAACCTCTAAATGCACTCTTTCAGAGGGATTTGAGATACGAGTCGAACTTGGAAAAAATCGATAAAATCAATAAAATCGATGCCATCATGCGAAATGGATATGATATTCGTGATCAGCACATCGAATTACCGCTGTATGCAAGTTTTCGGAGGAATCCATGATTTTGAGTTTGGGCTCGATAGTGGGGCCGCTCAAGTACAATAGTACCGTTATTTGACATGCTGACCACGAATATTACACACATTTTGTACCGTAACCCCATTTGGGTAGGGTTACGGTAGGGTTAGGGTAAGAGGGGTATCTCACGGAATCACTTGAATTTTTGTCTACGGGGGTTGTTAATGCTGATTACGAATATCACAATGATTTTGCAAACTGAAGGCAATTTGAAGTTCCCCTATGGACTGTACTTCCCGCTAACCCTACCGTAACCCTACCCCAGTGGGGTCACGGCACGAAACAAGTGTGATATTCGTGATCAGCATATCAAATAACCCTCTCAGAAAGAAATCGAGGTGATTCTGCGAGAAACAGTACTTACCCTAACCCCGCCGTAACCCTACCCAAACGAGGTTACGATACAAAATGAGTGTGATACTCGGGATCAGCATGTCAAACAACCCCCTTAGACGATGTTTCAGAAAAATTTTTGACATTGACATTTTGGGGCAGAACAAGTGGAATAGTGCCTGATAAGCTGATCAGCGTTGAGACAAATAAACAATGAACAACTGGAGTGAACAAATGCCCCGATATCCGCAAAAGCTTCAAAAACACAGCCGCTTCAAAATGTGCATGGAAGCTGAAGACGTTGACGCCAGTTTTTAAAAACTGCCGCACGCGACGAAAACGCAACGCCTATTAAAGGACAGCCCCATTCGTTTCGAGACCAACACGCGCCTTCGTGCGTTACGGTACTTCTTGGACGAGCAATCATCTTCTGAATGAGGCCTAAATTGTTTTTCCTTGTTAATAGTTTCTACTTTGTTTTGGCGTGTTTTTATTGTGATAGTATTTGTTTACATAAGTGGAGATCCAAGCTGATCGTGTGGGGACCTAGTCCGTCCTCTGAAAGGGGCTAAAGTGAGGTCATAATGAGAAGAGGCTATTTCTACATAGTTAATTCGTCTCCTTGGCAAATGCCAGGGCTGGCAGCGTTTCTCGCTGGACCCATCTACTCACGAATGCTGCGGTCTCTCGAACACTGTGTTAGGGAAGTTGGAATAAGTTGTTGGTCCAGTTGAACAACTTTCCGTCCTCTATTAGTGCTCTATTATTCTGCCAGTGTTCTGCTTGTGCTTTTATCTCATTGTGGGCATTCCGACTAAGTACCAGACTGAACTTGAGCTTGGTAACATCTAAAATCCGTGCTGAAAATCCTCGAACAGATTAGCTAATTCAAACAGATGACACCAAGTCGGAGTGCCCACAATGCGATAAAAACAAGAGCAGAACACTGACAGAATAATAGAGCACTGATAGGAGACGGAAAGTTGTTCAACTGACCAACAAACTATTCCAAACTCTTCCCCAACGCAGTGTTCGAAAGACCGCAGCGTTCGTGAGCAGATGGGTACAGCGATGAATGCTGCCAGCCTTAGCATTTGCCAAGAGCTGAATGAAACATGTATGTAGAAATAGTCTCTACTGTCATAATGGTATTTAAGTTGCTATTTCTCGCTCATTGGTTCGGCAGTCACAAGTATTTCCTGCAAATATGGGTGTATGGGGTGAGATTGGTAATTTATGCTTTTCTTCCGAGTTTATGAAGGCTATATTGTTTTTAGGATGACACTACAATCAGTATTTGAGGATTTCATCGTGCGCTCATGCTTTTACACTGTTTTTGGCTGTGACGTGGTATAATGCGAACATAAAAATATGCTAATAACGAATACGAACACCTTTTGTGTGTCTCAACGCATTCCTCTCAATTTATAACCTCTTCCAAGTACATCTGTCCCTGAGATAACAATTTTTTAAAATTTATGCTATTTTGTTGTTCTCACAAATTTCCCCTAGTTGCTAACAGCTAGACATGTTTTATCCTATGCGTACTTTGACAGTGCAAATTACTTTTTTTGAAATTGATTTAATGCCAAAATTTTCCGAGTTTTTGTTATTGTGTTTTTGTCCTTTCTATAATTGGACTCGATATTTTTACTGGAAAGGAGGCGTCCACCCCATCGCGGCAGTTGTGGTTACAATGAAGCAGGTATGTTGACTGTCACTTTTGGACGCTTTGACATAGTGATTTTTGTTTTTTGCAAGCTTTCGTGTGTACCAAATGTCATGGCTAACCCTTTCATTTTCTCTAACTTTGGAACTGCACGTTTTCCACTTTCCATTTGCAGAGTAAATATAATATAATGATTTAATAAATACAATATATAAATAAATGCGTCCACCGCAAGGTCGTAAACGCGTGCGCCTGAGCAGCGACTGCAATGCGACTGTACCCTGCGCTTCATCATATAGACGCACGCGCGTCAGTCGCACGCATCCAGTATAAATTGCCTTAGGCCCATGGCATACTTCACAGCGACACCGTCGCAGTGAAGAAAATGAATAGAAATGATGAGAACAAAGTGTCACGAGTTCTCATGTTTTATCACACAGTCTGCATGGAATACCGTGCTGGCGTAGGAGCCACTGTGAGAAAACTTGTGGTGGTGAACGGTCGCAGCGACAGCGTCGCTGTGTAGTATGCCCTACGCCTTAGTGTAGCACCTAGCATCGCCGTCCTCTGGGCGACTTCATTTTTGAGCTTCACTTATGGTTGTGGGCGGTTCGACATCGGAGGTGCGGATCCTTGCTCAGACAACTCAGAAGTTTTGGAGCAAGTTGTTTCCAACTTATCATGCCCAAAACAAGTTGTATTCAACTTATCTAAAGCGGAAACAAGTTGTGTCCAACTTAACGAGGTTCAAAACAAGTTGGATACACCGTAGCTTCGGCCTTGCCTCAGCCATTACATGTTGTTTCCAACTTATTTCGTCCGAAACAAGTTGGAAACAACTTATTTCGTAAGGGACGAGCAATGTGGTAAGTTGTCTGAAGCCTTCAGACAACTTGTCAGATTGCTTGTTTCCAAGTTGTTTCGGAAGTTCTGAGAATGGAGCCGGCTGACCGCGGTACCAATATTTGGCGGACCTTAGCCAACTACGCGGTCAGCCAAATAATTGAGCGCGGTCGGCCAACAATGGGTGTCCGCGGTCAGCCCGCGGAGATGATGTTGTGGCATAGTGGTAACGCCAATAATAGTTAACATGGCAAGATTGGAAATTGCGTAGTACATAGTTTTGACAATAGAAAGGCCAACATCGCCAAGATTTTTCAGATTATGTGCTTGAAAGTTTTTCTTTTTGTAGCTGTATGTTCACAAATCGCATAATATTAGCCAAACTCTTAATGAGAGCTTCACTCCAAAAATGTCTAAGGAGTGGCCTCCACTCCCCACAAATTGGGGAGGGTTCTAATACTTTAGCAAAAAATGGATGCGAGATACTTCTTAATTTCTTCAGCGTCGTCAGAAAAAGGCTGTTATTTCACATAAATCTTACCTATCACTGTCACTATGTAGAGTTTTGACCTAATCGAATAAAATTCGAAAGTTCGAATATTCGAAAATTCTGCGGTACTCGAAGAATTCGAAAATTCGATGGCCCGCAATATTCGAAAGTTCGAATATTCGAAAATTCGAGGGTCCGGGATTATTCGAAAATTCGAATATTCGAAAATTTCAGGCCGAAAATTCGAATATTTGCAATTGTTTTGCTTCGCAACTGTTATTTCAGTTCCATTTTCTCGATGAGGAACCATTCCCACTGAAACTCCAGTCCAATTTCTCATTTTAATCTCAATTTTCCCAAAAACCTGCTCATATCTTTGCACGCATTCGAAAGTCACCAACTGCATTTGAAAGCTTTGAAACTGCAATCCTACGAGGTATACGACATTGGCGACGATGATCTCTCCGGTAAAACCTACGTATGTACTTTTCTAGACACTTGAGAAACCAGCAGTTTCAACTAAACTTCCAATTATTCAAGCCTTTCCTCCAGAACTATGTAAGTGAACTGCAAACAACAATAATAACTTTTACACAGCATTCCTCCTTATATTTAGCTGATTTCCGACTACTGCTTCGTTGAAACTCTTTCTAAGTGCATAACCGTCAGTAATGGAATTCGAAGCTCACACAAAATCTTAAGATCCTCTTATTAACCTTTCTGCCCAAACATACTCCGACTTCTTGTTATAGAAGTTCTGTTGGTTTTGACATTCAACGTACAAGAATGCAATTGGACCCGATAAACAGAAGTAATAATGAGGAACGGGATAACACGCAGTGTTTTTTATGTCGCTGACGCTTTTTTGTTGATAGCTGGAAACTCATTCATGAGCAAGGTAACTGAACCACTGTACCCAACATTATTTTTACCGCGTCAAAACCTCTACCTCTACATTCACTACCATGGCTCACTACCATGGCTTCTGCTAATTTTTCTCGGTTTTTTCTGCTAATTTTAATGTTGAACATAGAGCATCTCATCGACGCGCCGCAAAGATGGTTTCATTTAGTGCGATAGCGATTGCCGTTCACTGTAACTGTCGTTACGGGATCTTAGCATCCTTGGTGTCTTGCCGTAAACATTAGCTTTACAGTAGTGAGTTTCATTCGTTTACTATGTACATTCTCGGCATTGCGCAAGTGTTCTACTTGTTGGTCTTCCGTTGTGTGTAAAACAGCTCTTCTTTTGTTTTGAGCCTTTGGAGCCTGTGTAATAGAGCAACATAAATTCCTGTGTTTTATGTTTTATGAACCAAGAAAAGCAATTTGAATATTTAGAAATGAAGTATTAAAAAAAAGAACAGTCAAGGTACTTCGAAAGCCAAAACATTGCAGTAGACATCGGCCAAAAAAACCTATATGAACTGGGTAATCGTGTATACATCTTCTTTAGCCCGATCTGTTTAAGCAATTTTGCTTGTTCTGCGTAACTCAGTTTTAGCCACTAAGTAGTGACGGTTTCAAAAATAACACTTTATTCATGTTACTAGCCCATTGACGACCGCGCGCATTTTCGCGTGTCTGGCGCGTGGGACCAACGCCCCTTTCAAGAGTGCGGCGCCCGCGGAGTTCCACACCGTTACGATCATAGGTGCGATAGGGGTGAGAACGCCCCTGCCAAAGTGAAGGGGGTTACCGGGCAAAAAGTGAAGGGTGTCGACCGGGGGGGGGGGGCCTTTCTGCTTCCTTTTAGTAAGAGTTGTGGTATTGGTAAGTAAGTGTCAATGCCTTATCCATTGGTGTAATACCCAACATGTCTTCAAATGCCATGGAAACTGAGCAAATCTTGCAATATATTTCACCGGTCAACAGTTTCATGAAACCGTACGATAGCGATGAGTCATCGCTATCGTGCTGCGGATGCTCTAGGATACTGCTTTCAAATGAGGAAACAGCCATTGATTACATGAATGAAGATAGTCCTCAGCATACCTTCATGATATGATCCACTCATACATACACAACTGCACAACATTTCTTCTCTCCTACTTACAAAAATTTGACACTGAAATTACACCTGCTTTTGAGCTTTTTTTGCTTATCACAGCTTTATTCGGAAATGAAACCTAGGAGTGAAGGGTACCTATGTTCTCCTCCTCCAATCCCCTAACTGATAAACCACATCTCGTTTCATGTGGTTGCGTGTCTTTTTCTGTGAAGGGGGGTGAGAATGTTTCTGAAGCCATTCTCACCCCATGCGCGCGCCTCTCTTCCCTCATCGCACTATCTCGCCATTTGTCTAACAACGGGCACGAGAATGCCCCGTTGTTTCGGCTCACCCACGCTATTTTTCAACCAGAAAGGGGTTTCCCCCATACATTTGTATATGGGTGGAATGCGCATCCTTTCTAGTATGTATACATGTAAATACTTACTACTTTCTCGGAAACACAAAAAGAAATCCTTTGAAATACACCTAATTTGTGGAGTTTTCGACCGTCCTGTTGGTACAACTTTTTTGCCTGCTCATCTTACACTAACTATCACAACTCATACAAGAAAATGAAGAGAAAATATTTGCAAATTGTGGAGGACTATCCTCTTTCCGCTTAGTTCACGAACTTTTCCATAATGATTTTAGAAACATACATGCTATGTTTTTCATACCCTTATGTGTTCAAAAATTTCTCCGCAAACATGCTATCTATCGCTTCCCACTTCTAACATGTAAACCCTACAAGGTTTAAGCTTTAATTAGATACCCTTCACTCGTATCTAATTCTTTATCCTTCACATAGAAATTCGCTCGTGATTTTCCCTGTCTGCGGCAATGGTCACATTGCGCGCTTCATTCAACACTAACGTCATTTCGATTCCTGACTCCTTTATTCACATGGATAGCAATAGAATCGATCCTCTATCATTGAATTTGTTCAGTTTCACTTTACTAAGCTTTTGATTTCTTCATTTCCTTGTCTTCTGTAACTGGTTTAGTGAAGCGGGTCTATTGGCCCCCTCCCAAAGTGAGAGGGGTCTGAGCCTTGGCTCGGACTATCGCACCTATGGTTACGATAAGATAATTAGGACTAAAACAGATCTATTCGCAGAAATGATCTGAGATCTAGTTCCAGAGGATTACTAGTATCATCGGACCAAGAAAGGAGAGAACCTAAACGCTTTTGAATTCCATTAAGGCCGATGAAAGTTTGTAGAAGGTGTTTTTAGTGTTATAAGGGAGTGTTCAGAAAGCATACACGTTCCTAGGGCTTTAACCTGACGAATAAGGAAGTGCAGGATGTAATAAATGTGTTTCTATATAGGAAATGTGGCTTTTCTTCAGAATATTTCCATCCACTACACAAAAAATGTAAAGCAATCTCACTCGATTTCAAAATCTCATCCTTTTCATGATATTTGTCGCAATAAAGGAGGACTCTTTCTTGAACCACAGTTGTTTCATACCTTCTTAGGAAGCATTGTACACATTTTATATGGAAATGCTACAAAATAGTTCGAAAATAGGGCCCAGTATTTGATAATAGGGGCGCGGCTCACGGGTGAGCCGCGCGGTCCCACGCGACCAAAAAAGCGCGGCTCACCGGTGAGCCACGCGGTCGCCAATGGGCTAGACTTGTTTATTGTTTATTTATTTATTCTAGTTGTAGTTTTGTTTATAAACTATTTATTTACTTGTTCATTTACTTCTTTATTCCATGCACGCAAAGGTGTTCTGTAATTACAAAGTAAACCGAACATTCAAACGGAACAGAAGCGAGTGAAAATAAAGGAAAATATTTTAGACAAACAATGAGACCTGGTATATTGTTAGATTCTGAGGGGTTCTGATCAAAATTTGCTATGACTCGGGTGGGACATGCATGATAACATGTTCTAATCAATTTCTTGCAGATTGTTGCCGACTGTTCTCCAACGTTATCATTTTTCTTCCTTTTCCACTTAAATTAGGCGAAATTTGAATCTGTGATCTGTCTTTATCTCTTTATTCTGTTGTTCATGTTCGTGGTTGGGTTAACGTTTTTCATTGTTCGCCATTTTAATTGGCGGATGTTGCAGGTAAAATGGTCAAGGCCACCAGTATTAAAGATGTTGACCAGCACGAGGCTGTGAAGCAGATCGCTCACTTCCTCAAGAAAAGCGGAAAGGTGAAGGTCCCAGAGTGGTCGGACATTGTAAAGCTCGGCGCTAATCGCCAGCTGGCTCCCGTTGACCCTGATTGGTACTACATCCGTACTGCCAGCATTGCCAGGCGCTTGTACATCCGGTCTCCCACTGGTAGGAATTTGCAACACTTCCAGAAGTAGATGAACACATCTTCAATGTGTGAAAATATCCATTTGTGACCGCACAAGTTTTTCTATTCTCTTCATTGTTAAATCTTTTCAGGAGTTGGAGCCCTGCGCACCGTTTTCGGTGGAAAGAAAGGACGAGGATCTCGACCGAACCACTTCTGCAAGGGATCTGGCTCCGTTATCCGCAAGGCGCTCCAGACTCTCGAGGCTATAAAATGGGTGGAGAAGCACGCCGATGGAAAGGGACGTGTCCTCTCCAAACAGGTGAATTCGTTTGATCCTTCTTTTTTCTTTACTACAGACTTTTTTTGTCGTAATGATTGCTCTATCTTTTTGCTCTCATTGTTTTTTTTTTTCGAAATATCGGGAGCATGACGCATTGAATGGCTCATGAATAAGCGTATTTAATGTTGTCGTTGCACGACTGCCATCAGTCTTACGGAGAAAAAGAAACGCATTTTCTTGAGCTACTTACGTGCGCTTACGAAAAATAGAGCCTATCAGGTGTTCGAAAAAAAACCTGTGGATGCATTATCATTATAGTGCATGAGCATGTCTTATGTTCTCGCAGCGTATCTTTCAATTCGTACCCAAAGCATCACCAACAAATTTGAGGATTGAAAACACTAATGTTTGGGCAAAGTGTGTTATAAATTCAAACGCTCTGTAAAATGTAAAGTTTCTGAGTATTCCTGGGTAGATACTGGTTTGTTTGTGTTGATTTACGTAAGGGTTTTTATATACACAGTTGAACAATAGCTGAGTACTAGTTGGAAGACGCGAATTCCAGCAGTCCAATCCGTATTGTGGTATTCCTTTATAATTAGTAAAAACACCATTCATTTTACTGTGAACTTTTAATTTCCCTGTTCTTTCCTCCCAAATGTATGCATCCAAGAAACCATGGTATAAGGATGACAATAATGAGTTTTTTTTACCTTTTTTGCTCTTTTAAGGACTGAGCTTCTAATGATTTTCAGGGACGCAAGGATTTGGATCGCATTGCAACCGAACTTCGTCAGCATGCGAAACCAGTCGAGCTCTAAATTTGTTGTCAAACTGTTGTTTTGTTCATAAATGTTATGATATTCGATCTCTTTTGGGCAAATTGAAGTGGATCACAGATTGTCTAGGAAGAAAGTTTCGTTCATTATCGAAAATGAAGGCGATTAGATGCTATCTATTAACACAGAGTTTCGTTTACGTCCCTCCGGGGGAAGTGACCGAATGTCGGTTTGTCATCACTACATTTTGAAAACTGTTCAGTAAGATGATCACACGGAAGAAGACTTTTACCAACAGCATTTCTTTACTTGTTTTTTTTTCTACAAATCCCACAAATAACATGCTATGTCACTGTCTCTTTGAGATGTTCGTGTCAGAACTACAGCCGACGTGTGAACATGAGTACATGCGCTTTTTTTAGGTGCAGTTGTCTCCGCCTATTCATGGTCTTTCGAGTATATATCACATACTATTCGAAAGCCCATACAACTTCTTTGTAGAGCCATTCATGGCTCTACAAAGAAGTTGTAAACAGCTTCCTCAATCCTACAGTTTACTTAGGTTTCAAGCCTCGAAGTACAGTACGGAGTAGAAACAACTAGCCGACTTTTCCTGGCATTCAGTTGAAGCTCGATAGGCCAGGAAAACTGCTCAAACCACCTGCGCTAAGTATGAAACAGACATTGTGCCTAATATGACTAATCACCAGCTATCTTCCAAGTTCAAAGAAGATATATTTGGTCTCGATAATACCAATCATATCAAGCGAACAAGTTTCTTTCACGAAAACATGGAAATTGCTGAAGAGGAATCGCGTGGTCTAGATGGACATCATACTTCTTAAAGCTACCGTCTACATAATGTTACTTTGTTGAAAGAATCCCATCGCAAAGGTCTAGTTTTCCTACACCATGATAACGTCGGACTTACCTTTGCCATCATCGCCATACTGATCATAAAAGAGTTCTACTGAAAAATTTTCCGCATTTATATTCTACAGGGTCTTGGGCTCAAATATCATCAGATGCTTTCTGGTCCCTGTTGAATACAAGGAAGGAATGTGGTTTCTCTCAAATCGGTTTTTCTTCTTAAGCCCGGAAATTGATTCAATCAGCGTTCCAGAGGAACCACATAACGATAGAATTGAAAAGGAAGGAAAGCGCTTCCGGACAACGACATATTATGTTAACACCTAATATATAGTTTTGGGATGGCGCCGTTCCGCAATGCTCACGTCCGCCCATATGCGCTATGTACATATAAAATCCATGACAGGCTTGCTAAAGATAAGAATATGAGCGGAGGGTGAGCGTTGCAGAAGGGCGCCGCCACCCAAAACTATCGAGGGTATGCCCTAAGCATCCAATGAAACGATTGTGTACGAGGACGATGTCTCTTTGTTTGGAGGCTGTGATAACTCCGAGAGCACTCGTTTCGCAGGTTAGGTTTATTCGGTTATGAACCTTACTGTGGGCTCCAGTGAAAGCCACGCGGCGCTGCTAGAATAGCCGGCGTGAGAGCGAATCAGGAGGTTCCTCGATAGTTCTCCATCCTATTTCAATTATCAAGAAAGCTGACCAACACTTAACAAAACGCAATGGCTTGCCATCGCTGGGACCATTCTCGCGCAAGCGGCGGCGTCGCGCGACGTGCTTAGCGAGTGCGCGAAGAGCGCACCTCCATCGACGTTTACTGTACACATCGCTAGCTCAGCTACGCAAAGCATCAATATCTAACCTCATCCTCTCGATGATTCGATCGCTTCTGCAGGTGTTAGTTTGTCAAATGAGCAAAGCTAGATGAAGCGATAATCTTACAAATTTGTTCGATTTGAATAGATTTCATTTTATAAAATTCTCATTAATGAAATGAATCAAATGAACAACAACGCTTTGCATTAGGTTGTCGGGAAATGATTGAGACACTTCACCAGAATTTCTTCCTTGTATTCCTCCCACGTGACCTGTCTCCATGGTATGTGAATATGTGATACCCTGCCCTCAGAGCATCTTTGCCATGACTATTTAAGGGCGTGGGGCTGCGCCGTTTGTTATCTAGGCGCGAAAATAGACGAGCAACCAACCCGTGCGATTTTCTTTCACGAGCTCTTGCGGAGCGTCAATGCGTGCAAGAGGGACAGCAACATTATCATGACATTCAGACCGGGGTTGTCAGCAATGCAACCGTGAGCCGTCGTTCGTAACGCTTCGTTTCAAGCGATATGTCCCCTCCGAGCCATTTTCCTATTTTGAGATCTCCTGAGCTTAAGTGCAGGATGTTTTCTACCACAGTTGTCGGTAAGCAACATGATGGGCAACATCAACATTTGCAATAGTCAAATCAGAGTGATGACCGTGCTCTTGGGCAAACGAAGACATCAACGTATTTGAGGGTGCGTTTTGTTGTACAAAACGTACCTACAAATGGTTTTGTTAACTTATCGGCACTAGGAGGAGCAAGCACGGACCACGATGCCACACACGCCACACTTGCCCAACATCGTGCTCTCTAAATAACACCTTGCCTGGGCGCTGAAGTTCTCCCTGGTCGAGCCGCACTTCGCCAACTTTAACGATTTTTGATCAGTGACTGATGAATTCTTCGATCTGTATTAACATGATTACTGAACCCGCAGTGCTGGAACTGTCCCTGATAGATGGCCCCAGGTGATAGGCGTACATGATCACTACAGCATTTCCTGAATTTTTCTAATAGAAGAGAAAAAGTTTGAAGACTGCAAAAAATTCAGAGTGTCTCAATCATTTCCCGACAACCTAATATATGCAAACGACATAAGTGTTGAACACAAAGCATATATAAACAAACGTACGTGTAACATTCCCAATGAAAACTTCAGCAAAATGTACACTAAAGAATACCCGCATAAAATACCCAATCTGCGCTTATTCTACTGTGAATACTTCACATATACATGGAACCATCTGCTGGTCGGATATAACCAGTCGCTATGAGCACCACATCTACAACTGTCCAGACTCCAAGTCCTCCAAAGCTGAACAGTTTCCCGATAGCAGACTTCCAAAGACCTAGGTAGAAGCGATCTGCGCCGAATCCACCTGAAATTGTCCAGATTAAAGTTTTGCTTTAACTGAACTAGCACCGTGGAATAATTACGGAGATAAAAGAAAATTTAGTTGTTATTAATAGACGGAACATGAATAATGGCTGTCTTCACTTCAATACCTCTCAAAGGTGTTGGAAAATTTTTGAAAGTGCGTGTGTACACGTTTCAGAGAGTGAATCATGTCGCTCTACTGATGATTAAATTGTTTAATATTCCTCCTCCTTCAATCAGGAAAAATTAGAAGACAATAGATCAAGTTTTTAGAGAATTCTTCTGCAACTTATACAGTTTTAACAAGAACAAGAAAGGTCAGTGGTAGAATACAGTTTTAACAAGAACAAGAAAGGTCAGTGGTAGAATTCCATCAAGACATCGAGTAACACAGTGAATGATCGCTCTGAAATACAGCTGAATCCGTGCAATAATCAACTTTTTGAAGAAAAAAAAACCCTCGAACAAAGGGGACTGAATCGAAATCGAGGATTCAAATCGATTCTGCGATTACTGGCATTTCTAGATATGATCACCGCTGCAGAGCATTGTTTGACAATAGAAAACTATATACTGTTTGTCTCCGTCGATCACGCATTTCTGGGAAGACGAAGCTCAAGAACTGTGACGAAGCCATAGGTTGAGTGCAGTTATTTCAACTCACAGTGTAGTAAACTCTCTAGAGAGTTCCCTGTGTCAAAGAAGGCGCGCAAATTTCCCTCACTTTACCAAGGTTTGACAAGGGGAACTAGCAGGAGGATTGAAACGCAATGCAAAGAAAGAGAACATAAAAACTAGGCAAGTAAGACATGGAAAACTAGAGTAATAACGTCAGAAATTAATTACTTTACAACAAATGAGCCAACTAACCAAGTGTCACCGATAGGAACATAGCTTTCGCCCAACTGATTCCAGAAGACCAACTACACCTGAAGAATAATAAACTGAGGATAAAATGTTACGTCTCTTCTTTAGCCACCACTAAAAAAAATGAGTCGACACCAAAGTAAAAAAAAACAGCTAGAAAACTGTGTGAAGAAATTTGTAAATTCGAAAAAGTGCATATACCTTATTCGCTTGTTGAATGTTCGTCGTCCTTTGCATATCACATTAGGATGCACCTAAACAGGTCACCTTAACGGAGTTAACACGGCTACATGAGTGGGGCCCCATCTATTCCTACTCAAGCGGCTGCGCGGGCGTGCGCGGCGCGGTGGGTGCCTCGAGTGGATCCGCGGCCGCCCTTTAGGAGGCGGCGAGTGAATTCGCCCTCGTCCTTTAAACGGCGCAACAGATGCTGTGTTTGTGTTGCATGAATCAAAACTAGCGCTTCTATACTACACTAGAACTGCTGTAGGAATGATAACATGCAGCGACTACGAGGATTGAGCACCGTTTTAACCTGAAGAAGGAAAAGATCACCAGGAACATATTCAAATACAATGAAAATCTCCAAAGTGGCATTTGTAAGCAAACTAAAGGTGTTCAAGAGGTCTTGACTTTTCGTTTTTTCATTGCTTCCATTCCTAATCGTCTTCTCATTCGTGAATTGATTCGCATCTACGATTTCATCTTCGTGTACTTTGAAATGACTTGACCTTTTCGTCAAAATTTGAAATCAGAAGTGTTTGCTGGCATATTCCGCACAGGTAGAAGTCGTCAGAGGTTGTGTTAACATTTTTTGAGCACAAATACTCAGATGTTTTGAGCAAAAGCGTTTAGTTTTCGTCTTTATTTCGAAAAAGACATCCTTCACAAAACATCAGGAAAAGAGAAAACGCTTCCGAACTGAGCATCCACTTCGTTCTGTGGAAGCGAAATGAAGGAATTGATCTGTTGAAATTTCACCGCTAGTTCGTTCTAATTACCCATGAATACGGGTTCGAAAATTGAGGCTTGATAGTGTATTGCGGATTAAACTATGTGCAAAGATGTCGAAGCTTCACTCAAGACGGAAAGGAATACTTTTCAGGAATATTTTCGTTGCAATCGTTTCGTTACAGCGGAAAAGCTCCAGCTGTACACGTCTCACCATTCATTTGACTTCAAACATAATGGAATCTTGCATACTAACGCAAGAAACCTCAACTTTATGGATATATGGGCGAGAAGACGGTGGGTTGGAAACCCTTTCAAGATTGTCCACAGAATGGACAGCCGGATGACAACAACAGGGTTTTGAGGCCCTGCACTAAGAATAGAGGAGAGTGGTGGTTCAGCTTTATTAAGACGAGATCAGTAACCGCTGCACTTTGCGTGCTCTTGGATCGAGTATGAGCACTCGGTGGCCCTGCCCGTACTTACAGCCGGGGTGGGCGGGGCCACGTATGCCGGGGTCATCACGGCTGGCGTGATGACAATGGAGATCTAAGCATGTACGTAGAGAAAATCTGAAGGACTGTGACATGTGGATCCTGCCTAATGTCTGATCAGTTGTTCTCCTCTGATCGTCATTAAGTTGGCGCAATCAATGCGTTCTAGTATGGCCAACATTGCAGTCTTGCGCCATTTAAAGGACAGGCGCGAATCCACTCTGCGCCTTTTAAAGGACGACCGCGGATCCACTCGAGGTACCCGTCGGCTCGCGCACGCCCGCGCAGCCGCTTAAGTAGGAATAGATGCGGCCACATGAGTGGGCCTAACGTACCGTACATTCTGTTAGTACTAGCTGTGTGCTTGTTGTCGAACAATTTGACTGTGGCATGCAATCAAAATCTGATGGATCCGATTGCCAGCAGTACCTATACAGATGTCAGTAGACAAGGAAAAAATGTACTCATTTTATGAGTCAAGATCTTTTAAATAAAAAAATATACTAATAGTTTTGGGATAGCACCCTTCTGAAACGCTCACCCTCCATTCATATGGTTTCGCCTAACAAGCCTGTCGTTTATGGACATATCATCGACAGATCGATGATCCTTTTAGTATTCATGTTCACCGCCGATAATGTACAGTCCTTGTCGAAAAGATAGACGGATTGCGCGTGCGGTTTCACATCGTCGCGGCCGCACAATCGCGTTGGGACCTGCTGCACCCTCTCACTTGGAGCATGCTCTCTCCTCATCCCTCGTTCGGGTCCCACCGCGTTTCCGCAGTCACGGAATCCATCTATCTTTTCGACAAGGAGTGTACCTCCTGTGGAGGGGGCGGAGCTGACCCGTCTCGGGCTAGAGATACTTGTTCCTAGTCAGAACGATGCTGTAAGCCGTACGAGGCGCTCATTACTCAGTTTACTCACTCACTATCTCTCTCAATTGTACAGTACAATAAATATCCACTGAACCACCTAAAGGTCTGTTCAAAGGGTAAAAAAACCCAAAGTCTCTAGCGCCCACTCAATAGTCTATCATCGACAGATCGATGATCCTTTTAGTATTCATGTTCACCGCCGATACTGTACCTCCTGTGGAGGGGGCGGAGCTGACCCGTCTCGGGCTAGAGATACTTGTTCCTAGTCAGAATGATGCTGTAAGCCGTATGAGGCGCTCATTACTCACTTTACTCACTCACTATCTCTCTCAATTGTACAGTACAATAAATATCCACTGAACCACCGCCTTAATTGTGCATTCGGACTACACAAAGTCCAAGAGTCTCAGCGCCCACAACATTTGGTGCATCGGCTAAAATAAAGCCATTCCTCCCGCGTCAGAGCGTAACAACTCTGGAGCCTGGAGAAGAGACTAGCTCACACCAGAGCAATTTCACGGCCTACCCTAAGCCGTAAGAGGTTAGCAAAGTCTATCCTAGGAGCCAAAGTGCCCTAAAATCACGGATCCAATTAAAGATCCAGGATCGATATCGATTCAACCCAGCCTAACTGGCACTACAGTTAGCGCTTGCGTGAGCTAATTGCAGCACGCATAGTCGTCTCTGAACGACAAATCTCACGGGAACATTCCTAGATCGAGCCAAGAAAGTCATGGAACTTCACTTCCATAGAATGCCCATTATCCATGGCGCCAAATGGCTCCAAGAACTTAGGGTCCCATGCCCATCCGCCACAGCGCCTGTGGATACGCACGCTGTGCAACGCGCATAAGAGGGGGCGTGGCTTGCAAATTGCCGAGTAGAGTGTTGGCAGAGTTCCAGAAGAATGTACAAGGTGATGAATTGAACAATATAAATTGTTTAAATTTAGATGAAGCTGTAATTTAAATTAGAGGAAAAATGGACAATATACTAATAGTTTTGAGATAGCGCCTTTCTGAAACGCTCACCCTCCATCCATATGGTTTCGCCTAACAAGCCTGTCGTTTATGGACATGTCATTGACAGCTAAGGATGATGGTTGGCTATTATACAATAGTTAGGACCAAATAACTTTTCCAGTATATCTATCGCTACTAGCGCTGGTGTTGGAGCGTAAAACCAGCAGAAACAATGGAAAACACTGGAATAGCCACGATCAGCCATTAAGGCAGCACAAGATCTCAGACATTCGGGCGTTTGGAGCGCTGGTCCACACCGTTCCTCATGACATGACATCTGAGAGAAACGCAAAAGTGGACGGAGTTGGTATTCCACCGTTAGCTATTCCGCCGTTTGTTGCGCCTTATCCTGCATTTGACCTGTCGTGACCCTGTTACGAGGATGGCAAGATTAAGGCAGGTCATTTTCTATTGCAACCGGTGACTACAAAAATAGTACAAAAGTGAGTCCGCCGGGCATGTATGCGCTCTCTGCGCCAGCGCTCGAGGGCCAGACATCACTGTATTACAAATCTCAAACCGCATAAAGTTGACACCGTAATCGGAGAGCGCGCGTGGCGGGACCCACGCGCGCTCGACAGAGTCCACCCTTTAAATTATCATGCTTGCGCTTGCGCAGGCGACATGTGCACCTCACCCTTTAGCGTTTTTGGGGTGTAGGAGAAGCGAATGAAGTGAATGTACGCCATGTTCTAGGAAACCATGTTCTACGAAACTTTTGTTGTTTGTAGCGATTTTCAAAACGTCATATTCAATACCCAACAATCTCCGTTGCTTTCACTTTCTGCCGAAGAAATCTCAACTTTTCATATATTATTGTTTGTTTGTCTAGTTTGTGTTAGATGATCGATGACTTAATAAAGATTCTAGAGTGAGCGAGGAGCACGAAGAGGAGGAATGCTTGATTTCAAAACGAAAAAAATTCATGAAAAACGTGAAAGAGCCTATCAAAATGTCTCAATGAGAAGCATTCAGTGAGGCATTAGATCCGAACGTGGAAAAAAAATCATCTTTGAATGGTGATCTCACAGATGAAACGTAGTTCTGTTTAACTACACGTTCACGTATTTTGTAGGCATCAGAATAAAAGAAACATCGGAAACATCACAAGGAAATTCATTTCCATCCAACGAAAAACTGCAAGAAAGAGTTTTCATGGAACGCCAAGTCCACTATCCAATGCTAGAATGAGCCACCTGAATCAGTACGAGCCGGAGAACATCTGTACGAAAAAGAAGGAAACGTTGTGCATCGCTTAGCCTGAAAAGAAAAAGAATGGAAGGAAAAAGTTGTCCGTCATGTGTCTTCATCACTTCATTCGCCTAATTTGACATAGAACAGCCTGAAAATAGACACCTACTTCAATCGCTTCTCCTACACCTCAAAAACACTAAGGGGCATATCGCCTGCGCAAGCTCAAGCACGGTAATTTAAAGGGCGGACTCTGCCGAGCGCGCGCGGGTCCCGCCGCGCGCGCACTCCGATTACGGTGTCAACTTTATGCGGTTTGAGATTTGTAATACAGTCCAGACATCTGTGGCGAGGCGGATTTTCCCGTCCGCGCCGCGTCGGCACGCGATCGCACCCCACGCATCTTGTCTGGCCAAACGGTACACTGGGCCACAGTTTCAACCAGGGTTCAATTCGCCAGACAAGTCCCGTAGGGCTCGTCTAGTCTCCGCCGCAGCGTAAGCTTTCACAGCCGTCTGCCGGCACATATACACTTCGGTTGCCACGTGGCAACGGAGGAAAAAAAACAGGGTGCAGGTTAACCTGCATATCTCCTGCCTCATGCGCGCTCACTGCAGGTTTTCCTACTCCATCCGCACCTTCAGCAAGTAATTCTGCTCCACCTGCGACTACCTGCCGGGAGCCTGCATTGGCAAAATGTGGGCGGGTTCACTGGCGCTACAAACGCCGGAATGTCAGAGATAGTGATCTCAGCAGTTGCCGCAGTCACGTTGTTGCACACACTCAGTCCGCAAAATCATCAGCTCCATCGCTGCTCACTGCACAACGACATTGAACAGCACAAATATTAACACGTTCGTGACCGCTTGCACGACCGGTCGTGCACTGCCAATTTAGTGTCATATCTTTGCGAAACGTCTGCAGTTAGCTAACTCTTTCGTAGTAGCGTAGTAAGAGAGATACTAGAGTATCACACATGCAGTGGGCAAAGCAGACCTTCTCTCAAACTTTTTCACCAGATTTTTTCTTACTATAACAGATAGAAGAACAATAAACTTCCAAAATAATTCTAACAACGACAAATCACTAGACAATAGAAATGAAAGGAATCTTCGAGAACTACAAAAGAAAGGATAACTCTAACGAAAAAATCGTGGTTTTTACATGGGAAGGAAAAATGCGACTGCGTGGGACCACGTGCTCGACCGGTCGAGCACGGGTCCGAAGTGCGCAAAAGCGCGTGTGTCGCGAACGTGTTAACCATCTCTAGCTGTGGGGTTAGCGTTTCATGAATCCAATTTAGAACTATTTCGTTTTCCCACTACTGAGCGCCGACGTACTTTTACCGTGGCAACGCCAATTGGTGGGAAAGGAAAAATACCTTGAAATTCGGAAAGTCATAACGTTCTTGTCCAGAAATCGCTGATCGCTTGTGGCTTCATTCCGGAGAAGTGGTTCAACCGCTTGAGTCGGCGTCAACGGTCAGATGAAGGATTACTATGGATCCAGCAAAAAAATGTCATAGTTAATATTAATTGGCATTTTATATGTGTGTGTATGTATGTATGTATGTATCAGTGGCGGACGCAGGGGGGGGGCGCGCCCCCCCCCGAGAATGGGTCGCCAAATTTTCGAAATTACTTTACAATACAAATAAAAATCTTGTGTTAGTTTATTTTTAATTGTTTATTTTTATTATTATTTTTAATACATTTTTTATTTATTGTTTATTATTATAATTAATATTATTATTAATTTTATTTTCCGTCTGGGTCCCCAAAACGGCGGAGACCCCACTTTTCTTCCCACGCCCCCCCTCCCGCCCACTTTCTGCGTCCGCCACTGGTATGTATGTATGTACAGGGGGGGCCATAAGTTATTGTACAACGTTTGCTGGCCCATTTCTCCGCAGTAGTAAAATATTTTTTGCCGCACTAGGCACTGTTTAATAGAGCTGGATTTGCTCTATCTTTTGATCACAAAAACCTCCTGGATACTTCCAAGATAACGAAAAAAGTTTATCGGAAACATTCATTGCAGACTTTCGGTGCCGCAAAATGCACTAACTCTGCCCGCAATTTCCGAGCAAAACAGCCACAAAAACAGTTTGATATTTTTAGAAAGAGCATTCTTTGCTCTTTAAGATGCATCTAAGCAGTACACCCCACTTTAGAGATTTGGTGGATTTTTCGTAAAAAATTTCCACATCAACCCGCTTTTTTCAAAAACCTGTTCTAAGTCCAACTGCTCCAAAGCAAAACTCTCCCGGGAAACCGGGTTTTAACTGTAAGATACTTTGATCCCTGCTCTATTCGGCAGCGAAAAGAGCAGGATAATCCATGTGTTGCTGGTGGAGAAATAAATGAGCAAACGTTGTACAATAACTTATGGCCCCCCCTGTATGTATGTATGCTTTTGCGTACTTAGGACCCGTGCTCGACCGGTCGAGCACGGGTCCTAAGTACGCAAAAGCGCCGCAGCAGTTGGTTGCCGCCACCCGAACACTGGCCGCGACTTACAGAGAACTCCAAACGGACGCAGTCAAGAGTCAGGACCGCGACGCGGCTTTCTCGGGCAGAGTCACGGAAGCTCAGCGTAGTGCGCGCCTGCGTCTCTGCCCATGAGAGCCGCGCCGCGATCTCGACTCTTGTCTGCGTACGTTTGGAGTTACCTATACCTGCAATTGCTAGTCGGTGCGCGCGCTACCTACGCGCTACGAATAAAGAACTGGAGGCGGAAGTGTGCGTATTTTGAATGAATCCAGAAATTTCAATCCTTTTCTTAATTCTCACTTAATTAATCTCTGAAATTGGAATTTTAAGCGTTTCTAACAAATAATAACATTTGTATTTTCTAAAACGTAGTCTGTTATTAATCCATTGCCAGAGGAGGTGTGAAAAAAGCCTAACAGATAAGCACTGTGCCTGCAGGCGTACCTCAAGGATACAATGCCGTCGGATCGCCACTCCGTACTTGTTTTGTCAAAGTCGGTTTTCTGGAACTAAAATTGCAACAGCCGAACGGATGACGATTCCATAGTGAAAAATGTAAAATTAACTAATATTTAGAAATATTCATAAGGAGTCTCGCTCACGGCACTTCACCACTCTTTTCAGATGCAAACTTTTCCTTCAAGAAAATTCGTTTTCCGTTGTTATGAATTAGCGTCCTGGTGATTTCGAAATTGCACCGTGATAGTGATTCAAACGAGTGAATTTACCCCAATTATGCCCTTCAAATCTTCTTTAACCCTTGAAATCTTCTTTTGGAACCTGTTCCACGCTTTTCGCATTCATTTTACTCAACTTTTACACTTCTCACGCCATTCCGTCGAAATCTCAGCGTAGGCAGCGCGCGCACCGACTGGCAATTGCAGGTAAGGCGCGGCCCGTGGCAGCAACCAACTGCTATCTAACGACCCGGCGCCCAAAAGCGCGTGTGTCGCGAACGCGTTAACTCGAAAAGGCGCGTTTTGTATACTGTCATTTTCACGAATCTTTCCACTTGGCAGTCCGCCAAGATGAGGTAAGTCTCGCCACGTTGCTATAGGCGAGACATGTTTTGGTACGCTTCCCGCTACCGATCGTCGATTGATAGCGCCAATTTCCATGATTTGGCGTGTGATAAAATGCGCTTTGTGTAATGGGACAAAACACATTGAATTGCCCTGACTTTTGGAACAGACAGTAGCAGCAAAAGCGTCACTAGATCGCACACTGTCGGTGGTTCGACACTGTCTTGAGGAAAGAAATTCCGTTGTATTTAACAGGCCAGTGAACAGGTGCTATAGTGTGAGAGTATAAAACCTTTTACTTCGAAGTCACCATGTAAGCCAAACATTCACTCAAAAGCTTGTCCGATTTCGATTGACAGTTGATGGACAGCGTTCCTCGAAAGGATCAACGCTGAGGATTTTACCCTCTGTCGTTTATATTATCCTACAGAACTCTTGTATAGTGTCTAAAACGCTGTTTTTTGTCATCTCAAATGCAATCTGCTACTTTTTTTTGAAGGGAAATTGGTAATATCTACGTTCTCGTTAGGGTTATTCGGCCAATTTCATCAATGTTCTCAATAGTGATAACTTCGAGATATTGATGTGAATACAAAGTTGTTTTATCCAAGCTAGTAAAATGCGAAGATAATAGAAAATTCTAATCTGAGCTTCTTTTAATACTTCTACTTTCCAGCTTGTTAGATGGATTTCCACTCGTGGCCTAACCTTTGGACAGGAAAGCTTCGACGAAAACGTCTTCTCACAAGGCCGAAAGTGGTAATCAGTGTAGATCTACGTTGTAAAACAACAAAGAACAAATTGAGCAATCCCTCAATAGCTGTTTTGTTGAAAACAAATGAAGAATTCAGTGAACAATAAGCCACGACTTTAAAAAAAACCGATACGGGTGACAAAAAAGACGCACAAAGTTAGTTCTTGTCGTTCTTGTCGAAAAGATAGACGGTTTTGACTGCAGAAACGCGGTGGGACATAGACGATGGATGCGGAGAGCATGCTCCAACAGGGATGGGCGGAAGTAAAATTTAAAATCCCGTAAAACGGAAGGCCAAGAGTGGGCGGAAAACGGAAAGCGTAGAACGAAAACGGAAAATTTTGCCCAACCATAGGTTTGTGACCAACGACCTCTTCAACACTGGATTAATTCTCTTGGTGTCTTCTTCATGAACATGACTGGTGACTCTTTCAAGTTATTAAGTAACTTGAAGTCTACTGATAGTGCTTACTTCAAGCTTACTTCAAACACCTAGAATATAGATAGATCGAGGAGTGTTTATCCTTCATCGAGTTACGAGAGATTATCATAGCTATATAATCAATAAGTAGCTTCCTCACTGAATGTTTGAGTAAAACAGTAGACGAGAAGATGTAAAATGTGAAAAGTGCGACACCTTCCCTTTTTTTGGAGTAGACCTATTCTGCAAAAATTCAGACAAGAAGGCAACTACGGTTACTAACGCGTTTCGAATCTGAGGAGGATCCGGTTATTCACAAAGGATGCCGTTAGAGCCAGTTAGCGATGGAGGAAGGAGGAGGAGAACAGTGTGTGGGGAACGTGAAACAGGCCAAAATTGCGCAAACCATCAGGCGCCAGCGGCGCCAGTGTGGAATTGAGGGTCATCGTTTGATCGAAACAGTGATCAGTACAAAATAGCCATATGCTCTTGTCGGGTTGAAAGAAAGCCTACGTCATACGTTGCTTCACAAGAATGCTTGATGCTCTTACCATGACACGTCACAGTCTCATGGAAATTTTATATCAGTTCACCCCACATTTCTGTGGAACGTTTTTTTTTTTGGAAATTTCGAGGAGAGCAGAGCACTTGTATGGCATATTTGGAGCAATGATGGAGGGCAAAAAGTCAAAATAGTTCGAATTTCATAAATAGCGAACTCTGCCCAAGAGAGCCGCGCCGCGGTTCTGACTCTTGACTGCCTCCGCTTAGAGTTCTCTGTATGTACTCAGAAAACAACGATCCCTCTTTTTCCATAATTTTCCGAGATTTTCCATTTTCCGGGGCAAAAACCCGTAAAACGTAAAACGGAAGGCCAAAAATGGGCGGAAAACGAAAAGCGTAAAACGGAAAATTCCACACACCCCTGATGCTCCAAGCGAGAGGGTCGAGTAGGTCCCAATCACGGGTGTGCGGAATTCTCCGTTTCCGTTTTACGCTTTCCGTTTTCCGCCCATTTTCGGCCTTCCGTTTTACGTTTTACGGGTTTTTGGCCCGGAAGACGGAAAATCCCGGAAAGCCATGGAGAGAGAGGGATCGTTATTTTCGGAGTACTTCCCTATCCTGAGGAGGGTTCTCGTGTTTTGATGCGCAGTGTACATGGGTTCACAACAATGGCACAAAAATTGACGTCTAAACGCCACAAAGTTCGAACAATTTTGCTTCTTTTTTTTTGCCTCAACTGCAGGGTAAATGTCCAATCGCGATTTTGATGGTCTTCATCGTAGTTCCAAAAATGCCATACAAGTGCCCTGCTTTCCTCAAAATTCTCAAGAAAGAAAAAAAAAGATTCCACAGAAGTGAGAAGTGTACTCATACAAAATCTCCATGAAACTGTGACCTGCCATGGTGAGAGCACCAAGCATTCTTGCGAATCAACGCATGATGGCTTTCTTTCAAATTGACAAAAACATAAGGCTACACCGTAATTGTCACTGTTCTAATCTGAAGATGATCACGAGCTCCACACTGGAGCCGAAGGCGCCTGATGTCTTGCACAATGTTGGGGCTGCTTGTGTTTGACGTTCGGCACACGCTGTTCTTCTCCTCCTCACTCCATTGCTGACTCGCCCCAACAGGATCCGTTGTGAATAAGATGATCCTTCTCGGATCCCAAGCGTATTAATTACCATAGTTACCTTTTTCTGAATTTTTGCAGAATAGGTCTGCTCCAAAGTAGAGCAAAGAAGTCGCACTTTCGACACTTTACAGCTTTTCGTATACTTAAACATTCAGTGATAAAGATGCTTAATGCTGCTGCTTGATGATTGATGTTGCTCGTAACTAGGTGAAGGATAAATACTCCTCAATCTACCTATATTCTAGGCGTTTGAAGTACGTACCATCAGTGGGCTTGAGGTTATTTAATTACTTGAAAGAGTCACCACTTATGCTCATCAAGAATATGCCTAGAAAATCTAATGTTGAAGATGACTTTTGATCACAAACCTATGCCTGGGCAAAATTTTCCGTTTTCCGTTTTACGCTTTCCGTTTTCCGCCCACTTTTGGCCTTCCGTTTTCCGTTTTACGGGACTTGAAATTTTACTTTCGCACATCCCTGGTCCCAATGCGTTTCTGCGGCCGGGACCATATGAAATCGGACGAGCAATCCGTTTATCTTTTCGACAAGGACTATACTTACACTGTACATACCTGCAAAAGGCCTCCCTGTTGACGCTGATTTGGTTCACTCCACACTCCTTCACAGAGGTGCAGTTCACGCGTACGGGCTCATCCAGTTCGCAATCCACGGGGAATTTGCACGAGAGACAGGAAGCGTCGGCCTGGCAGTCGACTCGAGAGCAGCTAAAAGTGGATTGGTAAGAGCACTATGAGGACCCAGCACCTTGAACTTACTGAGCTCGACTGTTCGCCCTTGCAGCACTCGTTGCTGATCCAATTCGCTTTGTAGTGTTGCTTACGACAAATACATAAGCAAAGACGAACAGCAGCCTCTGCAGCATGCCGGTGATTCTAAATGTGATCCGTTAGGCTTTTGTTTCCTGTCGACATCTCCTTCAGCGCACGATATTCGTGTCCTAGATACACATGAATATCGTGCGCTAAAAGAGATGTCGACAGGAAACAGAAGTGGTTAGCAGATCAAGCAGTTAATTTATGTACAGGCAATCATGAGCGACAGCGATATGGAGTAGTGGCAACCGTAGAGAAGACCCGTGCGGTTCAACGTACAGAACCATACCTCATCTCTTATGAATTTATGGTGGAATTTTCCCAATTCAGTGTTTACAGTCTATTAGCTCACAGAGGGCGCCCGATCTGACTTTGTCCGCAACTACGACTTCACCATTTTTAGGCTAACCGATCTATTTTTTGCACTTTTTTGATATCCATATTGTGTGGTTCTTTCCATTCTTATGTTTCCCCACTGCCATCCGCTAAAATATCCTTCCAGACGCATTCTGCAGGCAAAGTCGTAATTGCAGACAATGTCAGATCAGGCGCCATCTGTGAGCTAATGGACCATACATAAAAGATCACCCGGTGCTTCTATTTGTAATCCATTCCGCAAAACAGTAAGAAGGGCTTACATTCTTAGCGTAACTCATAGTTTATAGGAACTGCGGTTGAGAAAGTCAGAACATCTACATCACAACAACTACAGCTGAAAAAGTGTGAAAAATTGTTGAAACAGTTAAACGCTTCCTTTGCAAGTGGCTCCTCCACATCTTGCATTTCTCGAATTTTTTTTTGCATTATGCGCGTGAAGTGGTGTCATTGCGTGTGGTTTCAGACAACACATTTTATTTGACGGCTTGTCCAGTGTGCAGATCAGGGCTAGAGTTGACGCGTCAACGCGTACTACAGTGTGTTTTTCCGGGAGTAAAGATCGCGTGCGATCTGATCCTTTCCAATAGATCAAATTCTCAGTCGAAAGACCACGTGAAAGCGGAGGTTCCAGCAATTCAGCACGTAGACTTTGTACTGGGTATGGTCTATTAGCTCACGGACGGCAAGCACTAGGCGACAAAGAGGGGCGTTCCCGTACGAGATACCTCGATGGCAGCAGCACAGACGTACGCATTGCTGGCATCCTGCCAGCTCCAGCGTCGATGCATACCAACCTGGCCGTGGGAATGTAATAGGTCCCCAGGTGTTGCCACCATCGACCAGGTCGTACTGAGAATAACAAGGTCAGCGTATTCCTATTAGTTCTATGGCTACCTTGCCAGAATAGTGTTATTAAAAAGTCGTGGAAATAACTATGTGAGGAGCAGGGAAAAATAAGTCAACATTAAATTTAGCAATCATGCAAATGACTGTGCGGATATTTCATCACTTATCTCTACGTAGAAATTCCAGAACTAAGTCCAAACTTTGATTTTATGAAAGGTTTAGAGAATATAAATGACCGTTTCGATGAACCAAACCTCTACAAAAGTAAAATAAAATCAGCAGCTTAGTTAGAGAGGTACTCTTTTCCTCATTCGATGGTCCTTCTCCATCCCTCATTCGAGGAGCAGATGCTCTTTTCGGTACGCAGTGTGTCGGAATAGCGGCCCACACAAATTTTGGCTTTCTTAATGTTTTGAAGCTTTTTCTCTTCCAGAAAATGTGTCATCAATAGGAACGAAGAGCATTATAATTGTGTCAAGTCTAGGCTATATAGTGATCATATGCAGGACCTCTCGTCCAAACTAGGAAATGAATACGACCGATTGATTGATTGGCAACATCAATTTCGGTTCAGTTATCCATGTTTCACGGAATTTTCAAAAAGTCACTTTACGTACGTATTTAGCGGAGTCGCAAAGCATACTACACTCTCTGTATGCATTATGCATCATCCCGAAAGTCCGGGATGTAAAAATTTGATTAAAAATGCTAACATTTGAGGTTTCTACCGATGTTTCTAATACAGGAAGGGTAGCAATACGCGTTTCGTTTCTGGAAGAGCACTGTCCTGCACTGTTCTTTTATACTAAAGTCAGGTACGAAATGAAGAAATGGAGACTTTTCAACCTTTCTAGCAATAACTTCTACTATTGTTTTCATTTATATCTAAAGCTTTTGTTTTCATTTATATCCAACCTTTCTTCATCGTTCCTTGTTTATTGCCCTTCTCTAAAACCACTGCCGTGTCCACTTGAAGCAGCCAGTAAGTACTGGAACTTAATGTTAACTTAATGTTCCACCGCTCTGAACCTGCCAAATGCTAAGCGCTTGAGCACTGTACTGCAAAAACGTTCGGAAACTATCTTCCCATTGCAGACTTCAAGGCAGAACATGCTCTTTCAGAAGCAAAACGCGTGTTGTTACCAATTTTGTTTTAGGCTAACATCGGTAGAAACGCTGCTCACATATAGAACTATTCTCTCACGGGTTCGAAAAGAGAGGAAAAGCAAATAACCTTGTGGGTAGATGATTATCCTCCATATTGGCTTTTCCCTAATTACCCACTTGAATACTGTATACAGTTCCCTAACGAGCATTTTCCCCCTTTTTCTTTTGCTAAAAAAATTGCACAAGGAGATGATCGATATACGAGCGTTTAACCTCAACATTCCTGACGTCGACCTAGACAGCTCCAATGTACCAGTAATTAAAGGTGCGAGAGAGGTGCGAGAGCCATCCGAGCGAGCGCTTACTGCCACCCTGCAGAGTGCAGAGATGACAGAGTTTTGCAGATCTCGTCCGAGACAGGCCTCTCGTTGTCGCCTAGTGCAACGCACCCTATTTTAGCGGATGGCAGTGGGGAAACATAAGAATGGAAGGAACCACACCATATGGATATCAAAAAAGTGCGAAAAATAGGTCGGTTACCCTAAAAATGGTGAAGTCGTAGTTGCGGACAAAGTCGGATCGGGCGCCCTCTGTGAGCTAATAGACTGTAATTAAACCGACGTCGATGTCGAAATGCCTGACATCGACTGGTGATGTGTCGTACTGGCCTGGAAACCGGCTTCGTGGGTGGTCTCCGTGGATATTTCGGCGATTTTCCGGAAAAAATCGATATTGATCTGTGTCTGAGGCGATTTTCGGCGTTTTTGGGGCATTTTCGCAGATTTCCAGCGGATTTCCCGTCAATTTCATCAGAATGACTGGAATTGTGATATATCCACTGATGTGATATCCACTGATGGTATATCCACTGATGTCGCACATATGTGAGAAAATGCTTGAAGGTAAGCCACGCCCACTTGCAGTTAAGCTCCGCCCACTTAGGCTTAGCCAAAATGCTGAATCTCGGCTTAGGGCCACACGCCCGCTTAGGCCTGCATCCCCGGTGAAGCCGCACATGTATTAGTAGGGGTGTCCAGGGTGCGCATATGCGTGAAAACGCTTGCACGTAAGCCCCGCCCATTTAGGCTTAGAAGCCCCGCCCGCTTAGGCTTAGCCAAAATGCAGGATCTCGGCTCAGGGCCCGCTTAGGCCTAGGACCCCAGATGGAGGGGTACCTATATTCGTTGGGGGTGCCCAGGACACGCATATATGTATGTGAGAAAATGCTTGCACGTAAGCCACGCCCACTTGCAGGTAAGCTTCGTCCACTTAGGCTTAGCCAAAATGCAAAATCTCGGCTAAGGGCCACACGCCCGCTTAGGCCTAGGACCCCAGATGGAGGGGTACCTGTATTAGTTGGGGGTGCTCAGGACACGCATATATGCGAGAAAATGCTTACACGTAGGCCCCGCCCATTTAGGCTTAGAAGCCCCGCCAATTTAGGCTTAGAAGCTCCGCCCACTTAGGATCGCAGCGATCATGAGTTAGACCAACTGATTTTTTGAGTTGAGTTGCTCTCAGTGATCGCCTGAGGGAGGCAGCCGCGACCAACTTGCTATAGCTCGCCATTATCCTCCTCTCATCGCCTGGATGAGCTAGCTCACAGAGGCAATGAGCGGCTAGGTCAGGTTATCTGACCGTAATGATGAGTTTACTACGGGCCTTGCTCTAATAATAGAAAATGTTAAGCATAACTAACGCTCGAAGAGTTTCTTACACTTCTTGTTGAACTCTTATAAAAGGTTGGTACATCCATATATCTGTTGTCTGCCGGGTTCCAACATATATCGAGTTTTGGCGTTTTGCATCCAATCTTTTGCTGTTCATTTGTTCAATTGAATAGCTTCTTCTAAAGCATTACCAAACACTATGATTTTTAGGAACAGCTGGACTGTCAGTCAAGCTTATTTTTACCACCCAATTACATTTTTGTGTAGGCTTGGCGCGCATGTAATGTGTAAAATTTTACAAGAGGCACATTAAGCAGTGCATCGAAAAGTACAAGGTGTGGGGAACAGAAAAACGTTAAAGTCATTGTAATGGCCACCTATCTTGAGATCCAGAATTTTGTGCGGATACGCCGAAATTCAACACGGTCTGAGCGTGCTTGTCAATTCTAATCACTATCATTAAATGTATTATGAGGGAAATACTCCTCAGAACTTTGAGAACGGAAGTTTATGAGCCTAATAAGTCAGCCGAAAAGTACGTTTTTGCTCTGTTTTTGCACAGCAAGTAATGTCCGCTTCCTTATAAATTTTATTTTCAGTACTCATTCCAGCAGATTTCTCGTTATAATATTTATTGGAGGACAAAAACTGACTTTACTTTCATAAAAATTGCTTAATCCTCGGTGTTAACGCTTTTAGAAAGGGCAGGTTATCTAGGAAGACTGCACTTCCGCGCCAAAGCAGGCGATTAGTTCGAATTCTTCATGTGTTTTCGCGCCGGTGGAAGGAGAAATCGTGAGATGTGATGGCAGATTTTGTTCACTGTAGAGTGAAAATATCATAATGGAAACAAAATTGCCAACTCGTTTTCCAACGTTAGATATGAACCTTTTAGCATGTCTCCGTAATTTTGGACCACCCTGTAGATGTTCCCTCATCATACTTCTCTGCTTCATCCTCTCTTCCATCAATACTAAACAAAGAAACCGTTGACTCGTTGAACTCTCACCGATGTACTCAGGAACTTACTTCCATAGCTGGAATAGTGGGGAGACAACCTTCGCAAAAGTGAAGGTTGTCGTGAAAGTTGTCCCCGTCGCTAGCATGCCCGGGGGGGGGGGTAGTTTCTAGAATGTTAATTCAATGTCAATGTCTAATTATTTATTTGTTTATTTTTATTTATTTATTTATTTGTTTATTTTATTTATTTATTTGCATAGCACGCCATTGCATGAGCTCTGTAATGATATTTAACATGTATGCACAAGTTTCTCCCCGTCACAGATCGATTTCCTGCCGAAGTCATGGAAAATAAAAAAGTAGGGTTTGCTTGGGGGCCCTCATGGGCGAAAGAACGGAGATGGAAAAGAGGGACGGTCCTATGGTAATAGAGTGAGGTTTGCTCTTTATGGCAGCTCAGACCAGGATTGCCTAGAGGACCTGCACTCCGCTACAACTTTCGCCAAAGTTGACGAACTTTTCGCTGCCTTGATTTTTGTCGCCTTGCCACGGGCTCCAGGAAAAAGCAATCACGGATCTGAAACGTTCCTAAGATTCTCCTCTTTACGTAGTCTCAGAGCGTATATAACGTCCTAAGAAAAGTTCTCCTCCCGAGGATACAGGTCCTCGTGAAGTTAGGAAAAAATTCAAGGTATGTCAACTTTGCGCACCTACCGAGCTCAGGCGAAGCAGCCTGGCTGGAAAGTACGGTTCGTAGACATAAGCCCCTCACCTGAGCTTTCAAAAGACATAAAGCTTGTTGCATGAAAGAGCCTCTATCTCGCTGCCATTTTGATCAAAATTCCGGATTTTCCAACTTCGGAGCCGTTTTTCGGGATTCTCCGGAAGGCTAGTGAAATGGGACGGTTATAGGCATACTCAGCTCGTTATTCTGCGTTGATTCTTATATAGCACTCCTACATTTGGTTGCGGGAAACCCTACTTCTGAAAGAGGGGAGACGGCATAACGGGCTGTCTACCCTGTCAGAGAAAACTCTCCTCATTCTGCACACTGTTTCGCCACCATGGGGGAGACGGCCCGTTATGCCGTCTCCCCCCTTTCAGAAGTAGGTTTTCCCGCAACTAAATGTAGAAGTATTATATACGAACCGACGCAGAATGACGAGCTGAGTACGCCTATAACCGTCCCATTTCACTAGCTTTCCAGAGAATCCTGAAAAACGGCTCCGAAATTGGAAAATCCGGAATTTTGATCAAAATGGCATAGCGAGATAGAGGCTCTTTCATGCAACAAGCTTTATGTCTTTTAAAAGCTCAGGTGAGGGGCTAATGTCTAAGGACCGCACTTTCCAGCCAGGCTGCTTCGCCTGAGCTCGGTATGTGCGCAAAGTTGACATACCTTGGATTTTTTCCTAACTTCGCGAGGACCTGTATCCTCGGGAGGAGAACTTTTCTTGGAACATTATATACGCTCTTAAACTAGAGGAGAATCTGAGGAATGCTTCAGATCTGTGATTGCTTCTTCCTGGAGCCCGTGGCAAGGCGACAAAAATCAAGGCAGCGAAAAGTTCGTCAACTTTGGCGAAAGTTGTAGCGGACTGCAGGTCCTCTAGGGAATCCTGCTGTGAGCTGCCATAAAGAGCATACCTTACTCTATTACCATAGGACCGTCCCTCTTTTCCATCTCCGTCCTTTCCCCCATGAGGGCCCCCAAGCAAACCCCACTTTTTTATTTTCCAGTACTTCGGCAGGAAATCGATCCGTGACGGGGAGAAACTGTGCATACATGTTATATAAATATCATTACAGAGCTCATGCAATGTTGAATCAGAATTTGATAAATTACTTTCGCCCCGCCCCCTCCCTTCCCAAAGTGATGGTCCCCTCTGGGTCCGGCCTGAAAACTGAAGGTGGGCGGAGCCTCTGTGTCGGGGTATTCCACCTATGCTTACTTCAGTAGCCGCGTACACCGTGCTTGCTGATGTATTGTGGAATTTCACACCTGAAATAAAATTAGATAGATGGAAATGCATATATGAAACAAATTGTGCAACGACCACGGAGGTGGAGAATAATGCAATTTCTCAAATACACGAAAGAAGCGACCATCACAGCACACAATAAGCGGAATAAAAAAAAATGAAAAAGTGGAGATGAAGACGAACTTCGAAATTGCATAATTTCGAAATTCATCAATGTGCTGGATCAGAGAACGTTTTCGACAAGTCGGATCTGAGGTGTCTTTCGAGTCGTTCCAAGACAAACTTTCGGACCTTCCACGGAGCTTGCAGATTTTCGGAACTTCCGCGGAGCCTGATTTACTATTGGAACCCGATTTTCGGAACTTCAGCGGAAATATGACGTCACTCGTCGATTTTTTCGGAAGTTCCGCGCAAGTTCCGCAGTAGTTCCGAATGGAGACGCAGAGAAAAAAGTAGTTTTGGAACTTCCACGGAGCTTGACACTTTTAGGAACTTCCGCGGAGCTTCGAGAGAGAATGATCCAAGAAACTAGAATATCAAATGGTATGTTTTCGCCCAATTTTTTAAGTGGAATGTTCTTGACTGACTTCGGCTAGAGAGAGAGAAGCCGTGGTAGAATAAGAAAATTTTTACGCTATTTTTTCCTCGAAATTCACTTCGGCATGCACCAATAATGACATCTGTAATGTCGAATTTCGGGTAAAGCTCGTGTCAGAAAAATGTGCCCTTGGGATTATTCCCATAAATACGAAAATTTGACAGATTTTCACCAATGAGGAATTTTTCCATGTTATCATTGATTTTGAAACCTGACGCAGATACGTCGCACAGTCAGAGGGTAGACCTGCTTGAAGCTCATCTTCAGAAAGCGAAACCGCTAGTGCAATAACTCGGGGTACATGATGAAACGACCTAAGGTGGGACTCATGGTCCTACGATTTTTGGGATCGTCACGCATGGAGGTGTTCATCACTCCGTGTTGGTCGATTTTACCTCATTAGTCGCGTTATGGTTGACTCCATAATGCGCGAATTACGTCACTCTTGTTCGATCTCGGAACTTCCGCGGAGCCACTTCGGAACTTCCGCGGAGCCAGTTCGGAACTTCCGCGGAGCTTATTCGGAACTTCCGTCGGGTCACCCGCGGAAGTTCCGAACAAGCTCCGCGGAAGTTCCGAAAGTTTGTCTGGGTTGCTTCAACAAAAAAAAAATTGCGCGGTCAGCCTCCATGCATGAGCGGTCACATACAAGCGACTTAGCATGTTCCGTGCTGAGCGGCGGATGTAGCGCATCAACCCGATTGTTGTTCTCTTGAGGCCCGCAAACGAACGACACCCGCCACTAGCCCTCAACACACCCAACTTTCCTGCGCAGTTGGCCCGCTATCGACCTTCGGTCAAATCTTTCGCCCGTAAAGCCTAGGGGAGCGAATCGAGCCTTGACCCTGGAATTGTTTGAGCAGGCGCAGAGACGCAAGTGCAGCTCCACTGCTGATGCATCTCGAATGGGATTCTTCTTACTTCTGGGCTAGTTTTGGTCGGATTTTCACCAATTTCGACGGATTATTCGCTACCTCTCCTACGAAGACCTTGTGAAGAGCCACCCTAAGGCGCTTATTCCCCAAATTTACTGTACTGAGTGTATTCGTTACTACTTTAGTGCTCACACTTGCTGGCGTTAGTTTTATTTCGTCATCTGCTTCATATACAGTATTTCTCAAAAATTCTTGCCTCACGTTTAACCGCCGTTCAGCTTAGCCACGTCACACCACGTATGATAATGCATAGGTGATGCGGCGTGGCTTAGCAGATGGGCGGTGAAGCGTGAGGCAAGTGTTTCTGAGAAGGACTGTAATTACTGCAATTTGCGTGTAATGTGAGACGCAGTTACACTGCTGATGTTGGAGTGGGTGACGATTTAGATTGAATTGTATAGTTGCAATATGATTGGATGACTCAAATCTCTTCAAAGGAAAACGAGCAGGAACGGGAACGTGTGCTAATGTTTACTCGCCTTTAAACATACAATGAAAAAACGGCTGCGGGAGAAACTCGTCCAACACCGCCCACTCGTGGCTGGACCTCCCGACACGTCCTGTTGACATCCCTTTAACTCATGTGCAGCGGCTATCCTATTTCAACTCATTCTTGCGTCATCGACTTCAATTTTTGATTCACAAACAATTTGGAAGTCTTTGTTCATGTTATACGGCTCATCAGCGGCCATGTTAGAAGGCTTCACTGTTCTCGAGGTAAGTTGCATGTCCTCGAAGATGCAACGCCAAGTTTTCTACAGAGATATAATAGTGATTGAGGTGTCAAGTCATCTCAATCACTATTATATCTCTGTAGAAAACCTCAACTACTACTTCTCTCTAGAAAACTTCATGACAGGGGAGAGCCAGATGGGGCCTGAACGGTTCCATTCACCTTACCATCACTTCCTCTTTCGGTGATTGAGATAGCAGTATAAATAATGATGTTAGGTATGACTTTTCAACATGAATCTTTAGTAATATAAAGATTTCAATACCAACCTAAACAGTATAAAAATAACGGCAAGTACTACCAGGATAGACAAACAGGTTCTAAGTTGTTTGGTGATACCCTCCATTCACCTTCGAGTATCGTGCTGGTCGAGCGCATACTTTCAGGTATTCAAAGTGAACTTTGTGCTCTTCACGCTGCGATACATCCATGACCACTGTTTTCTGAACCGACCGTACACATATAGTAGCAATTTTTGATTCGAGTTGGCGCGATCATGATGTACTGGTGCGACACGATTTCCAACCCTTACACGTTTAGCAACACAAGTTAACAATAAAAAATTGAGCAGTTGTTACAATGACAATGGAGACATCATGGTGGACAGAGAATGGCCTGTAACGTTGACTACTAGTTGTTCCACTTCTTGAAGGGACAACTTCTAGATAACCATCGACGCTGTGTTTATGGTATCAGAAATCCTCTTATGAACAGGATCTGGCCCGGCCACTATTCCCTACCGAAGCATATTTGAATGCGCAACGTATAAATAACTCTGGAAGACTCCCATCGGAGTTCCAAGCATAAAAATTTCATCGAAGTCGCCGTCACTACTTCGGTACATTCCTGTCAAATCAAAGAGAAGATCCTGGAAAACGATATCAGCATTTTAACGATTCTAGATGACTACATTAAACGGCATCAGCCCGCGTTCACGGAAATGATGCCTGGATTTTCGATTATGAACAATTCTTTTGGTAACGAAAATCAGATGCTTGTTCTGGAGTTTGGGTACAAACACCGCTTCTCGAGCCTTACATAGGCGCATACATACTCGTAGGAATAGACGGCTCCTATTATTTACGTTCAATTATATCATTTTTCAATTGTTTTACGAATGAAAGATCAATCTTCAACTTCTCAAGGAGCTTGTTCTCGGTTCTGCTACTTCTAATTGTTGCTATTTTCAACAACGGCATTTAATTGATCTATGACACCGGTGTTGCAGTCGTATTGCAATGAGGCAATAGGGAAAAACGTAGTTTCGAATGTTGCACCACGCATGTTTTCTAGCTGGAAAAGGTATTATTTTTGCCAAGAATTCAGTAACTATTCAAGAAAACTGCCCAAAAATATGGAACATTCAAAGAGAACTACTTCTGCAACATGGCGAAACGTGGGAGCATCGTCGCGTGCACAAGCAATGGAAGAAAATGAAGGATTGTGCTTGACGAAGCAATAATGAGTGGAAATAGGAGAGCCGCTGCACCTAAATTGAAGGGGTGGCTGCTGGTCCCACCACGAATGGGCGGAGTCGGACGAGTTTCCCCCGCAGCCGTTTTTTCATTGTAGGCATACATACTCGTAGGAATAGACGGCTCCTATTATTTATGTTCAATTATATCATTTTTCAATTGTTTTACGAATGAAAGATCAATCTTCAACTTCTCATGGAGCTTGTTCTCGGTTCTGCTACTTCTAATTGTTGCTATTTTCAACAACGGCATTTAATTGATCTATGACACCGGTGTTGCAGTCGTATTGCAATGAGGCAATAGGGAAAAACGTAGTTTCGAATGTTGCACCACGCGTGTCTTCTAGCTGGAAAAGGTATTGTTTTTGCCAAGAATTCAGTAACTATTCAAGAAAACTGCCCAAAAATATGGAACATTCAAAGAGAACTACTTCTGCAACATGGCGAAACGTGGGAGCATCGTCGCGTGCACAAGCAATGGATGAAAATGGAGGATTGTGCTTGACGAAGCAATAATGAGTAGAAATAGGAGAGCCGCTGCTCCTAAATTGAAGGGGTGGCTGCTGGTCCCACCACGAGTGGGCGGAGTCGGACGAGTTTTCCCCGCAGCCGTTTTTTCATTGTAGGTTTAACGGCGAGTGTTAATCTTTAAATGGAAGTCTAGTGTAGGCCGAATATTTCTGCCAGTTTTATGTTTATGATAAGTGGATGTCATTCTTATTTTTATTGCTTCTTTCAGCTTATAAGCTAGCTCTTTCCAAAGCTTAGCTTCTTAGCTCTTTCCGATTCACGCCTCCTTCGGACCTCCACCTTTTCTAACGTATTTGTTCGTCGCAGCATGACCGCTGCAGAGCGTCATTTGGAGTATGAGCTTCGCCAGGAAGCCAGGGAGCGTAATAACAAGTTTAGTGCTCGTACTTGGGTCGTTTACCGAGGTGAGTTGAAGAACATCCACGAACTCCCTAAACAGAACAAGCCGGGAAACGCATGAAAGGCCTCGTTCCTCCGTCTGGTCTTAAGAAGCTGAAATGTTACCTCATCAACGCCCGCAGTCTTGCTAACAAAATCTATCATCTCCAATATCTACTCATTACTCACGATCCTGACATAGTGTGCGTCACCGAGAGTTGGCTTTCCCCGAAAATTGCTAGTTCTGAAATTCTCGCAGGCTTACCATACACAATTTTTAGATTTGATCGAAAGGGAAATAAAGGAGGGGGTGTCTGCTGCATCGCTAGAGAAACGTTCTTTTTGCAAAAACATGTTATTTCTGATCTCAAAGCTGACTTGCTTTGCCTCGACTCTATTTCGGTTTCTTGTTCGCTTGAATTCCGAATGATTCTTGTTTATCGACCTCCTAATAACAACGTTTATGAGGATGATTTTTTAATTGATACTCTTTCTGACCTCTGTTCTACCCCGAGGCCGCTACTGGTTCTCGGCGATTTTAACCTTGATATTGTGTAGACGGCAACAAGTAGGGTCCCGAATAACGCGATTTCTCTTAAGTTCTTGGACTTTTTCGAATGCGGCGCCTTATCTCAACACGTCTGCACCCCTACACGTGGTCTTTCTACCCTTGACATCGTGGTCACTTCTGAGCCTATATTAGGAGACGTAACTGTGATCGCTCCTCTAGCGTCATCTGATCATAACATCGTGTGCTTTTCACTATCTGCTACTCTTACTTGTCCTATGACTGTTCCTCTACCAAACTTCCGCAAAACAAATTTCACTGCACTTTCGCACTATTTATCTTCAGTCAGTTGGTGGGAAGTATTCCAAAACTATCTTTCTGTCGACGATGCCTATAGAAAATTTTGCTTCATTCTCTACAAATGGTCTAAGCAAGTATGTACCTCTTACTCTACCACGACAGCAGGTTATCCGCTATCCAAAGCACATAGCCAACCTTATGTCTCAGAGATACAGAATTTTCCGCACATCTCTTTATCCACGGAGAGATCCGTTATACAAAAATGTTTCTCTCCAGCTGGAGCACTGTCGTGCCCGGCCTGGGCGTCGGTGGTAGCACCCAAGCCAGACACGGCAAAAGAGGGTTTTACCAGAACCCACAAGGCTACGAGAGGGTAGTACCGCGGCGCACTGAAGCAGTGGGCTCGCAAGCCAGCGGGCGAAATGATGAAGGCCTACTACCCTAGGCGAGCGGCAAGCGGGCGCGGGCAAGCTTAGCGGACTTAGCGTATTACGACTTCTCTAAGATCCAAACGATCCGACCATTTCTGGATTCTGTCCCTTCCCAACATGACGCAACTAGTTTCATCAATCGGACATCCTGAGATATTCAATCTCTCTATCATATCTTTCCAAGGTCTCAACACAAGTAAATAGCCACCTTCATGACCCATCAAATATGACATCAATACAATAGAAGAGCTATAACCACAAGATGGAATGGGTTAAGTCATAACCGGCCTGATGGACACGCGCGGCACTGCAGGATCTTCAGCGGCTCGACCTGGACTTGGATTGGCGTCGTCTGGAGGCGGAGGACATCTTCGAACAGCGGATTGCATCATCATCTTCGTCGGCAGGACTTCTGGGCCATTGCGGCAGCGTAGCGATCGATGGAGCGAGTGACGAGAGTGACGGTGAGGAATCGACTGACTGAACTCGATCGAACGCGAGGGCTCTTTATATACTGCTGCTGGCGTGGGAAAGTACCGTAACCCATGAGAGCGCGCTGGTGGAAGGGCGCGCTGGCCACGCAAGGGGATTTGAACCGGTAGAGGACGTCGGCTCAATGCATCCCAGCTTGCTGGCGTCCAGACCGGAAGGGAACGTCGTCGGTCGAAGGAGTCCTGGGAATGGAAGTCGTGCGACAGTCACGACAAGCACCATCTCAGGAAGTTCCATGCAAACCTTGAACGTCGTCATATGAGAAATTCTGACATACACCACCTCTTCTCCTACATTCGACGCAAATTAAGTGGCACTAATGGAATTCCAGTATTACGCCAGGAGAATGGTCCCTTTCTCACACGCGATGACCAAAAAGCTGATGCCTTAGCAGAGTATTTCGCAAGTGTCTTCCTGAAAAGTACAAATGAGGATAGCGAGCCACCTACTGTAGCTAGTAGCTTCTGAGATAACTCCAAACTACTAATCTCCCCAGCTGATGTCTATAAGCAGCTTAAGCGCCTCAAGCCTTCTACTATCATTCCTTTCGATGGTATCCCACAGATTGTGTACAAGAAATGCGCCGCTTCCTTGTGCAAGCCTTTGTCAATTTTGTTTCGCATTTCCCTTACATCAATGGAAGTGCCATGCTTATGGAAGGAGGCCATTGTTACCGCCATCCCTAAAGTTGCTAATCCTGAACATGTCTCGAATTTTAGACCAATAAGTACCAACCCGACACCGGTAAAAGTCCTTGAGAGATTAGTACGTGAAAAGCTGGTGCGTCACCTCAACAGATCCAACCTGATACCTGTGGAACAACATGGTTTTACTTCTGGTGCCTCGACTTGGTACTCAACTTGTCGATTGTGTACATGACTGGTCCACGGCTCTTAATGAGGGATGTTCCACTGATGTCATTTACTTCGATCTATCAAAGGCTTTTAATAGAGTTAGTCACAGCAAGCTCCTCCAGAAACTCCAGCAGCTTGGTGTTAAAAGTAATTTAGTAGAGTGGGTTCGTTCATATCTCAGCGACAGATTTATGTGTGTTAGGGTTGGTAACGCTTTTTCCGAGAGGTATCGCTGTGAGAGCGGCGTCCCGCAGGGGGGTGTCCTCTCTCCCCTCCTGTTTCTTGCCTACACCTACGACCTCCCTGCTAAACTACGGACAGATCCGTCTGTCAATATCCGAATGTACGCTGATGATATAAAAGTGTACGCATCATACAATTCTGTGAACTGCTCAGTAATCCACGACGCGCTTTCGATGTCTACAACTAACATGATGGAGTGGGCTCACCTTTTTGAGATACCCGTCAATCTCTCTAAAACAGTGGTTTTCCACATAGGCAGGGGTACCTATGTAGACTACAAATTTGCTGACATAACTCTTAAAACGTGCGATGAAGTTAAGGACCTTGGTATTCTTTCCAAGTCAGATCTTTCTTTTGATGCACATATCAGCGATATTATTAAATTAGTAATATTAGTGTTCTTTTCATGATATTCCGAAATGTGCGTTCCAATGATGTATCTTTAATGCTGAAGCTATACAAATCATATGTTCGTCCGATTCTTGAATATGGTTCACAAGTTTGGAGTCCATCTGAGATCAGGCTACAGAGAGCCTTGGAAAGAGTGCAGCAATGCTTTACTAGGATGCTCTTGTATCGATGTTCAGCCATCTCCTGCCGTTCTCACTTGATTCCCTGCTACTACCAACGACTCAACACCTTCAAATTGAAGAGCCTATTGTATCGGCGCATATTTAACGACCTAGTCTTTTGTTTCAAGGTTTTGCGCATGGACTGTAAACTCAAGCCTAGTAGATACTGGGTTTTCAGACCGTGCAGTGGTCGAACAGGTGGGTTTTCATTGGACTACAAAAAAGTTAACTCCAGATTTAATTCCAGGGTATTCTCTACTTTATTTTTGCGTGGTGCAAGGTGGCTACAACTATTACCGAATGATGTTCTCAGTTCACCGTCCCCTTCGGCTTTTCGGAATAGACTAAGAAAAATTAACTTATTAGGAGTTCTTGGCATCAGTGAACCCTGATTCTACTCAGTTCGCCTTCTCGGCTGCTGATAAAATGACGCTCTCGTTTCGCCGTTGCCCTCCTACGCCAATTTATCCTTTTTGTCAGGATCATTTCCAGCCTGCCTATTTAACTTGTTTTGCCTATTCTATTCTGTTCTTTTCCTCTTTATTCTAGTCCGCTAGAGTTTTGTCTGCATAAAGATCGTTCGGGCTAAAATTACGTTTGCCTTAGGTTTGGGTGACTACCATTTCTCGGGAATTAGGCACAGTTTGTCGATTTAGACCACTCCGCGCCTTTCTGGCAATCTTTTTTTTTGAGTTTCGCCATTCCATCCTTGTGCTATATTGAGCTGGTTTCTTCCACAGCCGCACGGCTTCAATAAGTGAGTCTGACATCGGATTGTTAGGGCTAGAGAATACCTAACATCCGAAAATCTGGTGTCGGATTTCCCATGCATTTCTTTACTCGTGGGAAGTGGCGGTCTCCCTAACGTCACTCACTTGATCTTCCTTCCTTGCTTTCACCGTGCTGGCTTGCTTCGAAGAACTGTCTTGCCACACCTTCTCCGTCGGAATGCTACAGCTAGGCGTCGTTTTTATCCATGACAAGGTACGACCCGCCCGGAAAAATGGTTCCATCACTCTTTCTTTGAGCCATTGACTAAACACAACCTGCCTGAAGATCTCTGATGCAGTATCTTCTCTCTGTTAGGTTTGTGAGGATTTTTTTCCTTCGTGTTCCTTTTAAGTTTTTCTATTCATTACTACATTTATTAGATAGTTCTGATGTTGGTGCTCACAACCTGTGTTCTCCTCGTATGATTTCCACCTCATTTAATGCAACGTTTGAGCTTTTTTTGTTTGAATTGAGCTGTCATTCTCTCCTTCCTAAATTATTTTTTATCTGCACTTGGCTTGGCGCACCGTAGTGTGCATATAAATAAATAAATAAATAAATAAATAAATAAATAAATAAATAAATAAATAAATAAATAAATAAATAAATAAATAAAGGAGAAAAATCAGATCTTTTTTCTTTTCTAATCAAATTACTCTTTCGATGTAGAAGCGATGAAGAATACGAATCAGCATAGGATTTTGCATGTATGTGTTTGTTGGAACTCTACAACTATGAGGTGTATCATATTTCTAAAAGAGATCTCCAGCTGGAATTTGATTTTTGCACACATTTCACACATCAACCTTTTTTTAATTGAACATGCACTTGAGTAACTTCCGCAGTTCAGATCTCTCTCTCAGATATGTAAAACAAAGGGTATCGAAGTGAAGAGTTTTAACGTAACTCAAAAATATTCCAAACACTGATTCAGCATCTAAGCCTCCAAAACTAGGACTTCTCCGAAATTTTTGTTAATTCATTGGATTTTAATAAGAAAAAGTAAGCATGAAGAGTATATTTCAATATGAAGTGTTCTAAGGACTTGCTAGCTAGTTCGCACAAGTACATGAACCACAACCAAAATGGAAAGTTATTATTGAATCTCAGTAAAGACTCGATACTATTCACTACATGGTTGGATGGGAGTTATAAAACGGATGGAATTAGGCAACCAAAAACGAAATTTTGTAGTATATACATATTTGCACAAATGCAGATATGATGTCCATCCATCAGTACGACTCTTGAGATTTTACATCTGCGTAGCGGTTAAGCAAGTTTTTCTTTGATGTAACAAGTAGGAACAAGTAGGTTTTTACCATAATTATAAATAAGAATAAGATGATCATCATCTACTCCAGTCATCAGCAACGTGATTGCATTTCATATTAAACGTCAATTACACTGATAATGCAAAGCAGATAACGAATTGAGACAAATCCTTGTAAATGCATGTGTTTGAATGAAAAAAAACCTCAGTAAAATGAATACAGAGAACATCCAGATAGCGAATAGCGGGGACAGGATGGATTTGACAAAATGCCAGAAACCGACGTTCCTTTTGCTGATGGCCATGAGGTTCGGTCGTTTCCTGGTCTTGGACTTGCGTCCTCGTCATTTTGGTGTACCGGACTTTTCAGCTGCCTCTGAAATTTACGAGACATGAGCTGTAAACATGGTTATTGTATACAAAATTAGGTGCGGCTAGAACTTACATTGTTTCGCATCCATTTCTTTTGCTCTGAATCTCATTCATAGGAACGTGTCTAAACAAATGTAGAAAAGTGTCATACAGAAAAATATGGAAGGAAAATGTAACACAAACAAAATAAATCGTAACAAATAAAACATTACGAACAAGTAAGACGTTACGACATAACGAGATGAGAAGAGTAAGAAGAGTAGCAAAACCTGTGATACATAAAATCAAACTTACATGTCTGAATTTTTAGCTTGAATACAAAGATCCGCCATCTTTTATCTGAAAGAGAAAGAATAAAGTTTGTGAAACAAGTTTGGATCTGCCAAATACGTTTTGTTTGAGATACAGACGGAAAATAACAAATTTCAATGAAAACAACATGAACTAAATCGAAACATCCCTGCATGGATGATGGCATCCTTGCTGTTGTGCAGTTGCGTGTAAAATACTTATGCAAAGCTGACGCATTATTGCACACATTTCATGTCGCCCGCGAGGTGGCGTACCGCGCCGATCACACGCTGTTAGACCACGCCCACAATTAGGGCGCGCCGATGGCGCTGAAAACGGCCATGGCGCGCCGATGGTCGGCACCAATTGTCTGAGCATGCGTCGCGAGGTCATGATCATTAGAGCGCCGGTATGCCAGACACTGGGGCAGAGCGTAGACATGGCAGAAATTTGTGGAACTCGTCCGAACCACGCCCCTCTTTGTCGACATTTTCTGTACATCTCTTTTTCAAATTCTAATAACTTTACTGGGAGACGATCAAGTACATATTATTCTCCATGAAAATTGCAGCAATTCTGCCGCTATTCCCAGCTCTGGAATCCTTTGCCTCACAAGAAAAAAAAGGTAGCCAGACATGACGATCTAAAAACGGGGTTCTCCTTGCTCTTTGCTTCTCAATTTTCCGGAAGGGACGTCCGGGAACGGTTCATACAATAAGCAATAGTCCCTGCCAATCAAGGGATTATATTATGGACGTTCATTAAAAAAATAAAGTCAACACAAAAACGCGCCTTTTCTTTACACCAAACTAATATGTATGCAAGGTTTGAAAAAATTCTTGCCTCACGCTGAACCGCCCAGCCACGTCACACCACGTATGATGATGCATAGGTGATGCGGCGAGGCTCAGCACATGGGCGGTGAAGCGTGAGGCAAGTACAATATTTTCGGGAGGGACTGTACCACCTCTGCAGCTTCCTCCTTAAGAACAAAGCACAAATCTGCGTTGGTTTAGATGGTTTAAAACGCAAAACGTGCATTGCCGTCAAAGTGTTAAATCATAAAACCGAGATACAGCACTTGGTGGACATTCACAAGCGGAAAAATTTAGGGCTTAGTAATGAAATATAGGTGTAAGCTGATTCTAAACTGTGTTAGCGTCTACTAGCGTGCGGGCTCCTCGGAGATCGCGCTTGAAACACGATTTCCCCGAGTTTTAATGAATATCAGTGTTTTCAAACAGCAGAGAGCTTTGCATCAGGACAGTAAAATAACAGTAACGAGAAACTCGGAGATTCGTTTCTGTAAAATTAATTATACAAAAGATCAAAACTATTGCTGTGAATAACTATGAGCCTTATAAACGTGTTCATACAACAAATCGTCGTTACTTAGATTGTTCGGATGCCGTCAGATTTCATTTTACCAGTGACGCAGAGTTTGCCCATCAAGTTTTACCATAAGGAAAGAGAGTGATGGTAAACGCATGCTACAACTCATCTTACTGGAATGCTGAAACACCTTTAATCTCTTTATATCGCGAGGACGATGATGTCGAAGAAGGTTCAAGTTTCTCAGAATTCTTAGGACAACTGGTAAGCATCGAAAACGATCAAAATCTCAAACACGATTCCGTGGGTTTGCTCTTAAGTGATACGCAAAGACTGCCCCGCCTTAAAGGCAGCACCCACGATAATCTTCACCTTCGAACTTTTGAGAGTTTTCGAACCTCAGGCATTGTCCCGACAATTCTGTGATGGAAATGCTGTCAGAAACCCCGCATTTCATGAGATATCACAAGTATAACATCAGTTCAATAGTTCGAACCCAGCCCGCTAGTACGATTTGACCTGCTGCGCAGAAATAGCCGTGGGGCGATATTGGAACGAATCAGCTGCTCTCATATATAATCGCTCAGCTTTTCTTTGAAATACCATTCTTACACTACTTTGGCTGCAGCTGTCTGTTTGCATTCTAATCTTACTTTTCACCAGCTGTTTTCCGTTTTCTCTTTTCATAACAACCATTTCTTCCTATTTTGTGTGTTTGTACTATTTCTTTTCCATTCTTTCCCACTTGTACTCGTTTTTTCTTGACCAGTAAGTCTGTGCAGCCCACACTTCATTTTCTTCTGACTTCTGTTTTTTTTTCTGACTTGAATATGCTGCAAAACCACGGAAATATCCAAATCCGTCGAGGAAATACGTGGCGATCAAGTCAGTGTTATCGACTTTTTGCCCTACCCCATGCCTGACAACTCGACCGTTTTGTTCGATCGCAGCAAATTCAGAGTATCCGAAAATTGTTTTCTTGTGACTTTCAAGTGGAATTGAACCTCTTATTCGTGTTCTTCATGGTCGAAAACCCAAGGTTATCTTGAAATCTTGGAGTTGAGAATTTCCGTGGGTGCTGCCTTTAATGCTCCGCAAAACATGCCTCTTTCGGATCGGTCACTCATTTATAAACATGGTACGGTAACATAATATCGGCAGTTATTGATATTCATTTCTGACTATCCATTTTACACTTCCCCTCTTCACGCACACGCACTGTACGAGTACGAGATCACCTTCCCCCTCCCTTTGTTCCTTTTCCATCGCTCATTTTACCTCTACAGCCGTGGATTTCTATATCTCCCTTCATCTCTCAATCAGAATCAGCCATCAAAATATCAAGTTACTAGACGCTTTGCCCGGCTTCGCTAAATCCATCCATGATACTCCTTTTCCGCTTTAGTGACTCAGTCACTCAGGCGCTCCAGACGCCTGAATGACTGAGTCACTAAAGCGGAGTATCATGGATGGATTTATCAGTGAAAACAAATTTCCTCGTCAGGTGTGAAATAGCCGGGGTAGTAAAATAGGCACGGTTGAAACTGTGGCCCAGTGTACCGTTTGGCCAGACAAGATGCGTGGGATGCGGTCGCGTGCCGACGCGGCGCAGACGGGAAAATCCGCCTCGTCGCATAAGTCCGGCTCGTCGGGTGCTGACGCAGGGAGCACATACGTATCCAGCAAACTCATTTTTTGTACTATTTCTGTAGCCACCAGTTGCAATAGAACATGAGCTGCCTTAGTCCTGCTATCCCCGTAGCAAGATCACGGCAGGTCAAATGCAGGATAACGCGCAACTAACGGCGGAATAGGCGCGCCAACTCCGCATACTTTTGCGTTGGTCGAGCAGGTGTCATACCGCGAGAAACGGCGTGAACCGGCGCTCCAAGGGCCCGAATGTCTGAGGATCAGTATACTTCGGATCGAAGAACGTGTTCGAGCAAAAAAAAACTCGAACAAATATTCGAATTCGAATAATTCTAAATTCGACTACTTGAAAAAAGTCTATTTTCGAATTTATTCGAAATTCGACTATTCGATGAGAGAGCAATTTTGAATTTATCCGAAATTCGATTCGATTTAGTCTCGAATAACTGAATAATTTCAAATACTAGAGAAAATTATGTGTCTGGAAAGCTCTTCTTCCCTAGCCTACAGAGTTTGCTTAATAATATCGAGTAGTTTGCACTGAACGAATAATCACTTTGCTTTTCGATTTTTCCAGGCTTCGTGTCTCTGAATACTCAGAGTGAACACTGAGTGAGAATGTGTGTGACTCTTCAAAAATCTATCAATCAGCGATTCGCTCCTTGTCCTCTGTCCACGTCACATCATTCCGCCCTACTTTTCTTTTGAGCATTCAGCCGCATATAAGATAGTAATGCAATCGTGGTGGTCAAACACTCGTATTTTCCCGCCCTAACCACCAATGTCATAATGTCCTCGTGTTCAAGTTTTTTTTTCATGGACCTAAGCGTCACAGTGGAGGAAACGAAGAAGAACAACAACCTCACCTTATTAGGATTCATTGTCATGTTACATGGCTACTATTAACTTACTTAGATACTTAGATACTTAGATGGCCCGTCTTCACTTGTTGTGCGAGCCCCAGCACTATTAACTTATGAAGTACAATTCGCGCCATTCGCAAAGCTTTCAATTCATCTCTCAAATGTATCAGCCTATAATGGCTCATATGTTAGATCTGCCACGACCGAATGCAAGGATTTATCAAATACCAAAGAGTGCATTGCTGTGGTCCTGACACGATCAGTACCTTTTAGGGCATTCACCTGAAAGTATAATACTGATAAGCTATATTGACCCGCATTATTCCGCACTTCAGACTCACATGGACCTCTGACGCAAGCACAAATAGCATACGCACGAGAAATCTGCAAAGTTTTGAGTCGATGTATTGCAGTATTTTTATTGAGAAAGACAAAAACAAACCAGCATCAGGAGCAGCGCAATACTGAAGGCCGATTTCGATGTGATTTTCATGACCATCTGAAAAAAAAATCAGCACATGCAGCACTTTCCGTGAAGAAATGTAGAAAATGTTCGACGAACGACTAAGGGAAAAATTTCCTACAAAACTCGTTTTCTACACAAATTGTTTTCTCGTCGTGACGCGATTTCGTCGCGGCGTGATTCTCGCCATCATATCAACATTTAGCTTGAATGGCAAGGATAGAATCGCTTTGCTAGAAGAAGTATACCCAGAGCAAAGTGAGAAGATAAGAATCAGAACCCTAGCAAATCGCAGCGACTAAATGTACAGGTAACTCCAGATGGACGCAGACAAGGGTCGGGACCGCGGCGCGGCTCTCTTGGGCAGAGCCATGGGCGCTGTGCATGCTCAGCGCTTGCGTCTCTGCCCAAGAGAGCCGCGCCGCGATCCCGACTCTTGTCTGCGTCCGTTTGGAGTTTCCTGTTGGCCTCCATGAAGCGCTTAAAATTTCCTCGAATATTTATAAGCCTCATTTTAATGGGAAAATCAGGCAACATTTTTGTGATAATTCGTTCTGAGCAATTGCTAGTCATGAATTTTCCCACTAAAGTTTACATATATAATAACATATGTGAATATTCAGAATGGAAAGATTTCGCGCATTCATCGATGCCCGATCTTCGCCGCTGCGATTTATTAGGAGTTCAATTCTCATCTTCTCACGTTGCTCTGGATCCAATTCTTCTAGCAACACGATTCTATTGCGGCGAATCAAGCTAAGTGCTGAATGGCTATTCGCTATCGCTTTCAGCATGCAAAACCACAAGCTTTGTAGAAAACACTTTCTGCAGAAGATCTCTATAACAATCGTCGAATCTGGCGATCTTTTTCTACGTTTCTTTACAAAAAAATTTATGTACTGAATTTCTTCTTCCAGGATATTCACGAAAATCACATCGAGTTCTGCTTTCAGCATTGCGCTGTTTCTGATGCTGGGCTGCTCGATAGCTACACTGCAATCAACAGCACTGAACGCAGATTTTGCAGATTTCACCTGCCGTAGTATTTTTCTGCAAAATTGAATGCGTCTGCTTCAAGGGTCCATTTTAGTCTGATCCGCGGGATAATAAGGTCAGTATGTCGTAGCAACGTTAGACTTTCAAGTGATTGCAGTCAAATTCCCGATGCCGATGATAGAGGGCCTGCTCAGGTGAGAGCCTCAAGAAAGCTTCCCTACAAGCGATGAATCTGCATAAGTGCAATTTATACTAGACATGCCTCTACAGGGGAGGGGGTTGCATAAATTATTGTACGATGTTTGCCTATAGTAGAGGCACGTTTTTAGCCGTGCCTGATCTCATTTGATGGAGCTTTATTTACTGTATTCTCCGATTACAAACATGATACAAACAAACGGCTACAACAACATCTATTCTCCCATAGCACAACCATTTCGGGAAAGGCAAAGCAAAATGACAGAAGACAAGGAAACTTGTTCATTAGCGCTCAATACTGTGGCCATGTAATGAGTAGAATGAAGCTAAACAAGATATGCAAAGCATAGCCATTAAGCAACATATGGGAAACTACTCGACAGTGCGTACGGAATTCAAAGACGTGAAAGGTAACATAAGATTTAAGATCAATCCTCCAAATTGTCTAGAACTGTCTAACTACGAAAAGTTTCTAAGAAATCTAAGAAAACCAGAAAAGTGACGGGCTCCCTGATTCTGGATCCGATTTTCTCACCCCCAGTCTGGTTTAGCGTGCGCACATTCCAGGTCCCGATACGCGTGATGTTCCATGGTGAGAAAATCGGATCCAGAATCAGGGAGCCCGTCACATTTTTGGTTTTCTTAGATTTCTTAGAAACTTTTCGTAGTTAGACAGTTCTAGACAATTTGGAGGGTTGATCTTAAATCTTATATTACCTTTCACGTCTTTGAATTCCGTACGCACTGTCGAGTAGTTTCCCATATGTTGCTTAATGGCTATGCTTTGCATATCTTGTTTAGCTTCATTCTACTCATTACCTTGCCACAGTATTGAGCGCTAATGAACAAGTTTTCCTTGTCTTCTGTCATTTTGCTTTGCCTTTCCCGAAATGGTTGTGCTATAGGAGAATAGATGTTGTTGTAACCGTTTGTTTGTATCACGTTTGTAATCGGAGAACACAGTAAATAACTTATGGCTTGCTGGCTGAATCAAGCACGACCAATTCTCGAGCAAGGTTGTGTAAGATCCTAACCTTTGCTTATTATTATTGGGAGATGGAGAGACGGCCCTTTTGGACCATTGTAATTAAGAGCTATGCTATAGCAGCGCTGTGACTTGCTGGAACACTGCTCGATTGGTTGTCCGTTAACGAGATGCAAAGTGGTCGACTTGCCGCTTCGCTGCGTTTGCGAGAATCATCCAGGATGATTGAGGAGTTCCTCATCTAGTTACAGCCTCCACTCAGTTACCAGTTCATTTGAGGCTAAGATAGTTTCATAATAACTAACCTGATTGAGAGACTTCTCACACGTTTCAACATCTATATTTCCTCTGATATTTACCTGATTGTGAGGGAATAGCCATCTGAAATAGAAACTATCGATCTTCCGCTTCTATGGAGAAGCATCGTGAGAAGAAACGGCCACTGCACCTAGCGTTCCTCGACCTGGAGAAGGCCTTCGACGCGTTCCGCACGAAGTGATCTGGTACGCAATGCGGCTTCAGGCATTCCGGAGGAGCTTCTCAGATGGGTGCAGATGCTTTACGCCGATCATAGGAGTAAAGTGCAGGCGGCAGCCGGCACATCGACAGAGTTTCCCATAACCGTTGGCGTACACCAAGGCTCAGCTCTCTCCTCTCCTTTTCATCGTTGTCATGGATGCCCTCACAAAGGACCTTCAAAGACCGGTGCCTTGGACGCTGTTGTATGCCGACGACGTAATGCTAGCATCTGAAGACAAGGGTGAGCTTGAACGGCAGACGCAAGCGTGGAGTGACCGACTGGCACGGTTTGGCCTTCGCCTCAACATTAAGAAGACCGTGTATCTGACCACAGACGAACACGAGCCCGGCACTATTAAAGTTAATGGCATGAATCTCCCGAGAGCCACTGCGTTCAAATACCTCGGTTCAATGGTCTCATCGGACGGCAGTCTCGCTCATGAGATGATCGCACGCGTTAACGCTGCGTGGCTGAAGTGGCGCTCACTGACTGGTGTGCTGTGCGACAAGAGCATCCCAGACCGCCTGAAGTCGAAGATCTACCGAACAGTGGTACGCCCGGTCGCGCTCTATGGTGCCGAATGTTGGCCTGCCACCAAGGAAATGGAGCGCCGAATCAACGTCATGGAAATGAGGATGCTGCGGTGGATGGGTGGCATTACGCAGCTGGATCGCTTCTGCAACCAGGACATACGGCAGCGATTTGGAGTTACTGCGATAGCCGACAAACTCCGTGAGGCGCGTCTGCGATGGTTCGGCCACGTTCTCCGTGCTGATGGCGATAAAGTCTGTAGGATTGGCTTCAATCTAGAAGTACCAGGGAAGCGACCGAAAGGACGACCAAAGCAAAGATGGCTTGACACTCTGCACGCCGACCTCAAGCTGGTTAGGATCCATCCCGACCAGGCGCACGACAGGGCAATATGGCGTCAAAGGATCAGCAAAGCGGACCCCGCTACGAAACGGGAAAAACGTTAGGAAGAAGAAGATCTTCCGCTTCTACCCTCAGAAAAAAGCTGAATTTTCATGGTCTACCGCTTTCACATCAAGGGGGAGGAACAGAGGTGTGGAACACTTCCGTGTAGTTAGTATTCTGGAAAACTAGAGTATAAAAATTTCCCAATAGTAACCGTTCAGAATTTGATTTTGCACGTTTTCGTTATTGTCGATATATCCAGCAACTCAGTTTTTCGCATTTTTCAAGTAGTCGGCGTCCCAAATGACGAAAAGAATCGAACAGTAGGAATTTCGAAAACAGGATTGTTGAAGAAATCATCTCAAACCTATACTAATAAAAACAAATGCCCAAAAAATTGATATTTATGTGTCGTAGCTTTATACATATGTCTTAGCTTTCCCTGCTTGATGCGTTGACTCCGTTGATCTTCGACTATACCGAGCGGGCGCCAGCAATCCCTCCATTTGTCCCTATCGCGAGCCAGAGTTGTCCAGTGGATTCTGTCTGTTCGAGGGACACGGAGAGCAGCGTATCTTTCCTTGAAGGACTTCGTGAAGAAGTCTGACCATCGGGTCGGTGGTCTTCCTGTCGTGCGCTTAGCGTCCCGTGGAGTCCACTCGTTGACGGCCGTTGTCCAACGGTTGTCGTTAAAACGTATTACGTGCCCGGCCCACCTGATCTTACTCAACCTGGCATAAGCGGCAGCGTCCCTGATCTTCGACTGTTGACGCAAGGTGCTACTCCGTATTCCTGCCCTCACTTGCATGGAGTTGGTTGGGTGGTGGGGGTTATTCCTAGCATCACCCTCTCGATGGAGCGTTCGACGACGCTGATCGCGTTCTCATCTTGCTTGTTAACCTCGTTCGGCATGTTAGAGATATTGAAAAAACCATGACCTACTCGTCGTGCTGATTCCGAAAATGTATACCAGATGCCAAGGAGATGACGAAAACTCTGTTTTCAACGCGCTCCAAATGAGGGTAAATTTGGAGCCCGGAGTTGGATCGCCCCAAACGGACGAGGCTTCCTGTCAGCCACGCTCCTTGCTGGAGTCAATGCGGCACATTTTTACAGCACGTCAAAACCTGACCAGTCGATCGATCGGCTCCAAAAGATGCAGCGCGGACTGGATGCTACAAACAGCCCTAGGCTCCACTTCTGGGGAACATGTCTGGAACAGCAACAATCCCAATGTTCGCCCATTATTTCGGCATCTTATCACTTTCACCTTTGTCACCTGTGGTTATTTGCAAAACGGCTTCTAATCATCTCCGAATTCCATCACAGGAACTTTTTTGATTCTTAGCTCTAGCTATGGATGTTAGATTGTATTGTTTGTTTTCTCAATATATGGTCTACAGCCACGCCCCTAGCTGTGGTTGTAAAGGAGGTGGTTGACGCAGACTGGGTGGAGCTATGCTACACATTTTCGAATATTTTTCCATAGGCTACATTTATAATGCATCGGAGTCCGATCCGGTTGGATAACAAAAGGTACGTATTGATCTTCGTTGTCCGAAGATCGATACATATATTTCGTAATCCTACCGGATCGGACTCCGACGAACTATAGCTGCAGCTATATTCCTCACGATGAGTTTTTCCGGTTACTGTTATATAATAACACCACTGCGTCTCAAATCATGTCTAACTTCGACGACACTGGGCTTGATTACCAGGTGTTTTATTGTTTGAATTTTTCTCATACTTTTTGATTAGTTTTGCTTCAATTCTTCCGAATGTTCTTTTCTTTGCTAATGATGGGGTACAGAAACTTAATGACAGTCCGGGGGGACATCTGCTCCGACCTTACTCAGTGCCATGTACATCAAAGTCTTTGTATTTTCGAATGTGTATTTGCTCCCATACTACAGTAATCCTCTAATCTGCGAATCAAATCCAATCAAATGGCAATTTTAATGGAAGTAGGTCATCCGAGTGAGTATGACTCCCTGTTGAACAGGGCCTGACTAATACTTAACAAATATGTATTAATTTCACAAGTTGTGCTTCAATTTTCCTATGAACAGATTTGTACGTAATTTTCTTTGCTATATATTTCACTTTTGTTGCATCTTTACCATATAGCTGTCCAGGGCACGGTCGGAGCAGATGTCCCTTCGGACTGTCACTAAGTTTCCGTTGATGGGGTCCCCTATGTGGGACGTGAAAGAATCGCGGAGTACCGTCAAATATGCGAGCAGTTTTGTCGATTTATCAGAGAGTTCTGAACGGGAGATGTTGGACGCCTGCACTACCGGAAGGATAATTAATCTCGGAACAGATTCGTTGCGATTCAATCCAATGCTTCATAGAACTGTTTTTGCAAGTATATCCCATTTCTAATTTTTCCATATTCCTAATCTAACTTGAAGCAGAATGTAAGAGTAATTTTGGTGTCGAGAGAAGATAACATATAATATGCCCGTTTCTTTTCATTTTTTTTAGTGACGAACTGAAGAAAAACTACAATGCCAAGCGTTATTTCATGGAAGTTAATCTGGGACACCTAAAACAGTTTGGTTCCACGACAAAAGTCATGGCACGATTGGTTATCACCGCGCGCGCTGCATGGGGTCGCGTCGCGGCTTGCCTGTCACAACTCTGCCAGACACGCTTGCGGCGGAATGGACGAGATGTCTTGCTACCATCATCTCGATTCGAGCACGTTGGCGACATTGGCTTGCGAAAACGTCCATCAGCGCGCAAGGAGCGGCTTCCTCACCATTCTTCTTACCTTTCTCAGGTTTGTCGGAGAAGCTGAAGGCCCCTGGAGTACTGGAACAACGTGATGGACCGCTGGACAGCTAATACTACAAATCTATTCTACTGTATTCTTATTTCGCTGGGGTCCTATTGTACTATACTGCTATACTACCCAAGGATATTTGTTTAATTTGATTACTCTTCTGCATGTTTTTTGCTTGTTCAAGTGTTGCTTGTTCTTTTTTTTGTTGCTTCATCCCCACCATTCTTTCTGACAGCTCCACGGCGGTTGTCATGTCTTTGTGCTACATGAACCCTCCGGGAAATGTTAGAAGGTGGAACCCAGGTGAAGCCTCCGACCACTGGAGATGAGACTCAAGTGTCTCTCTGCATGCCTTCATTGATCTTGTTTGTTTGATTGTGTCCTACATACGTGGTGGTTTGATGTCTTCTTGTTTTTATTTTCTTCCCTTCCTGACGTTTTTTTGGAGGCTGTCATGCTTCTTTACTGCATGAACCCTTTGGAAAAAGTTAGAAAGTGGAAAAGAAGAAACACTCGTGAAGACTCTCAAAGTGACATGTTCGTTGTCTACTACATTTCACAGTATGTTTTCTATACTATTTCATTCAAATGCATGCCAAATGAAGAAATTGATTATTTCCAGGTTTGAACATGTTCTTGACGTGCATGTTTCTACCGTATCCATAGTTCAAAACGGAACTGTTGCCAAAAGTCTTTTCAGTCAAGTCTTTTTTGCACTTTGTTTGTTTGCTAGCAATAATGTTCCCAATCCGTTTGGTCACTGGAATGAGCTCCTTCAGCTCTCTTCGGGGCTCATTGCCAACCTCAGGGGAGGGGTTGGCAGTGCCTCTAGCTACTCCCCATCCAAATCAATAGATTTCAGGTAACCAAGTGGCATGCTTCCCAGTGCGGACATTGCTTCAGTGAGGTGCATACAGCGCACCGCAGTAGGGTTCCCCACAGCAACTCCACTGCGCACCTTTTTATCGGCGCCAACGCGTAGTTCGTATCTACCAGCGCGGGCTGGGGTTACCCTGCGTCCTAGCAACTTTGCGGCTTCTGGGGCATTGCAGTCTGTTGTCGTGGCTGGCGTAAATATTGCGCCTAGGCCTCACTTTCAGTCAGGGGCGGTGCAGGATCCTCCCACTGGCAGAAGTGCTGGACGTGTTTCCTGGAGAACGAGAGGTAAGTATGGTGGAAAAGCACAAAGTCTTAAAGTATGTGCTTCCAGGAACAAGGGAGTGCTATGTATACGTCTTCCATAGGAAGAACAAGGACTGCAACGTTCACCGCTGCCGGGGGTGCAAGCAGGCAGGCGTCCACAAGCTGATAGAAGTAAATACCATGACTGCACACTCCATGAAATGACAGGACTCGCAAAACACTTTTGTGATTTAGGTACTCGGTGCTCCTCACCGATCCCACTTCAGAAGGCCACGTCTGTATGACGGTTGACCTCTTGAAAGGTAAAGGCGAAAGGAGGACACATGAGGTAAGACATAAATGGAACAAATCTGAGAAAAAAAACGCCATGCTGAAAGTTCATAAGTGTCTTCAAGTGAGGAATGTTCCGAAGTAAGTGGCATGCTCCACGAATGAGATCCTCGAGGACATGCTGCAGGAGTACGAGGCCGACACGAGCCTGGGTACCGCTGAGGAAAGAGCAGCAATGAGGCCGCACTTTCACCGTCGCAGTCTTGACTCGCGAAGGAGGACTGTCGAGAGGTGGATAACCGTTCCACAAATGAAAGGAAATTTTTGAGATCGAGTATATTGCAGAAGTAAGGAGGCCCATAAGGACAAAACGGTTACATGAAACAATGGCCCTCCATCGTTGGCCAGCCTGAGAGATGGGACCATATTCCTTCAGGCGAAAACGACGAACCTAGACGTGTACTTCTCGGAGGCGACCATACAGGCAAGACATTTACAGCCAGTTCACTTTGCTTTATTATGTCATCTGTTTCTAGAAAACCTGGGCTAATAGTCCTTGTAGCAGACGGCATGCATAAGGTGCTGCCTTGACAGCTGGGTGATAACATCCAGCTCTACACCATCCATGGCATTTGCTAGAATGGACACCAGGTAAGAGCATTCGCACAGCAACTCTGATTCCAACACTATTATTTTTTGCTGGTCCCTCTGGTGCATGCCATCACCAAGAAGAACAAGGCGGTCTAGAAGAAGTCTTTAGGCGACTGAAGCAAGCGCTCATCTCATTGGGCTATAGAGTTCCTCTTCGAATAGTTCTTTCAAGGACTTCCTGGACTACGTCCACACCACATGGCTACAAGGATCCTTCAAGGACATTTGGTGTACTCAGACATTCGAGCAGCACTAGTCTCGGTGGGCGAGGCCTGTCACGCCCACCGACCGCCCACGGCAGCACATGATCAAGTGGATTGCCGAGAGCAGCAATGCTGAAATAGGGCTGCCCTTTTGCAGTCGCTATTGACATAGTGCTGCGGACGCGAAAAATCGGCCAAAAAATGAAATCACGTAATCAGTAGTGCTGGAAACCAGTGGCAGTATCGTGATATTGTATGCCGAGAGGGAAAGACAATATCACGATACTGCCGATTTCAAATTTGAATCGTTGCGGGCATTTTCGAAAATGCCGCGAGCGTTCGCAAGAGACTGGCGATTTTCGAAATTCACTTCACCACGTTTCGTTTTCGTTTTCTGTTGTGTTTCGTGTCGCTCTTCGTCGTGTTCTTGTTTGTTTCCGTTTCTTTCGTTTTTTTTCGCTTATACTATCGTGATTGCTTGTTTTGACTTAAATACAACCGTTTTTCAGGCATGCGACTAACTGGAGAGGCCAGGTTCACGGACGTTTTCGACATTGAAAAGAGTCGGAGACCGAACTCGCGCACTGGACATCACCATCAACATGAAGAACTACCCCAAACTAGAGGTAAGGATGCTTTGAAAGTTTTCATTTATGGAGTTTTTGCGTACTCCGTCCGCGGACATCGTAAACCAACGATATTCGTTCTGATCTTCTTCTGTTTTGTCTTCTGTCTTTTAGATTGTGTTCTCATTTCTCTTCTTCCTCCCTCATTTCTCTCTCTTGCAGTTTCTAGTGTGTAGTTTGGTGGAATTTTTGCGTACTCCGTCCGCCAACATCGTAAACCAACGATGTTCGCACCTGAATTTCTTTTGTGTTTCATTTTTTCTCGGTTATTAAATAGCTTCTTAAGCTTTGATCTCTTGTGTTTAGACGCTCCACCTTGAGTCATGTTCGCTTGAAGATGATGATTTTGACCGTATTGATGGTGCTGCACTTTCTGTGAAGTACATGTGTCTCCGCAACAATGCGCTGGTGTATCCGTGGAAAGTCCTGTCCGGTAAGTTTTCAAACGTCAGTTTTTTGGACTGTAGAAGTAACAGGTGCGTCTTTTAAAGTCGTTCACTTGCATGTAGGGATGAAGTGAATGAATTATAATTTTACCAGTCTGGCCGTCCGGCTAACGCCGGACTTCCAGACTTCTATTGATGCTCGCTGCGCTCGCATACTGCACCTTGAAAGCAAACACAAAAGTGTAGATGGATTGATAAAATCTGCATCCTTCCACGCAGTTCTATCGCTCTCCTGAGAAACCTTTGGTCCCGTAAGTGGTAGCTTTCCCCCATATGAACGAAGTTATGCTCTTCCATATGAGCGAAGTATATGGCCGTGAAGAACTGAGTGTAACCAATTCAGTGCAAATGTTATGTTGAAATGATTTAGGCTCAACTGGTTGTTGTAGTAATTCAAGTGATAAGGGTCCACCGGTGTATATAAATGGAAAGGAAGGAGTGGTTCTTCTCTAAAGGAATGGGAAGAGAACACCGATACGAAAGCAAACAATGTACATCCAGGCGATTTAGGTAGAAGAGTCCGCCGAAACAGGATAAGCATACCCCTCATGCAGGAATAGACCCGCCTAGCGAATTCCTATTACTTGTGGAAGCCGGCGCACCCTTATCACACCGTTGGACCCGACTCCAGGCGTTTCCCCACTTTTGAACGCCGGCGCACCCTTGTCACACCATTGGACCCGACTCCAGGCGTTTTCCCGCATTTGGACGCCGGCACTCCCTTATCACACCATTGGACCCGACTCCAGGCGTTTCCCCACTTTTGAACGCCGGCGCACCCTTATCACACCATTGGACCTGACTCCAGGCGTTTTTCCACTTTTGGACGAAGGCGCACCCTTATCACACCGTTGGACCCGACTCCAGGCGTTTCCCCACTTTTGGAAGCCGGCGCACCCTTATCACACCGTTGGACCCGACTCCAGGCGTTTCCGCAATGTGGGAAGCCGGCGCACCCTTATCACATCGTTGGACCCGACTCTAGGCGTTTCCGCATTGTGGGACGCCGGCGAAGCCTTATCACACCGTTGGACCCGTCCCCAGGCGTTTCCCCACTTTTCGGCGCCGGCGCACCCTCCACACCGCGGTGCACTCACCGCTCTCCACTTCCCCATCCTTTAGAGCTTCTCTTCATTCTTTGAACCTCACCATACCCGTCCCTATCATCTTGTTGACCTCGTAATCACCATCACTGGCCAATCAGGGAATTTCGTTTCTGACACACACACACACACACGTGACAGACGAAGTAAGCCCGTTATTATAAGTCATGATATACCTGAGTTTCTGTGCTGATGCTCTCAAGAAGGGTTCAACGCGGTAGTGAAGTTGCACAACGTGGAAGCAATTCAAATAGATGCCCATTTGTTGCAAGGCAGGTAATATGATAAGATGATGACTTGTTTAACAGTGCTAAAATTTTGCTGTTTAATAATGTGCCTCGCTTATTTGAAATCTTTCCTTCTGTCACCCACGTGAACATCGAGCGAATGCGCGATGCCAACGAAGACGAAGGTGACTCGTCCGACATTTTATCTTCTTTGAGAGGAGGCGATATAAGCGACGTGAGTCGTGTTGAACGTTACGTTTTAGGGTCAAACTTACGTGATGCGAGTGAAATCTCTCGATCCTAGGATGTTGTGATGGACGCTTCATTGCACATGGACGTTGATTTTCCGGATGCTGAAAACCTGTTTTATTTACCGATGTATTTTTGGTAGTACCTCTCATGCGAGAATCATGATTATTGTGCAGCCACATATATAGCTCTGTTTCTACTTGCAGCAGTTGATGAATTGTTATCATTCTACGGTGTGGTTTTTTTTGAAGTAAGATGAAGATTCCTTGTACCCTTCTTAATTCTTACGACATACATATACTATCGTGCCGTCGTTTTCGTGTTGGTAAATAAGTTGAGTGGAGTTTAACGAGTTTTTAGCTGCGTACAGTATGCAAGAAGCACCACTCTGAACTTTCGTACCACGGTGGGCCCACCGTTATCCTATGGTTAATGTTCGGCACGTCAACCATGGGCAAACAGTGGGGCCACCGCGGGCTATTCGTGGGGCCACCCTGGGCTAACTGGGGGATTCATGAGGGGGAACTGTGGGATTTCCGTGGAGAAACTGGGGTATTTCCAAGGATTTTCCAGGGTTTAATCGGGATTTTTCCGAGGGTTAATCAGGGCACTTCCAGGGGTTAATCGGGGTAATTCAACGAGTTAGGCGGGGGTCATCGTGCTCTTCCGCCCACATTCTCACCGTGTATTGATCGCCTTTTTCTGGATAAACACCACATAACAGCATAGTGATTTATTCCCAACATATTGGCATTTAAAAAACAGCACAATCATGACTGCAACAGAACAACAATGTTTCGCGAGTGGAGCGAAACCAAGGACTTTGCATTTCTGTGTGGCCTGAATATGAGCAGGATTTTCATCCACTTGGAACGAACATTTCGGAGGTTATCTACTCACGTACTTGGACAGGCCTTCTTCTTCGTGAAGAAGTCAGAAGGAATGTACGATATTTGAGCTTCACGAGTTTCAACTCAATTACTCCTCTTCTAACAATTAGTTACGGTATGTGCCCACTGACTACGGCAAAGAATACCTAAAAGAGCTATTACTGAAGTAAGCACTGAAACGAAATCCTCACTTCGTCATGGAGAGTTCGCATCATACTTTTGCTACAATCGTTTACGCCATTTGCCGTGCCGGAGTCTCAGAGTTAGTAGAAGTCCAGAGGAACACACCACAAGCGGGAGCGGAATCGGATGAATGGATTGGAACCAGCAAACACAATGAATGATGATGTTTTCATCAAATATCTATGTCATTCTGCAAACACGCTCCCGCTGGGCCGGTCTTTAGATGAGGTAAAGGTGGGCGAATGGTGGGCCTTTGGTGGTTAAAACGGGGAGTAATGCGGAATTGGGATAGGTGGGATAACGGTGGGCAAATAGTGGGCAAAATGTGGTTCAACCGTGGAAAAAACGGAAATGTGGGCTAATAGTGGGCAAAGGGTGGACAAACGGAGGTTCTACCATGGCTTCTCAGAGCACGGTGGGCCCGCCGTGAGGGAAAGGTGGGCGCACCGTGGGACTGATGACAATGGTGGGCTAACGGTGGGATAAGTGGGGGCGGTCATCGTAATCGGGGGATATCTGGAGGATAACTGGAGGGTAACAGTGGGCCCACTGGCGGTTGGGGGTCCACCGTGGGATAACGGTGGGCCCACCGTGGTACGAAAGTTCAGAGCACCTTTTGTGCCACCGCCAAAGCGTAGACGTATCGATCGATCTCTGTCAGGACTATCAGGTTGGTTTAGAAATCACATAGGAGTTTTGATGCCAGTAATCTTAGGTGTAACCGTTTCCTCCTTTTTTCAGCTTCGCTTCCTCCGCTGCCACACCCGGTTCCTGACAACATACGTGAGGAAGTAAGATCGCCGACATCGCCTAATGGTAGCGGGTCAACAATCGATGCTTTCGAGAATGCTGAAGGTGCACCGAGATTAGCTGATTCGACATCGAACACTGACGGCAATGACAATGACGCACAACCTTCTGACACCCAAAATCGCGAACGCCAGCCATAACGAGTTCTTCTTTACAAGGAAGGGAAAGAAATCAATCAGATTCCTAAGTTTTCAGAAACGACGACATCTCACCCCGAGTACGGCTAATGAGGAAATTGACGATGAGACCAACGAGCAAATGGACGATTCCCCCGCTGCCGACACATCGACTAGGCCTCCAACCCCCTGAACATGCGTCTAAGCCACGTACGTTTCATTTGAATTCGACGGCGGCTTCAGTACAGATCTTCTTTATCTTACTTCCTTGATGTTTCATTCATGATTTCTTTTGTTTACAGTAAAGTAGCATGAATTCCATTCGTTAATGCCGCGTTACTGCAACGATTTTTTTGCTGTTTCCACTGCTTCCTTTTCTGTATGAGAGATGCAAGGATTTAGTCAGTGACACACATGGTTGTGGTTTGCAGTAACGCCGCACTGCCATTCTCGATTACGACGCTCTATACCATGTTGAAAAGGTGGATTTTTTGTATATGAACCGGTTTTTGAACTTTTCCAGCCATATTGAATACCTGACTACCTCGGTTTTTTTGAATTGAAGCTGTACTTCAAAAATTTTGCCGATCTTACCTCCTGATTCTAATCATTTTTACCAAAGCAGCTCTCATCTCCTGCCTCATCAAAACTGATCCCTTCGGTTATTCATTACCTCACCGAGCACATACTCATTTTCGATTGCTGAGGTAAAATGTTATCGATTCGTGCTCCTCATGGATATGTTTTCCGATCTTCCCTACTTTACTCTGAATACGCCTCCGTTCTATGTGATCTCTACCCCAACTGAAATTGCTCGTCCCGAATCTCGCCTCTAAAACTCACTTAGCCACGACCTCCGCTAACAATTTTTGGTTTTCCGAAAAAAACGAATTCTAACTATTCTTACTCAGAGATTCCGGGACGACAAACGCAGCCCGAACACGTTTCAACAGCAGTTACACCGCGAGGTGAAAGCTTATTTCGTCGCCCCACGAGCTGCATTCGCCCCTAGAAGGCTGTGTTTCGGGGGCGATGAACTGGTTTGCATGTTTCAAACCTAGGATCGCAGCTCAATCTGGGCACAGGGCTGTGTTCGTACTGCACACTTGGGTAAGTGGATGCTTACCCAAGCTCGTCCAAAAATAATCATTGCACTGGGCCACGGTTTTACCCGGGTCTCAGCCAGCCTGACGAGTCTCGCTGGGCTCCCCTTGTCTCCGCCGGAGCGGAGACGCGACTAAACTTTGATGCTCAACCAGCAGCTTATATACACCTCCCAGGGGGCGTGTCGCCACGTGGCAAGGAGCAGGTAGAACGCAGGTTGAACTGCACCACAGTTCATCGGGCAAAAAACGCAGCCGGAACACGGTGTTTACTGCTCTTAGCAGCCCAACTGCAGCAGCTCCTCCTTTAGCAGCAGCCGCTGTATTCCTCTTCGATTGGGCGGAGACTTGCAGTTGTTGCTGCGTTCGACCTATCCGATTCTCTGAGTAATGATCTGCACTACATCGAGATCAATCGCGCCTCCATGTTTTGGAAATTCTTTTGCTGTACTGTACCCGACTCTAAAGCTTTCTTAACAGAAATTAACTCAATTACGTGCCTTCGCTGCTAACCTGGCTCACCAGACATAACTCTGGCCTCATTGAACGTTTTTTTCGAAATGTTTCCATATATTGGCGCTACCACGTCTTTCCTGACTTTAACTACTCGCCTGCTTCGCTTTAATATTACTAAGTCTCACTCAGTTCTTGTCGCTCACCCAGTCTCCTTTTTGTCCTTACGTTGCCGTTTTATTCTATCGTATATTTCATCCCATTTGACTGAAGTGGTTATGTATATTCTGTTCAAGTACATGTTAGATCATGTAGGTGTCGGAACTTTCACGTGAAGTGGTTTTTTCTACAGCCAGTACATTACTTCTGTGTATTTAACAAAAAACTCTTGAAAGTTCACGTAAAATTTCCAACACCACGTGACTGTTTTTCCATTTATATACCTTGAATTTGAAGTTTATGGTTTTGATTAGGTGTTGCAATTTCACTCGAAGCCACTCCATGTTGTTTTTAGCTTCTCAGACTTAAAACTTAATTCTTACGTACTTGCTGATGTAGGCTTCAAGTGACCTTTTGGCACTTGCACAAGTTTTGTGTGTAATTTGTGCGATGTTTTTTACGCATCTAATGTAATCACTCTAAGTTTATGCAATGTTTTTGGTCAATCTTGACATCCTTGGGCGATTCACTATCTCTGAACTTATTCTTGAACTCATAAACTTCGCGTGAGTTCTACACTATAATGTGTCTTACACCTGCTTAGAAGTGCATATTGTGTGTTCTCTATGAGTTTTCTGCTCATTAGGCCATATTTCCATGTTGAATGTTGTTTTTTGTTGAATTAATAAATTTTGTTATTTGCCTGAGTAGACCATCGCGGTGACGAGTCGAAAGCCGCGGGTCCGCTCTGGCTATTCTAGCCTTACAGTGCTGCTCCACTTAGGTCCGCGGATTCGGTAGGGGCCCGCGGACCTGAGCAGGAGCACCTAGCGAGCGATAATATCAGTACACTGGGGCTAGAAGGGCCATTTTGGACCCAAATTTGCGGCACTCAGTGGGCTACATTTTCAGCACACCACGGCTAAAAGGCCAAAATTAGCAGCACCTCAGGGGCCACACTATCAGGACAATCCTGCTCAAGGGCTGCAATTTTCACCTATAGTAGGGCGACCATATCGGTGCGAGTAGGGCGCGCTGATTAGCACTACTGATAAAGTAAAGTCACCTCTGCAGCTCTCATTTATTTATTTATTTATTTATTTATTTATTCTGAAGACAAGAGACGAACCCCCGTGTAAGGCACAATACAAAGGCATTGGTACTAAACAAAAAAAACGAACTCACAGAATGCAACTCAAGGACAAACGTAAACGTTGGAAACTATAAAGAAAGAGAAAAAATATACGGAACTGGAGAACACAACATTAAGGTTAAAGCAATAAGAAAAAGAATAAAGTCGACATACATCTACTATGCAACTAAAAATAGTCTGGTCGTTTTTCAAGAAATGCTTTAAAAGACCTCAAAGATAAAGAAAGCACATTTTCTCTTAGTAATCTTCTGAATGTAGGGAGAACCCTCTTTGAGAAGAACTTAGATCTAAGCATAGTTCTAGCAGCTGAATCCTGGAGAGTCAATTTCCTCGCTGAATTACGTGATGGAAATAGTGTAAAGAAATCACCAGTATCTAGGGATGTTTTTCCAGTTAATATTTTGAACATCATTATGAGATCATTTCTTTTCCTTCTTTTTAAAAGGCTCATAAGTCCTAGCTGTTTATTTCTGTCTTCCCAGTTTGGAACAAGTGAATATCCTATGCCACAACACCGCATAACCAGTTTACGGGTAAAATTGTTTTGCACACTCTCCAAGAGGTCGATATCCTTCCGCTTGTATGGGCTAAAAACTGTTGTACCGCACTCCATTATAGGCCGAACATAGGTTTTATAAGTTTTAATAAGCACTTTCGGATCCCTTGTTTTGAGCGCTTTAAAGAGATTGTATATCCTAAAAGTTGCTTTCTTAACCAACGTTTTGTAGTGATTTTCGAAACTCAATTTATCCATTAAAATAAAGCCTAAGTCTCGCACTTCCTTAACAGATTTTAAAGGAGTACCATGGAGGTAGTAGGTGGAGTTATATTTCCTTTTGCCAATTGTAAGCGTAACCGTTTTCTCAGTAGATATCGGCAGTTCCCATTTTTCCGCCCATTCCTCCAAATAGGAAACTGCAGCTTTCAACTTTAATTGGTTATGTTCTGATTCAATAATTCTGTAGACTTTTATATCGTCAGCGTACATTTTACAAGAAACGTCCAGGGATTTGATACAGTCTGGAAGCTCAAATGTGTAGATCAAGTATTAAAGTGGCGAAAGAACCCCGCCCTGCGGTACTCCGGTTTTTGCATAACAGACTGAAGAGAGTTCGTGTCCCAGTCTGACTTGATATATTCGGTCTTCCAAGAATTTGTAGATCCAACTGCGAAGGCGAGGATGGATGCCAACCATCTCCATCTTTTTAAGAAGCTTTAGCCTGGGAACTTTGTCGAACGCCTTAGCAAAATCGAAATAAGCTACATCAACTTGTTTGTTTTGATCTAAGGCTGCGGTCCAGTCATTTAACGACGTCAAAAGAGAAGTTTCAGTGGATCTACCCTTGCAGAAACCAAACTGGTTTTCCGAAATAACATTGTGTTTGCTTAGATGATCCACTAAGTGACGTTTAACTATCTTTTCGAAGCATCTCGCAAATACCGAGGTGATGCTGATAGGCCTGTAATTACACGGATTTGAAAGTTGGGGTTTTTTGGGGATAGGTGTAACTAATGCGTGACGCCAGCAAATCGGTATTTCTGCCCTCATGTAACTCAGATTGAAAATAATTTCTAGAGGTTGAGCGATTTCAGAAATAATCTTTTTAATGAAGGAGAGAGGAATAAGATCCGGAGTGGTAGATCTGCAGCCAGGAATCCATTACAGGAAAGTTATCCACGAGAGGTTCTGCATCCCATTCCAAGCAATTCTCTGCATTGAAAACTTTTCCAAAGACGGATGCAAGCAAATTGGCTTTACTCTTGTCATTATAAATAATATTCTCAAACTTCTCTTTTGACGTCGTTAAATGACTGGACCGCAGCCTTAGATCAAAACAAACAAGTTGATGTAGCTTATTTCGATTTTGCTAAGGCGTTCGACAAAGTTCCCAGGCTAAAGCTTCTTAAAAAGATGGAGATGGTTGGCATCCATCCTCGCCTTCGCAGTTGGATGATGGTTGGCATCCATCCTCGCCTTCGCAGTTGGATCTACAAATTCTTGGAAGACCGAATATATCAAGTCAGACTGGGACACGAACTCTCTTCAGTCTGTTATGCAAAAACCGGAGTACCGCAGGGCGGGGTTCTTTCGCCACTTTAATACTTGATCTACACATTTGAGCTTCCAGACTGTATCAAATCCCTGGACGTTTCTTGTAAAATGTACGCTGACGATATAAAAGTCTACAGAATTATTGAATCAGAACATAACCAATTAAAGTTGAAAGCTGCAGTTTCCTATTTGGAGGAATGGGCGGAAAAATGGGAACTGCCGATATCTACTGAGAAAACGGTTACGCTTACAATTGGCAAAAGGAAATATAACTCCACCTACTACCTCCATGGTACTCCTTTAAAATCTGTTAAGGAAGTGCGAGACTTAGGCTTTATTTTAATGGATAAATTGAGTTTCGAAAATCACTACAAAACGTTGGTTAAGAAAGCAACTTTTAGGATATACAATCTCTTTAAAGCGCTCAAAACAAGGGATCCGAAAGTGCTTATTAAAACTTATAAAACCTATGTTCGGCCTATAATGGAGTGCGGTACAACAGTTTTTAGCCCATACAAGCGGAAGGATATCGACCTCTTGGAGAGTGTGCAAAACAATTTTACCCGTAAACTGGTTATGCGGTGTTGTGGCATAGGATATTCACTTGTTCCAAACTGGGAAGACAGAAATAAACAGCTAGGACTTATGAGCCTTTTAAAAAGAAGGAAAAGAAATGATCTCATAATGATGTTCAAAATATTAACTGGAAAAACATCCCTAGATACTGGTGATTTCTTTACACTATTTCCATCACGTAATTCAGCGAGGAAATTGACTCTCCAGGATTCAGCTGCTAGAACTATGCTTAGATCTAAGTTCTTCTCAAAGAGGGTTCTCCCTACATTCAGAAGATTACTAAGAGAAAATGTGCTTTCTTTATCTTTGAGGTCTTTTAAAGCATTTCTTGAAAAACGACCAGACTATTTTTAGTTGCATAGTAGATGTATGTCGACTTTATTCTTTTTCTTATTGCTTTAACCTTAATGTTGTGTTCTCCAGTTCCGTATATTTTTCTCTTTCTTTATAGTTTCCAACGTTTACGTTTGTCCTTGAGTTGCATTCTGTGAGTTCGTTTTTTTTTTTAGTACCAATGCCTTTGTATTGTGCCTTACACGGGGGTTCGTCTCTTGTCTTCAGAATAAATAAATAAATAAATAAATAAATAAATGAGAGCTGCAGAGGTGACTTTACTTTATCAGTAGTGCTAATCAGCGCGCCCTACTCGCACCGATATGGTCGCCCTACTATAGGTGAAAATTGCAGCCCTTGAGCAGGATTGTCCTGATAGTGTGGCCCCTGAGGTGCTGCTAATTTTGGCCTTTTAGCCGTGGTGTGCTGAAAATGTAGCCCACTGAGTGCCGCAAATTTGGGTCCAAAATGGCCCTTCTAGCCCCAGTGTACTGATATTATCGCTCGCTAGGTGCTCCTGCTCAGGTCCGCGGGCCCCTACCGAATCCGCGGACCTAAGTGGAGCAGCACTGTAAGGCTAGAATAGCCAGAGCGGACCCGCGGCTTTCGACTCGTCACCGCGATGGTCTACTCAGGCAAATAACAAAATTTATTAATTCAACAAAAAACAACATTCAACATGGAAATATGGCCTAATGAGCAGAAAACTCATAGAGAACACACAATATGCACTTCTAAGCAGGTGTAAGACACATTATAGTGTAGAACTCACGCGAAGTTTATGAGTTCAAGAATAAGTTCAGAGATAGTGAATCGCCCAAGGATGTCAAGATTGACCAAAAACATTGCATAAACTTAGAGTGATTACATTAGATGCGTAAAAAACATCGCACAAATTACACACAAAACTTGTGCAAGTGCCAAAAGGTCACTTGAAGCCTACATCAGCAAGTACGTAAGAATTAAGTTTTAAGTCTGAGAAGCTAAAAACAACATGGAGTGGCTTCGAGTGAAATTGCAACACCTAATCAAAACCATAAACTTCAAATTCAAGGCATATAAATGGAAAAACAGTCACGTGGTGTTGAAAATTTTACGTGAACTTTCAAGAGTTTTTTGTTAAATACACAGAAGTAATGTACTGGCTGTGTGTGTGTGTGTGTGTGTGTGTGTGTGTGTGTGTGTGTGTGTGTGTGTGTGTGTGTGTGTGTGTGTGTGTGTGTGTGTGGGGTGTGTGTGTATGTGTGTATGTATGTGTGTGTGGTGTGTGTATGTGTGGGGTGTGTGTGTGTGTGGTGTGTGTGTGTGGTGTGTGTATGTGTGGGGTGTGTGTGTGTGGGGTGTGTGTATGTGTGTATGTGTGTATGTGTGTGTGTGTGATGTGTGTGTGTGATGTGTGTGTGGGGTGTATGTGTGTATGTGTGTGTGTGTGTGTGGTGTGTGTGTGGTGTGTGTATGTGTGGGGTGTGTGTGTGTGGTGTGTGTGTGTATGTGTGTATGTGTGTATGTGTGTGTGTGATGTGTGTGTGTGATGTGTGTGTGGGGTGTATATGTGTATGTGTATGTGTGTGTGTGTGTGTGTGTGTGTGTGTAGTGTGTGTGTGGTGTGTGCATGTGTGGGGTGTGTGTGTGTGGGGTGTGTGTATGTGTGTATGTGTGTGTGTGTGTGTGATGTGTGTGTGTGATGTGTGTGTGGGGTGTATGTGTGTATGTGTGTGTGTGTGTGTGGTGTGTGTGTGGTGTGTGTATGTGTGGGGTGTGTGTGTGTGGGGTGTGTGTATGTGTGTATGTGTGTATGTGTGTGTGTGTGATGTGTGTGTGTGATGTGTGTGTGGGGTGTATATGTGTATGTGTATGTGTGTGTGTGTGTGTGTGTGTGTGTGTGTAGTGTGTGTGTGGTGTGTGTATGTGTGGGGTGTGTGTGTGTGGGGTGTGTGTATGTGTGTATGTGTGTGTGTGTGATGTGTGTGTGTGATGTGTGTGTGGGGTGTATGTGTGTATGTGTGTGTGTGGGGTGTATATGTGTATGTGTATGTGTGTGTGTGTGTGTGTGTGTGTGTGTGTGTGTGTAGTGTGTGTGTGAGGGTGTCGTCTATTTATTATATTTCTTACTTTACGTATGTGTGAGAATGCTTTCACCTAGGTAATAAAAATAGTATAACTTTGTTAAAGTAATGAAAATAGAGTAACTATGTCGTTCAGAATAGATTCAAAAAAAAAGAGAGAAAAGAACCACTGCTACAAGCACGCTGACTAAAATTGAGCAGGAAGAAATCCCATTCTGGTTCCGTCACTGCCCAATCATTTGTCAGCATGTGCCTCCGGTTAAAAGAATAAAATGAAAAAATTGAAATGCTGCTGACTAATTCGTAATGAACAAGAAGAAGCAACAGTGGTCCAAATTACGAATAGCAGACGAGGAACACGCGGCCAGAATGGGTGGGGGGACGGCGGGAGGGAGTGCTGGATAGACGAGTATTAGAAAGAATATTAGAGAATAACAGGAGAAGTGTTGAAATGTAGCAAAAATAATCGGGCAGCCCATAGTAAGTAGCAGCGAAGACGAGTAAGCAGTGACAACAATCGGGAGGAAGAATTGAGGCGCTGCCTGGAAATGATAACAATGAAAAAAATCGTCACAAACGTCATCGAAACGGAACGTCATCGTCATTGGAATTGCCTCTTATCATTCAGTAAATACAAGCAACATATGAGAGAAGCAATTGCATTTCAAATGTTGTTACTTCTGAATACGACGGAAGCAACAACACTTGAAGAGCGTCGGAAGATAATAAAGAAACTTCGGAGAATGAAACGAAAGAGTAACGGCGCCCTCCTATCGTGTTGCCAGCCCAATGCCTCCTTCCTTTCTTTCATGTAGCCTCTAGCATGCGAACGGCGCGCCGTGGCCACGATGCGGCGCGGTCGCGCGCGGCGTCGTGACTTTTGACGTCCCATCAAAACAGTTCGTTGAGAATGCTGAGTCAAAACTGAGTACATATCTTGGGAAGTTTCTTTAGGCGGCTGAAAATTTGTGATTATTTTCCTTTTCATCTGGAGAAGTGTGAGAAGAAATCTTCTTGCAGTTCGAGGAAGCTGCTTATACCGTTCCTGATGAACTTACCGCTCATCGACCGGAAGAAGACACTATTCCAAATTAGAGGCTCCAAAGTTTTCAAGAAACTTTTCCGCGGAAACATTGTATAGTGGGGTTATTTGAGGTGCTGAACACGAATATCGTATTCGTTTTGCACCGTAACCCCATTTCGAAGGGTAACGGTAGGTATACAACACCTACAGTACCTCACAAAATCCTCTTTCACAGAGAGGGGTAATTTCAGGCGCTGATCACGATTATCAACAGCAATTTGCATAAAACTATTACTTTCCTGTCAAAACAGGTGATTTCGGTTAAATTTCCAGAGTAACTCTACCGTGACCCTACAAAAATGGAGTTACGATACGCAATGGATACAATATTCGTGTTCAGCACCTCACATAACCTCCTCATACAAAGTTTCGGCGAGAATCTTTTTTGAAAATTTTGGGACCCCCAATGTGTAATGGTGCCGAAGAGAAAATGAAGGATATTCAGATTAGGTTTCGCCGGAACGCAAGAATGAAGCTTTCCATATAGAAACCCAATTGAGTTTGTCATGGTGCGTGTGACAGTTTGTCTGTGACCTCGTAATTCTAGTATTTCCTCCCAACAAGACATTTTTCCCGTGTGGGTTTGGAAATCAATGGTATGTATAAGGTAGTTGTTACCGTAGTTTTGGGTAGAGTAGCCAAGAAAGGGTGTGAACTTCGCAAACACAGTACGGCACCTTTTCTTTCGATTACTCCTGTTTTGTTCAACTGAAATATGACATTTCTCTCTCAGCCAAATTGATTATTATTGTTTGTAGATTTCCCTGACCTTGGACGAGTATCCCACCTCCATCTCATCGACCGGAAGAAGACACTATTCCAAATTAGAGGCTCCAAAGCTTTCAAGAAACTTTTCCGCGGAAACATTGTATAGTGGGGTTATTTGAGGTGCTGAACACGAATATCGTATTCGTTTTGCACCGTAACCCCATTTTAAAGGGTAACGGTAGGTATACAGCACCTACAGTACCTCACAAAATCCTCTTTCACAGAGAGGGGTAATTTCAGGCGCTGATCACGATTATCAACAGCAATTTGCATAAAACTATTACTTTCCTGTCAAAACAGGTGATTTCGGTTAAATTTCCAGAGTAACTCTACCGTGACCCTACAAAAATGGAGTTACGATACGCAATGGATACAATATTCGTGTTCAGCACCTCATATAACCTCCTCATACAAAGTTTCGGCGAGAATTTTTTTTGAAAATTTTGGGACCCCCAATGTGTAATGGTGCCGAAGAGAAAATGAAGGATATTCAGATTAGGTTTCGCCGGAACGCAAGAATGAAGCTTTCCATATAGAAACCCAATTGAGTTTGTCATGGTGCGTGTGACAGTTTGTCTGTGACCTCGTAATTCTAGTATTTCCTCCCAACAAGACATTTTTCCCGTGTGGGTTTGGAAATCAATGGTATGTATAAGGTAGTTGTTACCGTAGTTTTGGGTAGAGTAGCCAAGAAAGGGTGTGAACTTCGCAAACACAGTACGGCACCTTTTCTTTCGATTACTCCTGTTTTGTTCAACTGAAATATGACATTTCTCTCTCAGCCAAATTGATTATTATTGTTTGTAGATTTCCCTGACCTTGGACGAGTATCCCACCTCCATCCGTAGAGTGAAAAGCGCCCAGGTTTCACACGTTGTGAAGATCTCCGGCATCATTGTTGGTGCATCTCAGGTACTATCGGCTTTTCGGCATCAAATCTCCCTGGCCTGGAGGGTTTTCGACTTCCAAGAAGCTGTGCGGCGTGAGTTCTTACTTCCTTCGCTTATTAGTTTGCATAGTTGTTGGCTCAGACAAAGCAGGGCAGCTTTCCAGTCCGGACAACTCCAGCGCTGTCCAGTTGACCACAGCACATCGTGCCTGATATGTGTCACTGCGTTGATTACCAGATTTTAGAGCAACAGGAGAACCCCGAGGACATTCCACATGGAGAAATTCCTCGCCATTTGCAACTGTATTGTGACAGGTGATGGGATGCTGCAGTAGTTTAGCTTAAATATGCCGTCCATTTTTCGTTGCATTTTCGTTACATGCCTGAAAGTTCGTGAGCAAAACTTGTATTTTGAAACAGATAGGAGCGGTTGTTCCAGTCGTTTCTTAACTATTTGTACATTCTCCATGTTATGTTCTCCATGACGTACTGACAAACCTATGTTGAAGACTGGATGAGCCAACCACAAATATAAGATCAACTGGACCAGTTTTAGATTCGTTGTAGTTTCCAGAGCACCTTCTTGCAATATGACAAGCACAGAACAACTAGTCAAGGTGATGAGCGATTTAGTATCTTGTGAGCTTAATACTATAGTTGTTTACGACTTCAATATGACTGAACTTAACCCACACTACCAATCATCTCAAAATTCATCTAACTTCTTCTTCTTAGATGAATTAGTTTATTGTCATAATCTAATCCAATACTTCCATCAGAGGCAAGAGTATTCTTAATTTACCATTTTCTAGTAGCAAAACCCTTATTTCCGACTTGGATATTTTAGCACCAGTCGGTCACAGTGAACACGCTAGTATTTCGTTCAAACCAATCTACTCCAATTTTTCGCAGATTATATTCGGGTTGCAGCTACTTAGACATTTCACGGATTGGAGCCGAACCGACTCCGCCCACTCTTACCACTAGCAACGCAATAGCACCGGTGGGTGCTATTGCGTTGCTGCAAGCAACCGACGGTTGCTATTGAGTTGCTATTCGGGCCACATATGGCGGCCATGTTCTATAGATTTTACATGTTAAGATGTGTCACATCTTCACGGTAGAATACGTCCACACGTGTCTCATCACGATCATATCAGAAGTTGCCATTTCTGCTTCATTTCTAAGTTAGCAGCCGTCCAGAACTGGCTGTGGAGGAGAAGGTGAGTTGTTACGCATTTGTTCGTTCTTTTTTCATCCAATACACGACGGTATGATAAGGAGCGCCTGCACCCAAGGTGGGGAAACGCGTCGATAGGGGTCCAACTGTGCGGAACTCTCGGGCAGAGTATCCAGAGAAGGTCATCAAAGCATCGGTCCAGGAGTGCGGCAGACAGCCAGAGTACCAAGGCCACCGCGGCAATGACCCTTATTCACCTCTCGCCGTTAAACCTACAATGAAATAACTGCTGCGGGAAAAACTCGTCTAACTCCACCCACTCCCTGTGGGACCAGCCAACATTTCGAATTGCCGCACCTTAAAGGCAGGGGTCCGCCTCACATTCGTTGTTGACATAATGACAGATTCTACATCCCCTCCACACGCTAAATCCAGCAGTATAGATTGTCTCAAAATAGTTTTGAAACCCGTCTTCCTGGACGGAGTCTGTAACAGATTGCCAACCCGATTTGACGTGTGAAGCTGTTGATCTTATCGATTGAACACGCCAAAACTCGTCGGCCACCGCGGCAGTCGTGCCAGGCAGTCAGCACAGCAATCGGATTTTTGGAGCGATCCGCCCCCGGGCTCCAAAAACGTAGCCAATTTGACCGCTTCAAAAATGGGAGTTTTGTCACTTTTGAGTCTGTTGATGTACATCACTGGGATCAACATGACCAGAAGGCCTAGGATACGCCTTTCACTCCAACAACGGAATAGGTGGACCCCTGCCTTTGAATTAGTACGCTGCGACTCAATTATTTCCATTCACGATTGCGCCGTCACTGCAACTTCATCCATTGTTCGTGTACATACATGGAAAACCCACGATTCCTTCTAGTCGTGCATGATCTAACTTGCCGGTCGCGCGGGTTTCTAGCTACTTGGCGCGTTAAAACGAGCGCGGTAAAGTGATCTGGGAATACGTGAAGATTATGCATTCAACCAGCGTGGTACTTGTATGTAAGGTGAATGGAGGGTGTCGATGAAGATTTCAACAGCTGTTTGTTTGCCATGACCATTATCCTTCTCTATAATACTAAAGGTTAATGTTGAAGAGGCATATGTAGCTAAAATTCATGAATGAGCGAACATTTCTACATAATTCTACCACAATCAATGAGAGAGGAAACGATGATAAGGTGAGCGCGTATCCTCTCAGGTCCGCTCAAGCTCTTCCTTCTCCTGAAGTGTTCTGGAGAGAAAAATACTTCTTGAATAGGGCTTGTCACCTCAAAAACTCTTACTTCTCTCTTAAAAACTTAGCATTACATCATCAGAGATAGCGGCTTCTAGACTAGAAAATATTAAAATTCTCTATGATGGCCGCTGATGAAGTGTGCAATAAGAGAACAGATGTGCAAGTTGCGTGAGAATGAAGAATTGCAGGCGACGACGCAGTAATGAGTGCAAGTAAGAGAGGTGCCGCACGCAAATTAAAGGGGTGATGACTTTATTTTGCTTAAAGTCATCACCCCATCACCTCTTTGGGCGGAACTGGAATAGTTTTCTCCGCAGCCGCTATTTCATTGTAGGTTTAGCGGCGAGTCCTATTCACTTGGCCCCGTAGATAACACGGAAGGATTAGTTCTGCCCCAAATTTTTGAGAAATATTAATTTGGCAAAGAGGGGTGGAGGGAGGGTATTGGAGGTGTTGTACACGGATATCGTATCCGTTTTGCACCGTATCCTCATTTCTGCAAGGTAACGGTGCGTGTACAGCAAGAAGCCGAGGAAAAATACCGACTTCGGGAAGAAAGGGCGGCAAAATGATGTTGATGTTCGTTATCAGCGATGATATCAACTCTTGTACACAAAATGCGAGAGCAATCTGTGAGATTCCGTGTCTACAGTATGATACAAAACGGATACGACATTCGTGTTCGGCACCTCAAATAACCCCTTTACGCAAAGATTGGGCGAAAATAAAACTCTCAAAGACTAGCACCCGAATAGTGCCCCTTGTCCGCAGATTCTGAGGCCACCCTTCCTCAGTCTTGGTCCCGTCACTGACACCACGTTGCAACCGTTCAGCAGGACTTCCGCGGTGTCTTTGATGTGAGTCGTTCGCTCTCATCCACCATAACCAGGATCACTAATGTCCGAACATGTCCTAACGATCCTCCTTTCCTTGTTAACTCTTTGCCAGGTACGAAGTACGTGTCAAGACGTGACAGACCCAGTGCGCATGCGTAGCAAGACAACGCTGCTAATAAACAGTTAGTTGGTTGATCAAATGTCGGTTTCTGGTAAGAAAATCTAAATTCTCCGATACATGGATAGGGAAAATTGAGAAAGATCTTTGAAGCTTCTCGCTCAATAACCCGAGTAATTTCGCCCGATAACCCAAGTAATTACAGTGTAGCCAAACCAGCGACCAGCTTCCTATAAGATATATATTAACAAGCGCTTGGATGTTAGGGCTTAGTCGTGGTTCCGCTCTGCTGCAGACAAGACGAGCCCTATGGAGCTCACTTGGTTAGAGGAATTTGGGGCAGAACTAATCCTTCTGTGTTATCTACAGGGCCAGGTGAATAGGACTCGCCGCTAAACCTACAATGAAATAGCGGCTGCGGAGAAAACTATTCCAGTTCCGCCCACTCGGGCAGGACCTGCCAGCGCCTAAAATCACCACCCCTTTGTTTGCGTGCGGAACCTATCTTACTTGCACTCATTACTGCGTCGTCGCCTGCAATTCTTCATTCTCACGCAACTTGCACAACTGTTCTTTTGTTGCACACTTCATCAGCGGCCATCATAGAGCACAGCAGCAATCACTCAGGCGAGATACGTAGGAGGTGGGCGCTGAGCGAATGCTGTGGAATCGCTGGAGCCCGCGCAAAAAGAGCATGTATTTTCGAACATCTGGGGGTAAGCTTGTTTAGGCATGTGTTTCTACCACAGTCCGTGGTAGAAACATGACTACTTTTGTCTCATTTTAAGATAGATTTCCAGGATTGTTCCTCTTTAAAGAGATCAAGGAGCGAAATAGGCTCGGAGGCAGGGGAGTAACCCCTGTGGCGATGCTTTTAGCCTGTATTTACCGTCCTGGAAACTCGAAAATCTGATAACTCTGAATAGCAGACGTGTTAAAACCCGACAGCAGTAACCGATGCTACTCGGATAACGAACGTGGTACTACAGGTCAGCAACTGAATAGCAACTGAATCGCAACCGAATAGCAAATGAATAGCAACTGAACAGCAACCGAATATCAACTGAATAGCAACGAAATAGCACCTATGGTAGCCAGAATTGCACCCATGGTAGCCCAAATAGCACCGTATGGCGCCCGGGCCCCGCCCATTTTACGGATTGGAGGCGAGGGGACATGCGGCTCCAATCCCTATCGGGTTCGGCTCCGATCCGGACAATGTCTGAGTATGAAGCGATCTGCGCCGTTCTTGCTCAAATACATTGGAGAGGGCTACTTGATTCAAAAGATAACGTAGGCCTTCTTGTCCGTTCTTTATGAAGTCATTAACCATTTCATGCCATTCAAATTAGTTTCGTCTACAAAATCTTCCCTACTTCCACAACATTTGCAAAATATGTTGGAACACATTGAATGTTTGTTCCACGAGACTCAATGATTGGTTAGAGTATACAACTTTCTCAAGGAAATTTATGATTCAACTAAAAACGTATAACACTAACCTGGAAAAAAATATAATCGAATGCGGTAATGTTCGTGGCTTCTTTAGATATTTGAACTCCAAAGTTAAAGATGTAACTCATGTTGGTTGTTGGCGAAGTGAAGGACTGCTAGCAACTTCAGCATATGAAAAGCTAACATGTTAGCGGATCATTTTGCTAAAAGATTCCAAGATGATGATGGTGAATGCTCTAGACTTGAATTCAATGTTAGGAATAAAATGAGTAGTTCTCCTTGGTTTCATTCCAGCAAAATTTTTGAACTATTAACGAAGTGGCCAAGGTCTTCCTTAGTTACTTCTGACTTCTACTTTTTTGCCTCTATATTTCATACAAAAGGTTGCATGCGTAATCAGTGGTCCGCTTGTACATATTTAATATATTAGATATTACATTATATTACATATACATATACGTACATATTTTCAATCACTTATGCACAGCGAGATGCCTATACGATGGAAACATTCATTTATAACTCCTGTTCTGAAAAGGAGCCAGCTTTTGATTCGGGAAATTAACGCCCTGTAAGTATAACGTCTCTATTTTGCAGACTTTTTGAAAAGGTTGTGAAGGACCACATTGTTGCCCATCTTCATGCTAATCATGTTATAACACGGCATCAACATGGATTTGTTCGAGGGGCCATCAGTTGAAATAAATCTACTCGAATTGCTTAATGAAGCAATTGATGAAAAGCAATGCTGTGATGTCATTTATTTCGATTTCGCAAAGGCATTTGATCGGGTATCCCATGAAAAACTTGTAAGATACATCCTCTCCTGATAGAATGAATTGCACACTATCTTACTGGGAGAACCTTTCAGGTGAGAATAGATGGAATCTATTCGGATGTCAAAAGCGGCGTGCCACAGGGTGGTGTGTTATCCCCTATTCTTTTCAATATTTATATTGCTGATATCCCACTGATTTTGGAAGGTGTTGGAGTATCAATAAAAATTTATGTCGGTGACATAAAAATATACAAAGTGGTCTCACAACAAGATGATGTGATAATGTGATTTCACAACAAGATGATGCGATGATGGCTTCAAAAAGCTATTGACTTGATGGTATTTTGTTCAAAAAGGTGGCAACTCCCTTTGGCTCCTAACAAGACAGTCTGCACGAGATAAGGACCAGGTTCTCCTTCTTATACCCTACCCATGCAGTCATACCTAATTGAAAATGATGCCATTACTAATGTCCAATGAGTCAGAGATCTTGGTTTCCAATATGATACAAAACTTGACTTCTCAGAACATATTGAAAACCTTTGCAGGATAGCTTTCTTGCGAACATTTCCCACTTTCAAAGGTTTATCTGTCAGAGATGAAATTATTCTTTTGAAGGCATACAAAACCTATATATGGCCACTGGCAGAATCAAGTACAACAGTATTTCGCCCAGTAAAAAATAAATATATGATATTGAAAAAGTACAAAACAAGCTCCTCGTTAGGATAGGAGGGTTTCTGTATTCTGAAATTCCTGGAGCAGCGACTAGAAATAAACGATTGAATATTTCCTCTCTCGAGTCCCGGAGCGAAGTATTTGATTTATGCATGGTCCACAAATTACTACATAACTCGGGTGTAGATGCACCGGCAAATTTCTTTAAACTAATACGTTCGCGAACGAGAGGTGAGCCAAACAAGATTATCCTTTCTCACCCAAGCACATAAAGCTAGGTCATTTACCACCTTTCGAGCTGGAAATGCCTACATTAATATCACAAAGAACCTGCTGCCAGTTATGAAGTAAAGTAAATTTAAACGTCGTATGGTACACAAGTATGAGACTTTCTAACGTTTTGAAACCGACATCATTTTCAAGAGGTTTTCCAATTAGATATGTTAGGTGTCATAGGTAACGTTCTGAGACAATGTTGTATATAATGTTACTCAACTTTGATTTGTTTTCCTTCTCTTGAAATAAATAAAAAATCCCTGATGACTTTGCGTCTTCGGCGTTTTACCAGATGCGAGTGGACAACTGATGAGTGTGTGGAGAAGGAAAACAAAACAAACAAACACTTCTTGCTGATGTACACCGCAGACAACACCCACTAATTTTTTCAGTCATGAAGGTCGTCTCCCGTGTAATTTACTGCTAGAGAAATATAACAATAAGTAGAACGTACTTAGTTGCCACCATCTATTTGCGGAGATATTGCCATGGACGCTGAGTGGCAACGTGGTCTTTCGATGTCCGCCAGTGCCTGGTTACGCAGGCTCATTCGCTTGCATGCGTACACCTGACACCCGGTTCGCGGAATCCATGAACTTCGACCGCTTGAAAAAAAAAAGAGCACAAGCCTCCAACACGAAACATGGGTGTTGTCTTGGAACGGATACTAATCAGTTAACAATGAGGTCGTCGAGCAAGTATCGTTACTCTGAAGTCCATTGGCGACCTATTTGGCGAGAGAATGTGTTTGGCAAGACATTTTACGGGTTAAAATCTTGTTCGGCAAGACATTTGCCGGAAGAAAGGGTCTAGAGTCCATTTGGCAAGATAAAATGCGAGAGAATATGTTGACGACCTATTTTCCGGGTGTTTGGCAATATAGATTACGGGAGAATATGTTGACGGCCTATTTTCCGGGTATTTGGCAAGACAAAAGGCAAGAGAATACGTCGACGACCCTTTTTCCTGGACAGGCACATAGAAAGTCGGTTCAATTACCCATGTTTGAGGTCCAAAGGGAGTCGTACATCAGGAGGGTGGCGGTGTTATTCCGAGGTCACCACTAGGCAGGATCACAACCTGATTTTTGCATGAGGATATCTCCGTGGTGCTCGCCGTAATGCGCACAATAGTGCGCAGCCGGCTGAACCGCGGCGATTTTCACGTATTTCGTGCTTCCGGGCACGGAATCGATGGATGTCATCGGTTCAACTGCTCGAGGAGGTATTTTGCCCAAACTATTTCCTGGGTCTGATCTATTAAATGTGAAAAGCTCGGACATTGTGATAATTTTGGAGGCCTCTCCTGACAATGAGAGGAGATGGGAGTACGTGGCGAAATCTCACGTACGATGTTGAAGCGAATTTTTTGCATGGTGACCTATTTGACAAGATTTGTATGGCGACCTATTTGGCAAGGTTTGTGTGGCGACCTGTTTGGCAAGGTTTGTATGGCGACCTGTTTGGCGAGGTTTGTATGGCGACCTGTTTGGCAAGGTTTGTATGGCGACCTATTTGGCAAGGTTTGCATGACGACCCATTTGGCGGGACATCGTGTTTGGCAAGACATTTGGCGGAGTTCGTTAGCCTGGCAAACCCGTTTCCTAAGTTGCCAAACAAACCTCGCCAAATGGGTCGCAAATGAACTTCAGAGTATGGCCTGGAGGAGAACATTTGCCAAAACTGGAAAATAGCGAAGAGAGGAATCTGAATTTGAACGAACGAATCTGTAAGGCGCGCCGCCGGGTTCCTTACCCCGGACGTAAGAAAAACGCGAGATCTTAACGGCGGGGCCTTAACCAAACACTAAATCCGATCAAACTTGTGTGCCGGAACTGTGGATAGAACCAACAAATTTGGCATGAACTTGGCTGCAAGGAAGAGAAACAATGGATCCTTATCCCAACTTCAAAGTGACATTTGTCCTTCTATTCTTTTGGTCTAACACCAGCTTTGAGAAGATATTCATCTCATTAATAGAACAAATGAGAAGGGTTTAGTTCAGGTTCTGTTTAGCCAACATATAACGGAAAAGAAGCAACACCTAAAATGAAGTGTATAAGGAAGATGACTGAGGGAGCTTAAGCTAAGGAGAGGAAAACTAGAAGAATGTGGAATATGAGAGAAGAAAAGAGGAGAGGAGGACCGTAGCCGGCCAGTGAATCCGAGAAGTCGGTCAAGCGTCGTCCATTAGATCCAGTGGTGATCAGCGGCAATCAGCTTCCTGACGTCTCTTATATTGAGCTGGAGAAGCTGGGTGTGAATGGAGAATCCAGCAATATGTGGATGGCATTACTTCGTGGGGTGCCATACAACAGTATTCATCGACATCGTTATTGAATTCGGGATAATGGAAGTACAAACTCGATCGGTGGATGTCCTTAGGTTCAGCATGATGTTTGCGGCGTTCAGCTTCAATAACGACTCCATTTGGCGTTATTGGATCTCGAATATCACTGTTACAATGGCATGTTCAAGCTACAAGAATGTCCTTTTAATACATTTCCATCAATGGTATCCGTACATCCTTTCGGTCGGGAAAAGTTCCGTCCCGGAACTTCTTCTTGAAGAACTAGAAGTTTGTCCAAGTGTGTTCGTTGGTGTTCAGGCCGATATTCAGTTGTTCTTTCTTCTTGGAGAAGACTCCTGTAAACGTTCTCACCGTCACTGGTCCGGCTTGATCTTATTAAGAGGATATTATAAGTTTTCTATCATTCTAGGAATAGGGCACAGGAAAACAAACAAAGAAATTAGGAGTGACTTCAAAATATAAAAGTGTGCAGAGTAATGAGGAGAATAGAAAGGAATATCAAATTTGGTGCGCGGATACAACCTGTACAGATACCATTGATGGAAATGTACTAAAAGGACATTCTTGTAGCTTGAACATGCCATTGTAACAGTGATATTCGAGATCCAATAACGCCAAATGGAGTCGTTATTGAAGCTGAACGCCGCAAACATCATGCTGAACCTAAGGACATCCACCGATCGAGTTTGTCCTTCTATTATCCCAAAACTAATAACGGCCCTACCAGGTGGAACAGTATTGTACGGGTGCCATTGGCTTTCAATACCGCACCTGTACCCCTTACCAAATATAAACCCCTCTTGACATTAATCGTCGCTGGATCATGCTCATGGATATGTCTCGATCAGTTACATGAGCCACTGGCCGGCTACGGTCCTTTCCTTCCTCCCTCTCCTTTTTTTATGCTCCTTTCTCCTCATCTCCATCCAAATGATATTTCCTTTAAGGCGTTGCTTTCTTTTTTTTCTCCTGGAATCCTCCTCTGATTATTTTCTCAGCATGTACTTCCCTTTTCCAGTGTTATCTTGTCGTTATCTGACGTTGGCTGAACCGATTTTCCTGTTTTTTCTATTTTCCGGAATAAATAACTTCTCCAGTCACTTCTTTAGAACTAAACGCACGGACAAATTAAAATAAATCCCTGTGCATCGTGCCTAGTCAACCGTGCTGAGATCACTGGTTGAGTTTTGCTTGACAAATCCCTGAACTATCCTTTCTTTCGGCACTTAAGTTCGATTCTCCTCACGTCGAAGGAGTCACACCTCGTTCTCTAACATCTACCTGACACCGCTATCTGATTAACGGGTCTAGTGTTGAATCGGGTACACGCACACTTTTGGGCTAACTGTACATCTGGTTAAGGCACCGCCGACTAATAACTCGCTCGTTTCCTAAGCCCGGGGTAGGGAACCCGGCGGCGCGCCTTACAAATCCTACAAAATTCAAGAGAACTGAGATTTTACTTAGAGACTGAGCAGAAATTTGCAAGAGGTTGATTGATTTCATTCCATCACGCCTGCACCTAACACAGAGTCGCAATTCATTAGCTCGTTTGAGAAATCTGAGTAATTAGAGCCCGTCTGAATAAGATTACACTATCATTTTTGCTCCACTTTTGGAGCAAAAATGGAGAGGATGACTGGTACAGTGGGGAGCGGCACTGAGGTACCCATACCTGTACCGCCAGCCGCAATTAGTTGGCGCGGCGCCCACTAGGTGCCAGCTTATGAGCTGCGCTGTCGCTGGCAGCCCCTGCCGGAGCCTTGCGCTGCGTTCGTCTCCGACTCCCCCCCTCGCCACAGGTTTCGTGCGCGGCGATCGCAACGGCGCAACGCGACTAAAGCTGGCAATGAGCAAACGGGAGCGAAAAAAGGATAGGATAGAGACAGCCACTAAAGGAGCAGATTTTCAAGATGTTCATGTTTTTTGCAGCGATTTACTCAGGAAACTGCAAGTTTCCAACAGGGCTACGTCACCGAGAAAACTGCTTAAATTCCTCTGCAAATATCTCCATATTATTAGATATATAGACAAATACATGGAAAGCTTGTTCGCCTTCTTCAACAATCAGACTTCGGCAACAAAAATCAGACTTCGGCAGGAAGTTGCCAAGGCATGCGGGACTTCGTAAAAGATGAGGTGATCAGAGAGGATTTATAGCTGGAACTTGGACTTTGGTTGGATAACAGTCCACTCCTTTGAAAAGAGTTGACTGAAATAAGAGTAGAATTAAAATTCACTTCGGAAGATACCTACCAGCGCCCACAGCGTCGCTGGTACTGAACGACTCCTGCTCAAAATATGTAGCAAGATTACAGATTTTAATCTTCCTCCAACTTTCACACGAGAACGCAATTTATTGATTTTGAGCGGAGATATTGCTCTTGAATCATCTGAACCCTAAAGTTATCCTAAAATTTGGGGTGCAACACCAGTGCGGAGACCTTTCACCTAACAAGTTTCCTTGAACGCAGTATCTCACCTCATGGGCCGCGTTCGAGATTCCCATGTCATTCGAAAGTATGCGATCCGCTGAGCACAAAGATGTACTTTAATTCTCACGGAAACATCGAAAACCCCACAAGTTACGGATTTCTTTGGCCGAGAATTTCGAAATTCTCGACGAGAGCATTCATTCTGTAGCTAGAACTTGCGGAGGGTGCGGCATGTTTTCAACACGGCAATGTTTGTTCATTCGATAATAACTACTGCTGAGAAGTTCATTTTAATGAGCTACCTCAACTTCGCAGCTCCGCTTTTCTCTAGCTCCCTAGCAAGGAAAGTCGTCCGCACCATTGTCAGGTTTGGCATTCAAATAGGGGTTTTTGATCGTTTTTTCAGATAAAAGAACATTGTTGGAATCAGCGCGTCGAGTACGACCAGATTTCGTTGATATCTCGTTACGCTTCATGAGGTAAGACACTGCCTTTAAAATCAATTACAATGAATAAAAAATTGTTGCGTTCATCTGGTTACAGCAATAAAAAAATTAGTTACAAGCGGACTTCAGCCCCACTTCGACACAATTCCTTTGAATATTTTCTCACAAAACCAATCATTTCAAATTTTACCTATAAGCTCGAAAAATTACAACATGTGTGTTATAATTATGAAAACTTGTAACGTGTACCGGTCAGTGCACTTACTTAGACTTGTTAACTTCTGTGGACATGCCGATGTGCAAGGATTGAAATTATTTTTTTTTCACTTCTTGGCGCTCGCTTCATAGTTATAAAGAGTCACTATGGAGGTGAACCACCTTCGCTGGCGTTCGAACGACATTGTATCCCGTAACCACGCTTCCAGGCATTCGGAATGTCTGCAAGACATTTCTGACGAGATATGCGAGTCACATTTTGTGGATGCAGTGAGTAATTAGCACTTATGCATTTCAACTAATACAACCAGATAGGAGATATAGATTCGCAGGCGTCTGTTTTCGTGGAGAAGATAGAGTTGAACAGCACAAATTCAGCAGAGGTAGAGTTGCGCCTGCGCAATTTCACTGATTGCAAGAACTTGCCAGATTTCCTCAATCGGATTCAGCATTACATAACCTTTATGGACGTGCGTTCTTGTAAACACTCACTGCTTCAATATATAAAGTCTCAGTTCAAAGCATGATTCTATTTCAGGATGAAATAGTGTTAGATAAAGTGGAAGCTGCAAAGTTTTTGGACGACTCACTATTCCGTTATGACCTCAGCAAATTGATCGGACACGAACTTATACAGGGAACTCTGATTTCTCCTCATAATGGGGTACCTATAATGATTATTAGAGGAACACGTAGGAAAGATATATTTGCTCATATGGCTACGAAACATACGCCGAAATCAGACGGATATTGATTCAAGTGTGGAATTGCTGGATGAAGATCAAGTGCATGGATCTAACAATATGTCTCAGCCGCTGTCGCAACAGAGTGGTCATACAATGAACACTGTACACTCGTCATCACACACTCAACAGTCTGTTGTTAGGACAGCGGTGAACAAAAGGTTCTAGTAGTTTTACTCTACATAATAGCACTCGTATCAATTTAGAGCACTGACTACTTCCCCGGGAGCGATCTATCCTGAATCGGGAATTCCGGCACGATTCGATGAGCACACAGATTCAGACAGATGGCACCAAGTATTCCTCGTAGACGGAAATCAGTTGAAAGAACTATTTCGCTTTTGCCCCAACTGCGGGACTCAGTTGAAACCCAGTGGAAGTTCTGCGAAATTGCGAGCAACTGGTACAGCGCCTACCGTCCAAATCAACTGCGAACAATGCTGGCAAGTAACCCGAACAGTACCGAGGAGAAGGCAGTCGATCACTCTCGATCACGCGCCTTTTCTGAGAATGTCAACACCTCGACAGCCGCAATTATTGCCAGTGTTCGATATGCCGTGAGTCTCTGCAGTCAATGCGTATTTGCTAGAGGTCTATGGAATTTTTGAAAATTCAACTCTAGCAAGTTTAGGCTCGGATCGGCAAAAGGAGAGAACATTGCATTAATTTCTAATACAACTTTCAAAGGAATATCACAGAACTTAACAGCTCTCATCATCGGAGTTTACGACCGCCACCGCTTCGATGTTATCGAAATAATGAAGTCAGCTTATTGTGTATGTGCTTTCATACCAGCTACTACCAAAAAATAATTGTTCAAAGCATCGCCAGCATGTGCTCCCACACGTATCTCGCTACGCGAACAAGCTCCAGATATTTTCTGTGCTGTCCTCTGTTGTGACACCTACATTTGACACAAAGCGTGTACTGAGACCACAATGGTGCATGAACTGTCTTACTGCCTTCATGTCATTGAGTTCTTGTCGGAAGAACAACTCCTACTAGTGCATACAACCAATCCATTCCGAACTGACCCCGTACATGACATCGTAATGAAAGTAAGTGTATCAAAAATAGCTGTAATTTTCAAACAGAAGAGCACAGGAGATCTAGACAACGAAATCGTGTTCAGCATTGCAGTGTGGGTGTGGTAGAACACTACGCATATCCACTTTTACCAAGTATACTTCCTTTGCAAGTAGTTCACACTTGATACTACAGCAAGAAGGAATCTACGACTGCTGGAACATCGCAGTCGATGGAGCTTACGATTCCAGAGGTCGTAGCGCATCATTTTGCAAGGTGCTTGCGGTCTACCTCAAAACTAAGTTGTGCATCCACCGTGACTAGCGACCGCCATGCGCATTTGAAACGAGTTATAGACGAGATGAATGAGCTTCTCTCTTGGGATATGAAGTGGTACTGTGATGAATGGCATTTGAGGCGATACGTCGTCAAAGCCCTCTTAAAAAAAAGGTAAACCAAACGTCATTATCACAAATTTCCTTTCGAATAAGCAGACATGGGTTTTTAGAAGTTAATTAATTAGTCGAGCATCACTGGAAAACGAAACGGTTTCAGGCCTCGAAAAGGCGGTCATATACCCCCTCCCCCTGAAAGAATGGATTAAGGGCCTAAAGGCTTGTTTGAAATACGCTGCAGAAGTGGGGTCGCAGGCCGGCGACGGCAACAATACCAAGTTCTATTGCAATACGTGCCTCTATCAGATCACAGGCATTCATTCCTGGGAACAGGTGAAATCTCACTCAACATTGTTGGCTATGAGTGTCAACTCGATGTATTCACTAATTTATGAATTTTTTAGGACGTGCTGACTGGTCCGTGTACTTCGTGTAGGCACGGCATGTTGGACCAGAATCAGCCTGTGCCGATTCCTGTTGGAATCGTTGCGCATGATAAGCTGGCTGAGATCGTGCTCAATCAAAGATTCCAAAACGACATCTGCAGACTAGGGCAATACGGAGGAACCAGCCAGTGTGAAAAGAAGAATGCTCTAGATCGCCTATATTGCCTGAAGGAGGTGTATTTGTGAGTTTAAGCTATACTGACTACGATTATAAGGAAGTATTATCAATTTCAATTATCGGACCTTCAGCCCGTCGTCCACTTGTTTCGGATATGACGCAATGGCCACGTTACATCTCAACACTTTACGAATAGCGGAGTTGGCAGGCGAACGTATGGTCGAAAGAGAATTCCTCTGCCAGAGGAGATTCAATGCCCACCGGACTCGAAATGTGAAGAAATCCAACGTGGACCACAAATGGGAAATACTTGATGAATATAAGCGAGGCAGGCTGTACGATCTGGGCACCAACGAACAAACGGATGGTGGAGCTGCAGTTATCTTCGAGGAATTTTACCGATCAGCGTTTAGAGGAAGAAGTCCCAGAGTTCCGCTGGATCCCGAAGATGATGATGGCATTGAGAGCTACTTTCTCAGTGGCTCGGATGAAGAAGACATTTAGATGTATTCTGAGGTTTGTCCGATGAAAGAACTCCATATCGGTTCCGATTATCAGTGGATAGCATATCACATGATCCTTTTTTAGGAGTTTTAATGTGCCGCGCAACTTGGGAAGATGGATGGTGCTGTTCAGCAACGAAACTTGCCTTACTTAGGATAAAAAATTCAACTGATGATCTGACTGAAGTGCCGTTCCACCGTACATAGCAGTACACCAGCGGCACCAACTCTTACTCCACTCTGGCAATCAGAAAACTTCATTTTTTTCATATCTTACAATTCTTCAAAGGTGAACCCTCCCTTACCGGTACAATCCACAGGGCTCCCCAGAAAAAGGGCAGACTGATAGTTGTTCAAGCAACTCAGGCTACTATTGCACTCAATGTAGACCTAAAAATATAATAGATCTTACGAATAATTTCAAATCTCTGACTCACCAATTCATCCTTATCGATGTTTACTCAAGCACCTACAACCTTCCACCTCAATCCCTTTCGATGGTATCCCGCAAATAATCTACAAAAAAATGTGCAGATTCTCTATGTGAACCCCTTTCAATACTATTCAACATCTCCCTCATTTCACTAGAAGTTCCTCTTGCATGGAAGGAAGCCATTGTCACGGCCATTCCCAAAGATTCTGATGCCACTCACATTTCGTGTTTTAGGCCTATAAGCATCACACCTACACCGGTGAAGGTACTTAAAAGAATAGTCCGGAATCACTAGCCATATCACCAAACTCAATCTGATACCACCCGAACAGCATGGGTTTGTATCCGGAGCCTCTACCACAACTCAACTAGTAGATTGTGTCTTCGAAGGGTCCAGTGCGCTCAACAATGGTCATTCGATTGACATTATATATTTTGATCTATCAAAGGCGTTTGACAGAGTTAACCATCTCAAACTCCTTTCTAAACTGAAAGACCTTGGAGTTGAAGATGCATTAATGACTGGATTCGATCATATTTACGTGACAGACATATGTGCGTGAAAGTGGGGAATTCGTTCTCTAAATCTTATCTTTGTCACAGTGGAGTACCCGAGGGTGGAGTTCTCTCACCGCTACTATTTCTACTTTACACGCATGACCTCCTTTCAAAACTACGCACGCATCCATCAGTAAAGGTCCAAATGTATGCCGATGACATCAAAGTTTTCGCATCGTACAACTCGCAGAACTACTCGGAAATACACTATGCTCTATCCCTCTCTATAGAAAATATGTTAGCTTGGGCTAAGCTTTTCGACATACCTCTTAATCTCTCCAAGACCCTTGTATTTCACGTGGGTAAAGGTGATCCTATGTCATTTGTTATTAATGGGACGGTTTTGAATACTTGCAAGGAAATTAAAGACTTGGGCATATATTTCAACTCCGAACTGTCCTTCGATACACATATTAGGCATGTCCCCAATAGGTCTTTCGCTGCACTATTTACTATATTTCGCAATATTCGTTTGAATGATTCTTCTTTGCTGATTAAACTATATAAATGTTACGTACTTCCACTCATTGAGTATGGCTCGCAAGTTTGGAGTCCCTCTACTGTGAAACAACAAACAGCCTTAGAGAAAGTACAGCAAACTTTTACAAGATTGCTCCTGCACAGATGCTTACCTAATTAATATAACTACCATCAAATTCCGCCTTATCATGAGAGACTTAAGAAATCCAAACTCGACAGTCTTTTGCAACGACGCACGTTCAATGATCTTGTTTTTTGCTTCAAGGTTTTACGAATAGATTGCAAGCTTAGGGCCAGTAAATATTGGATCTTTAGGCCATGTAATGGCCGCTCAGGTACGTTTACATTGCACTACAAGAGAATTAACAACAGATTTAATACTAGAATGTTTAGTACTTTATTTGTTCGTGGTGCTAGGTGGCTTCGTCAGTTACCGAAAGATGTCTTATGTTCTCCGTCTACCTCTGTTTTTAAGAACTAAGGAAAATAAATTTCCTTCGCCTCTTAAGGGTCAGAGAACTTTGAAATTTTCAGCTCATCGTTTGCGACATCATCTGCCTACAGTCTCAGAACAGAACTACTTTATATGCCAAGGCATCCATGATGAACTATTCTTCTCTGCCATCTGAGATTGCCCCTTAACTTTTATTATGATTTTTTCTGTGTACGAGGAGTCCTCCAGATGCATTCTTCTCCGATATTCCTCCCTGTTCCCCTTTTGTACTCTCCTATCATCCTCCTTGGTGTTTTATAAATTCATTTCCTTTTCTGCTTGCAAATCTTGAGACAAGGAGGAGACGGATACTGCGAGGAACCGACAGAGATGGTACCCACGTTTTCATCCCACTTGAGCAAAAATACCGCTAAAGATTCTAATTGCTCTGGTTTAAAGGATGTACGGGTTTTTCGATATCCTCTATGTTCGTGGGAGCAGTTATGGGCGAACTGCAGTGTTGCCTCTCTGATTTTCTGAGCAGAAAATATCTCTGTCAAAATACTGTCACTGATACCTCACGTAACAGGGAGAACATAATAGGGACCTTGAAATAACTTCGGATTTTTTCAACTGAATCTGGAGAGCTTCTCCTCTATTTCCTTGTGCTCGTGATCCACCATTGTATAGCGCATTTATGTGCATGTAAACAAATAAATAAATAAATAAATAAAAATAAGCCCTGTAATATGCATTTGAAGATTACAGGGTAACGCACTGTATATAAGACAATTCGAGGGAAGGATGTGACCCATTGAAAAAAAAAACCTTAATGAAAAAAAATGTATGCGCAATACATATAAACAACTGCCGTGACATGATGATGTGAGTGAGCACCATTAGTGAGGCAAATGTTTTTCATACTTTCGTCGATGTGATGATGTGAGTCATAATTTGGCGTCAAATAGAATTAGTATTACACCTAGACACACGTGTGAGTTGATCGTGGCTAGGCCGCAACTACAGTCTGCTCCACTGGGTACGACAGTTGGAGAAGCGTCAGAGAGAAAAAGAGCGCGGGAAATGCGCAGCAATTGGAGAGTGTGGTGAAAAAAAGCAGGAAATACTCACGAATACTCAACCATCGTCGCATTTGAAACATACTGCACACTCAAAGAAAAATGTCGCGGACAAACGCTTGCGCAACGCGGACACTGGCAACACGGCGTAACGATTGTACCTCTTCTTGAGTACTGACGGTACACCAGACCTTCAATACTCAACTGGAGGTAGAATTGTTACGTGGCCCACTAGCAAGATTGTATGCTTCTTTCATTCCTTTCATCCTATGCCTGACATTCACAGACGACAGAAATTGTAAAGTACGCGAAGATCTCATTTCCAGAATAGATGGTTATGAAAGACATCCCAAAACACTCTAAACAGATCAATCTGCAGGAATAAAAAAGGAGTAAAAATGATGAAGTGTGAAAAGCAACAAGGAGAATGAACGAAACTACCCTCCTGTATGCTCTATTGTTGTTACGAATATTGAGTGAAACGAAGGTAACAAGGAACTTCGGTATGGAGACGCGTTTCTGGGGCTGATTGTGATTAGGGCGGCGGATTGTCGCTGGAGCACAAAAGCAAAAATTGGTAACGTGAGTAGATAATGCCCTAGTTTTTATTTCGCTCGTGTTTTTTTGTTACGGTATGCTTTCCTGGTACGGAGTACAGCTTGAATGTATTTGGTAATATTAATAACAAATAAATAAATTTTGCTTGTATACCAAGCTCTCAAAGATTCTGGAGAGAAACTTCATGCAAACTAGTGGATAATAAGTCTCTCTGGAACAACTCAAAGAGATACCTAACTTTTCAGAGTGTGTTTATATCGAATGAACGCCGCAAACTAATGAGGGTGTTAGAATTTGGTTCGAAACCTTGCACTCCTCAACGTGCTCGATTTTACCAAAGTTGAAAGAGCAAATCAATAAAACGCTGCCATACTCTTATCAAACAAATGCAAACTCCTACATCAGAAGCTTTTGTATTAATATTAGGTTGTTGCGAAATTAATTGCCGAAATGGACCGTTCAGTTCAAACTGTTGTAACTCGGCTCAAAAACCACCTTTTTCATGGGTTTAGCAAATTGGTAGATCCTCCCCGACAATTTAGTGAGGATTTCACTCCTCTACGGCGTGAAATGAAATCACAAGAAGTCATAAACTTTTGAAAGGCGATTTCGGCATGCTCTAGATCAGCAATCTGCTGCTATCGTAGAATTCTATCACGAAAAAATGAAATACAGTAGGATAATGGGCTGAACAATAAGGTTATTGAGTGAGAACCTCGATGCTTCACTGCATCAGTTTTTGCCGGGTGAGTTTTGGAATGTGTGGTTTAACGCTACCCTGGAGCAGGGGAAAACCAGCATTTGTTCACCACTGCCGATCGCATCTATAGCAGATTTGCGGATCTCAACTCGAAATTACAACACTAGGACTCTGTTATCAACCTTTAACTAGGTTGTAGAAGGATGCAGTCAATCACACCCTTACAGCACCACCGAACTCATGACGCAACCTCCCTGGAGAGATCTGGCTTGGGAAATTTTAGAAGTGGGAAATCGTTTTCACCCACACCCATTTGCATTTCTTGTTATCCTACAGAAACTGAGCTTTATGCACAGTAGTTACAAGGTCTAGAAATCAGTTGTTTTGGGACGGAAAAATTGAGTTAGAAAAGTGCCACACCAGGTAAGGCGCTGGTAATCAGTCAGATCGTGTGTTGTTCACGCCCGCACTTTTCTTACCCTGTTGACACCTAGTCAGATATATTGAAACTGTAGTGTAGTGAGCTTCCACCCCTGCTCTCATCATCCAGATCAGGGGTGTGCGGAATTTTCCGTTTTCCGTTTTACGCCTTCCGTTTTCCGCCCATTTTTGGCCTTCCGTTTTACGTTTTACATTTTACGGGTTTTTGGCCCGGAAAACGGAAAATCCCGGAAAACAATGAAGTGATTCTCGAAAATGTTTTTTTCGTTTCTTTTCCGTTCTCTCTCATCTCTTTCACTTCTTTCTCTCTTTCTATCTCCTTCTTCTTCTTCTTTCAATGTTTTTGTGCGCGCTTAAATTTGTTTTACTGCATTTTAACTATTTCTTTGCGCGCAACTTCTCCCTCACGTTTTTTTCCATTCTTTTTTGTTCCTTCACTCTCTTCTCTCCTCTCTCTCATCCTCTCTCTCTCTTCCTCTTCTCTCTTTAGTTGTTTTCACGCGCGCGTTCTTCTATTTTATTGAAATTTGGTTCTCCCCGGCGCGCGTTTTTCGTTTTGTCGCAATTTGAGTATCCCACCCGCGCGCAACTTCTCTCACTGTTTTTCTTTAATCTTCTTTGTTTCCCTCCACTCCTTTCGCCTTCCTCTCACCCTTTCCCTCTCCTCTAATCTTTTGTTCTAATTTTGGAATTTTTCAGGTGGCAATCGTTTGACGACGCGAATATGGGCGAGGTGGAAGTCAAGATCTTGGATATTGAGCACGTGGACGACAGGACGAGGGCGCTGGACATCATCAACAACATGTGGGTCTACCGAAATTTCGAAGTGAGTTTTTTTTTTGAAACCTCAACTTCAAGGAAAACAGTGAACTCCGACTTTTTGGAAGTTTTTGTTCGATTCGGAGTTCCAACGTTTGCTCTTTCGTCTCATCCATCTCTGTTTCCATCATCATCCTTATCATCCGCATTCTTCTTCCATGTCATTCAAATGATGGAACCATGCGAAACCAAACTTTTTCAGAAGAACTTTTTCTATAGGATTTTTTTTCTTGATAACTGTGTGAATTCTTCTCACTCACTTTAGCATAGGCGATTGCATGTTTTTGTTTTTGAAATGCGCAATCGCCCATTTTGTTTTAAAAAGAAGAAGTGTTCAATCACTATTTACGTCGATTACTTTTCGTCTTTGCATTCAACTTCTCGTGTGCGCAGCTGACCCACATCTACTTTGCAGTCATTGAATTTTGAGGGATGTTCGCTGGAGGATTCTGACTTGGATCGCATTCAATTCTCCGCGGATTCAGTGAAATACGTCTGTTTTCGCAGAAATCTCTTTCTCAATCCCTGGAAATTGCTTGCCGCAAAATTTCCTAATCTTCTCCATCTTGATTTGAGGGAAAATTTGTTAGTTTTTGCAATCATTCATTCACAGTCGTCCTGGATCACACAAAATTTCTTATTTCACTAGGCATTTGAAATTGGACGAACTCGTTGCTGCTAACGCGCGTGGTCAGGGTGTTGAAACAACGCTGCCGAGACTGCAGTACATCTACTTGGATCCATCAATTTGTGCAGCCGATCTGTTATACTGTTCTTTTTCCGGTTTCTTTTGGTTGCTTTGCTCTTTCAAATGTTTTTTTTTCAGACACGGATCAGCGATTTACGATCTCTGTCCCAGTTTTCGCACGTGGATGATGAGCGAGTCGCGAACGATCTCGCAGATGGTGCATGGACTACGAGTGTAGTGAGTGGGTGTCACTTTTTGAAGCTTTCACCTTTAAGCACTACGGTTTGATCGATCACAGGACGAGGAATGGTACGTGGAAAGCGTTCCGGCGGAGCTGTTTACTGATGGAGACCAGAATCCTTTTTTTCTTCCTTTTAGTTTTTGACACTTTTTCGAAGCAGGGTCTGTGCACATTACTGAAATATTTGTGAGCCCAAGGTCATCGCTTTTGTACAACTTTGCTTCAAACAGGAAAACCCGACTGAATGAGACTAAAAAATTAGATTTGATAAACAATGATTTGCTTCTAGTAGATCGTAACTTCAGGTTTTGGTTGGGGCTGGGCCCAGATAACGCATCAAGGTCGTCAGCTCTCCAGTACCGTAGGGACTGTCGTGTGAGGTGGACACACGAATGCGGGGCCGCAATTGTCAGAGCCATGTGAGTATAGAGGGTTTTTACACGCACTAGAAACCGATTCGAGTCCTACTTGCAGGGCCGACATTCGCCAGTACGTTCTGGTGGATGAGAGACTACGTCCTAAATCAGTGGGTCTACTTTTTATTCTTTTATCACCTTTTCTCAAAATTTTGAGATCTGCTTTCTACCGTTAAATTGATTTAGAAACGCCGACGCTTCTCCATCCCAGCAAGCAGCCAAGAAAAGGTACGTTAGGTTTTGACCTAGTAGCTATATGAGAGCTTCCAAATTTTTTTATTTCCAGATTGATGCCATCTCAAGTGAAGAAATTAGTGATTAGTGGACGACGGAGAGAGAGGGAAGCAAACAGAACTTTTTCAATTCCGTGACCGAAGGACTGTAGCCCGGAAGTTCGTATGCCTTAATTGGTTTTCTGTCGGTCAGCTACTTCCTTTTGCTAATTTTATTGCTTTCATTCGTTTCTGTTTGTTTCCCGATATCGAAGTCTCCCCCATGATTTTTTTCTGATTTGACTCACACTTGAAGAGAATTTTTTTCTTTTGGAATGATTTTTGAGCTTTAAAAAATGGATTGACTCTGATTTTTTTGTCCTTGACTTGAATCATGGATTGAATCTGATTTTTTTGACTAGACTTGAATTTTGACTCATCAAAAACGTTGCAAAATCTACCCAAGATTTTCTGCTGAGTTTTTTTTTCGCTGACTCCAGCTGATCTCACATCCCGGACGTGTCGTTTTTATTCTACTGCTCCATCTTTGATTTCTAACATTTCTCCGACGTTGCTGCCTTCATTCGCCGATCTGAATTGATTTTTCGATCTTTCTACCTGTCTCTGGAACTGGTTCAAGATCACCATTATGCAGGGTTCCGTCGCTTTTTTCCTATTTACTGAGACGTTATTCCTAGGCCGACCTACCCGGATTTGTCGTTTAAACGGTCTTCTCTCGTTTTCATCACTCTAGGAATTGATACCCAATCTACATCGCCCTCTTCTCGGATTTGTCGTGTTTCGCCGCATTTTCAAATTTGCCTCGATTTCGCTATCCCGCTGCCGCTCTCACCTCCTTAGCCTGAACTACCTGCTTGCCACCCCTCGCTAATTCCCGAAACTGACTAATTCCGACGACTACCACTCCTCAACCTTGTGCCACTCAATTCTGACCTCACTTTTTCCTCTACCCTCAGTCATTCCGATGAAATCCTCACTTCTTTCGATACTGGTGCCGAAAACGTGAGTGTTTTGCCTGAATGTTCTGGATTTTTGCCTCAACTTTTTGCCTTCTGTTGGATTTTTAGCACAGGTGCATTTTTTGTCTGAGTAGAAAGTTTTCTAGAAGGAAGTTTTTTAGAATTTACGAGAGCGATAAACTTGTTGTGAGGAGTGCACGTGCGCTAACTATTTTTTTTCTAATTTTTCTCATCGCACATACCTCACTCTTTACTCACTTACCGGTCATTATTTTATTTACTGTTCGCTCTACTCACTTGATCTTAAAAGATATTGATTATTCGTAAAATTTGTACATATTTAGTTTTATGCTTTAGGGGGATTTTGGGCTTTTTTGTGCCGAGATTACAGTTTAACTTAATTCCAAGCCCAAAATTTCCTAATCTTGTCCGAACTGTTGAAGATATTGATTACGCTTGATAATTGCATGTACTTTACGTTTTTAGGAAATTTTGGGCTTTTTCATTGTAACGGGATCGTGAATGTTTTCCTCATTTCACTTCTTTTTTGTCCAAAATTTCCTACCTCCATCCTGAATTCTGAAGCTGTTTTTTTTGGTGTCTTGGGCATCGACAGAATTGGATTTCATTGCAGATTTTGGTTAGCCTGACCCAAGACACCCAGTTTGATGTGTATTTCTTGAAATATTTGCTATTAGAGCATTTTTAGGATTTTTATGAAAAACTGTTTTTTCTGACGTTACTGGAGCTTAACGGCGCTTTATGCATGCTTATTATTCGTTTTAGTGTGTATTCTGATCGAATTTGTATTTTTGTTGATAATAAATTTTTCATGAATTTTTCGACTATTTGACCATCAGAAAATTTCAGAGTTGAGGCAGCGGGGGCTGCGGACCTTAAATTGGCAGCACTGTCAGCCCACTATGGCAGCACTGTAGCCCCACATTAGCAGTAATATCTGCCCAAGACCAGGACACAATTGCTGATATTATATGAATACTATATGACCGGAATTCTATTGGTGGTGATAAAGAACTCTCAAATTAGCAGCTCTTCTCGAAAAGCCACAAAGCTAGTGCTGCTCAAGGCCGAGCCTAGAGCTGAGCGAATGTCTGAGTCATCGTAGTTCCAAATATGCCATACAAGTGCCCTGCTCTCCTCGAAATTCTCAAAAAAGAAAAGGTTCCACAGAAGTGAGGAGTGGACTCATACAAAATTTGCATGAAACTGTGACCTGCCATGGTGAGAGCATCAAGCATTCTTGCGAATCAACGAATGACGTAGGCTTTCTTTCAACTTGACAAAAGCATAAGGCTACATCGTAATTGTCACTGTTTTAGTCAGACGATGATCCCCAGCTCCACACTAGCGCCGCTGACGCCTGGTGTCTTGCGCAATGTTGGGGCTGCTTCTGTTTCACGTTCCCCACACACTGCTCTTCTCCTCCTTCCACCTTCGCTGACTCTCCCCAACAGGATCCGTTGTGGATGAAGTGATCCTTCTCGGATCCTAAGCGTATCAATTACCTTAGTTATCTTTTTGTCTGAATTTTTGCAGAATAGGTCAGTAAAGCAAAGAAGTCGCACTTCTGACACTTTACAGCTTCTCGTATACTTAAACATTCAATGATAAAGATGCTTATCGATCATATAACTCTGATAATCTCCCGCAACTAGGTGAAGGATAAATGCTCCTCAATCTATCTATATTCTAGGCGTTTGAAGTACGTACCGTCAGCGGGTTACTTAATTACTTGAAAGAGTCACCACTTATGCTCATCAAGAAGATGCCTAGAAAATCTAATGTTGAAGATAAGCTTTGGTCACAAACCTATGCTTGAGCAAAATCTTCCGTTTTCCGTTCTACGCTTTCCGTTTTCCACCCATTTTTGGCCTTCCGTTTTCCGTTTTACGTTTTATGGGATTTGAAATTTTACTTCCGCACATCCCTGATCCAGATGGTAAGATCCGGTTTAGGTTCCACGGCTGTCCTGAAAGCCTGGTCGTCTAGCGACATCTCAAGACCACGACCATGGTTGCATTGGAACTTAACATCAAAAGAAGAGAACTTTGCGAACCCCAAGTTCACTGTCCATTTGGAAGGCGATTCCAAGCGAAAGCAAACGCACGATCACCGCATACCTCTGACGAAGATTGATCGAGTTTGAAGTCATCAACCATAATCACCCGAAAATCGCCTCGGCTCATCATTCTTTGGTGACTTCATGAAAATCTTCAGGAAGGAGCTAGCCAGAATGTTCAAGCAGCATTTGAAAGAGGAGGAAAACCGCAAGGGTACTACATAAGCTGGGCTTGAGTTGCTCAAATTGGACAGAAGAAATAATTTTAGTTAAGCATACTCCGAAAATTATTTTCGCAACAACCTGATAGAACACAAAAAAAAAAACACGATGCGCAGGAACAGTTGCATAAGTGACCAACAAGTTGGCGTCGTTCATAAGCACTTTCAATACGAGTTCGGTTTTAGCAGCAGTTTCGACCCCGCTAGGGATCGCTTCACATAGTGCGGGGAGAGAGACTGACTGCCGCCTACGACTTCACCTATGATGAAAATAAATATCAAACTGAAATAATAGTGCCAGAGTAGGCACGAAAAACTCACTTGCACATTTCTTCTATGGAGTCCGCTCCAATGACCTTAGTGCTCTTAACTTCTTTGGCGAGGAAGTCATCGACTTTGGACACGGTACGGTTGAAGGCACACACCTATGAAACACATTTCCATTTGGTAAGGAAATCACCATCGAAATTATTAAGGGGACCAGTAGAATCTTCAGCAAACAGTACGACATGCAGATTCCCATAGTAAGTTAATGCACCTCACAATAGTACTGAATCCAAGGCAGACAATTTATACATGTTGTCATGTTGTCGACTTTCCTTGCTGCTTCACTGTTCAAAGAGTACATAAGTTTTGGCCACTGTGATTGCGGCGACATTGATTTTTAAACATATGTATTTCACAATAAGTAACCTCAGTGCAGTACTTGGTTAAAGTACATGACTAGCACTGAGCAGCCACTGTTCTTCAATCAATAACTTTGGGCTAATACCTCGCAGTACAATAAAAGTAAAGAGTCGATTTGTTAGTACCAACCAGATTTCAAATTCGGCTTCAAGCACTTTAGGATGCATGTGAACTTATACAAAACTCTGGTTCTATAATGGAGACTACTCTTGGGGCACTCTACAATACTCTATAACGTTTTGGTTTGATAAGTGGCTGGACATTTGAGGCATTACTCTACAATGTTTTGGTTCGATAGATGGTTAAAGGCAGTACCCACGAAAAACTTTGTCACTCAAGTTTTCGAGAAATCATGGGTTTCTGACTATGTGGAGCATGAATAATGTCGTCAATTTTGTCAGAACTCATGTTAAAATGGTTTAGGTGCTACCAATTTGCTGCATTATAGCAATTCGGCCGAGTTACGCTGGTGGAGTAGATCAAAGAAGTCGATGACGCTGCCTTGATTGTCAACGAATTTTTTGGCGCAACCAGATAACCGACTAATTTTCCAGCTTTCTTGGAGGAGAAAAAGCACAAACAAAAGGGAAATGGAATGTTCACCACAGTGACATGCCTTAAGAAAAGAAACAAAACTTATGATTAAGTGTAAAGAGCTAATGAACAGAAATTTATATCATAATTGAAAATTTGAAAGTTCTGGGAAAAAGAAGCAATCATAAAATCTAATAACAAGTAAAAGAATGTAAATGGGGGAATCAGATCATCACAATGTAAAACCTCTGGAAATGAGCATGGAAAGCAAACGTTATCTAAGGAAAACTGAGTGACTGCGGCAGAAATTAGCTGATTCAGATCGCGCCACATCTCACCCCGCGGATACCCGGATACCAAGTCTAACTAGTTAAATCTTGGGACCGCTGATGCCTTCGGCGGTGCAACTTGCGTAGAATTACTGGGACTATCTACCAGACTCCAAAACATCCAAGGATTTGGACATGAAGGGTATCGTGGGTGCTGCCTTTAAGTTGACATGGCTATTTTTTTCCCAATACTAAATAGTAAGGACTATATACTGTCATACTTACATCACAATAGATTAAATCATGTAAAATATTTGATATTGATTTGATATTTGATTACGTTTAGAGTAGCATCCCATATTGTTAATAGGACTAGAACATTCGCTCCTTGCACCAATGCCTTTCGATCGAAAAAAAAACTTCAATCGAATTCAATGCAAAACAAAAATGCGTCTGTAGCTAGTCAGCCATTAGGGCAACTAGATAGGTAAGCACATACATACTACTCCTTTCTCAAACTAAAATAAATGTTGGTCAGCAATTTTCAATATGTCCACACACATTTTTGGTAATGTATTTTCTTTTCATAAAAGTAATTCGAATTCAGACAGTGTCACCATGTATAACTGTTCAGTGTGTCACTACAATAATTTAACCTAAATATAACATGGAACTACATGTTCATTAACCTTCCCCTCTCTCAAGCTCTTTATTATGCTGTAAGATCTTCTTCTGGAACGGTGCCGATAGAATCAGTCATGGTGTCGTTGCGCGACGAAAAACTAAAATTGGAGCGTTTATAATGTAGACAACCAATTTACAACGAAAACTTTGCACGTTACTCCGAATAAGCTACTAATTAATTGATTAACTGAAACCTACAGCCATGTTACATGTGGAACCGTTGCGGTTCACATATATCATGCGCGATGCCAGTAAATCTCTGTCATGATCGAAAAGTAGCTTGCCATAGCCAGGTTTCTCCAATAAATTTTCCAGGGACTGTCCCTTCCCAACACCAAATTGAAGAGGCATGTTGAACACCTGAAATTAATGACAAGTTTTTATGTGACCAGCTATTAAGACTCAAGTAATCTAAACTAACTAACCATTAACCAACAACGTGCACGCTAATTTTCTGACCATCTCGACTTCTTTAGCGGTCTCATTGGTCTTAGCTCGCAATTGCTCTATGGTGGAAGCAAGGGACACAAATCCAGTTCGGATCTCGTTAGAAATTGAGGCAGAGGATAGGATGGATCGAAGGGTCTCGGGTAAGGAAGACATAACGACAACAAAGAAGCAGTTAACTCTCTGATACAATCTCATCATTTTATAGCTAAAAATGGCGCGCGACAAACAAATGGTGCCAAATTTAAACAAAGTAGGTCAAAATTTTATTTTGACTCCAATTATTAGGTTGTCCCATAAATGATGGCCGTTTTGGAGGTGTGCATCCCAAGGTGCGTAACTCAGCTCGAACTTGGAATTTTCCCTTAAAATAAAAAGTATTATGATCAGCATTCCCTGCATATTTCAACAATACAGTGAAACCTATGTAAGGAAAAAACCCAAACCACAGGAGTCAACGAAGTGCGAAAGGCCAATTTTCAGTACACATTGATTCGCATGAAATTTCAAACTGGATTCATCGCAAGCTCGAAAAAATACCCTGTCAGGCAAAGGTCTGGCCAACACAATATTACAAGGAGAGGTCCAACGTCCCATTCAGGAAAATTTTCCTTGGTAGGATGTGAACCTGTTTGGCTTTGCCCGCCCATCAGTAGACATGCATTTCTTCGGCTCACCAAAACTGAGGCATTTTTAACCGAATCTCGAAGTCGAGCCCCGTATGGTAACAGGCGAGGCATTTAGCAAATTCTACTCGTGGCCTGGTCTAGCCACTGTCGAACACTTCGAGTAGCATTTCATCTCCCAGAAAATTTACTGTCTTGTAAGATGTCAAAGTTCGTTGAATATATCCAGATCACCCTCAGCGATGCAAACAAGACAAATGCCCATTTTAATAAGCAATGTCTACTCATCACTAAATGGCCCATTTTCCGGAAAATTTTGCAACAATGTTTATCAGAGGAATTAAAGTAAATGGTGTCGAAGGTAAGCACTGACCAGCAATGCTTTTGTTCAAAATCCATTTATTGTCATGTGTGGCTACCAAGAAGGCAGGACGACCAGTGATTTAGTTGCTTCCTACCTGCTTACTAACATTTTTAAGGACTGTTCGTCTCGCCTCCAGAACTATGCTTTCGTTTTCGATAGGTTCCGCGACAATCACTTGGTCAAATTTGAGGACTCGTATCGTTCTGGAACTGTTTCTCTAGTCACAGCTTCTGCGCGCTTACAACACAACTGCCTGGCCAAACGCAAAATTAACACCAAATCTGGCATTTATCCTATTAGGGTGAAAAAATCGTCTAAAAATTGGGGGAGCACAAAAACTATGTTTTGCCTCATCGTACAATTTTGTCTGCAGAAATCAGAGAAAGGTAATTGAGGAAGCCTTTTTATCGCTCACTTCTCCCAAAATATAGTATAAATGGTGTAGTAATTAATATACGTTGAGAACGAAAACACACTCTCTAATGCTAAGAGTTAGAGTTGGCATAAGGCCAAGTGGTGTGTTTTCGGATAAATTTCTGGATTAAGAGTTTTTGACTAGGAAGTAATTTTTAGTCCAACATAATTTAATATTGGAAGCATAGGAAATAATCCACATATTTTACGTGATGGTCACTTGTTTGATTAGAGGAATAAAAATATAAATTTGTAGCATATATATATATGTGTATACATACAGAATGTAAAGTTATAGACACTATCTAAGATTCACATTATAAATAAAATTTTTAAACCCTACCCTAACTAGAACAATAGATCTAAAGTGATAACTCGAAATGAAATTAACTGGTCGCTGTGCTATTAGCCAACTCCTCTACTAACAACATGCCGACCACGGGATGTACACGGCATTAAGACCATTCTTACCCATATATGTAGACATGTGACGCGAATACTAGACCAAGTTACGTTGAAACTTTTATTCTGTACTGCGATCCGCTCTAAAGTTTTACATTATGCATGCAGAAAACAACTAGTCGGGCCAGACTGAATCCCACTTGACACCCGACAAGAATATGCGTTGTCCCAATGTGTGAAACAGTGGCATAAATTATGCGGGAGAACCCTGATGTGTTGTTGGGCATTAGACATTCCAGAGCAGATTGCACCACGGGTAACGCTCCCAGCGACGGAGAGGCTCTACCTAGCCGAGGAGGAAATAACCTCTGATAAGGAAACACTGCATAAGAGTCACGGAAAGACCGCCTCTGGGAATAGGTCCGCCATAAACAACCCAGTTATGAACAGCAGTATGTGTTTTACGTCGTCCAAGTTTGACAAAATATATAAGAATAACCAATGCATATATGTTGATCTAAAAGATAGTAATAATGAAACAGGTGAAAGATGCCATAACAGTCGTTGTAGTGTATGCGATAGAATCAGACTCAGTAATTATGTAAAAAGAGCCGTAACTAACTAATTCATTAAAACTAATATTATTGAAACTAAACTAAGAACATGAATTGTAAATTTAGAAATTTAGTCTATATGTTAGCACGTAGTGCGTGAGGACTGCAATATATAGGAGAAACAACACAAACCTTGAAGGCAAGGGTAAGCCAACATCTTCATAATTGTAGAAACAAAACACTTTCAACATTTTTAGTCGGCCACTTCAGAAATACGGAACAGAACTCTAGTAATATCCAAACTGACATACTTGATTATGTGGAAGGAACGGATAACGTTAGAGCATTGCGTAGGGAAAAAGAACTCTTCTGGATAAAACTAATGATGACTGCATATCCATTTGGTTTTAATGATCAAATTAAAGGTCATATCGGAAACATTGTGCGCGTGTGGCGCAGTGGTAAGAGGCTCGCTGCGCGCGCACACGATCGATGGTTCGATCCCGCCCGAGGCCAACCAAGCCTTCCATCCCCCCGGGGTCGGTAAATTGGTACCAGAGGAGTCTGGGAGGATGAAGCACTGACTTGATACATCGGGTGCCCCCCGCAAGTCATTGTACAGGGCACATACGCATTCAACGCCTCTACGATGCTCAGATGAAGTCGAATGCGTGGCGCATCCCTCGTGACGGGATTGATTAACGCCGACCACTTTATCCTTTATCCTTATCGGAAACATTAAACTCACTAGAGAAATTGAAACTATGTTCGAAATTACAAACTGTGCACCGGATGCGGACATCGAACGCCTCGTCGAGAACTGCACCACCTGCGATGGGTCGCCAAGAATTTATTCAAGCCGAGCTTCACTCCTGGTCAAAGCCGACAGCACCCTGGAAGCGAGCACATGCGGACTTCACCGGACCACTTGACGGAAAGTACTACCTCATCATCGTAGACGCATTCTCGAAATGTCCCAAAATCAGATGTTCAGATGTACAGCATCTCACGTCTACGACAATGGCCGTTCTAAATCTTCGTATAATTCGAAAATCCGCAGACGCTCGTTACAGACAAGGGAGCACAGTTTACATTGACTCCGTCCAGGAGACCACATTGGACAGCATCTCCACGTCTGCGACAATCGCCGTTATATATCCTCGTATTATTCGAAAATCCGCAGAGTGTAAGTTGGACAACGCGACGTCAAGATGGAAGCACTGTACATCCGTCGCAATAGTGCACGTCGCCGCCGCTTTGAAGTTTACGCTGCAGAATACGCCCGTACGCCGGAGTGGAAACGTTACGTACATCGTTTGCTGTTCAGATCTGGTACGAACCGCTACATCAACCTACTACCGCCTCAAAGCAGTACTTCTACAGTCGACCAACTCCTTTAGTGTTCGACCTGCTACTCTTCGACTCCCGTGCCGATACCGACAACTCGACGTCAGAAGACGCAAAGACCTGCCGACGCACGCTCTTCGACCCTCCTCATGCCAACGCCTCAGCATCAACCCAGCAAACAAGATGCATATTTGTGATTAAATGGGGAGGTGTTATAGAACCTTGATTGTAATGTGTTCGAGGTGATCTAGAATGCTGATCAAGGGTGTGCGGAATTTTTCCCCTTCCGTTTTACGCTTTCCGTTTTCCGCCCATTTTTGGCCTTCCGTTTTACGTTTAACGTTTTACAGGTTTTTGCCCCGGAAAACAGGAAATCCCGGAAAATTGCGGAAGAAGAGGGATCGTTGTCTGCGCACATATATTCCTATCCTGAAGACGATTCACGTGTTTCGATGCGCAATGTATTAGGTGTTAACATAAGTCCTTGCGCTTATTTCATTGCGATCATTTCCGATTTCGTGTCGCTTTTCCGCAACATGTTATGAAAGCGCTTTCTTTGCTCTACATTCCTGTCATCATGTGGTATCATAGAATTTTGAATTACTTAACTTTAAGACCTAAGAAGAAAAACATCAAATTATGGAAAAAAGCTTTTTCTTCCTTGCCTTGAGCAGGTACCAGAAACAACCTGATACTGTTTGAACGTGTAAGCTCTGTAGAATATAAACGCGAACGAGAATCATCAATGGAACTGTTGGAGGGCCAGTTTGGCGACGCTGACAATGGTGCGGTCCGACGTTATCATGGGGTAGGATGACAAGACCCTTGAGAATTGATTCTTTTAGTAGAATTATTATTAGAATTACTTGATAGCATGGAGAAGTATGATGTACATCTAGATCATACTATTCCTCTGGTGCAATTCTCACATCTTCTTAAACGAATTCTGTTCATTCAAAGTGGGTTGTGTCACTGAGACCAAATATGTCATTTTTGAGCTTGGAAAAACACTGATGACCAGTCATTTCAATCAAAACATCTCTTCCATACCTAGTACAGGTCGCTCGCCCAGTTTCGATGGCCTTTCCAGCTTAAACTGAATGCCAGGATTGGCAGTTGTCGGTTGCGATGTTTTTCATTGGCTCATTGCTCCACTTCGCAGGTGTAATACTCACGCATACTGTCGTTTTAGAAAAAGCTCCTTTCAACACTCTTTCAAGAAAGATTAGCGCTTTCGAATTGTATATATGCTGTACCTAAAAGATAACAAATAGGTGGATAAAAGTTCATCCGAAAAAAAGCGCAAAGACTTATGTTAACACTTAATACATGAGTTCACAGCAATGGCGCCAAAATTGACGTCCGAACGTTATTTATGAAATTCGAACTATTTTGTTTGACTTTTTGGCCTTCATCATTGCTGCAAATATGCCATACCAGTGTCCTGCTCTCCTCGAGATTTCCAAAAAAAAAGTTCAACGGAAATGTGGGGAGAACTGATATGAAATTTCCACGAAACTGTGATGTGCCATGGTAAGACCATTAAGCATTCTTGCGAAGTAACGGAGCAACGCATGATGTAGGCTTTCTTTCAACCCGACAAGAACATAAGGCTATTTTGTACTGATCACTGTTTCGATCAAACGATGACCCTCAGCTCCACACTGGCGCCGCTGGCGCCTGATGGTTTGCGCAATTTTGATCTGCTTGTGTGCCACGTTCCCCACATACTGTTCTCCTCCTCCTCACTCCATCGCTAACTGGCTCTAAGGGGATCCTTTGTGAATAACCGGATCCTCCCCGGATTCCAAACGCATTAGCTACCTTAGCTGCCTTCTTGTCTGAATTTTTGCAGAATAGGTCTGCTCCAAAATATAGGAAAGGAATCGCACTTTTCAGATTTCACACCTTCTCGCCTACTCAAACATTCATTGAGGAAGCTACTTATTGATTATATAACTCTGATAATCACTCGTAACTCGATGAAGTATAAATACTGCATCTATCTATATTTTAGGTGTTTGAAGTAATCACCATCAGTAGACGTGAAGTTATTTAATAACTTGAAAGAGTCACCACTCATGCCCATGAAGAAGAAGCCAAGAGAATCCAATGTTGAAGAGGTCCTTTGGTCACAAAGCTATGCTTGGGCAAAATTTTCAGTTTTCCGCCCATTTTTGGCCTTCCGTTTCCCCTTTTACGTTTCACGGGATTTTAAATTTTACTTCCGCGGACCAGCGGCTTTTCGGACCGGCGGCAGCAGCGGCGGTGCCGCTGCGGCAAAAGTATGCAAGGCCCTTAATTTTTTTGTATTTGTTGATGCATTTATATATATATATATATATGTATCTTATATTATATCTTATCTGATATATATATATTTATATTATTATTTTTATTATTTTTATTTATTTTATTTATTATTTTTTATTATTATTTTATATATATATATTTATATCTTATCTGATTGATTTGTGTTTTTTAAGTTGTGATTTCTGCTTTCCTGTTTTTTTGCTCGCTTTTCTTCTCGCATTTTCACTGGTTTCGTTTCTTTTCGTGATTATCCTTTTAGGTGAGGCCCACAATCGTCGACGATGGAACAAAACAATCGTCGACGATGGAATAACCAGCTGGGATGAAGGAACTCTGGAAAATGAGTAGAAGGAAATTCTGAGTGAAAGGAATTGTGGTTTTATTATCTGTTTTTAGAACTCTTTTTTTCGTGTTCTGCGTTTGACTTTTCCTTTTCTGCTTGATAGAGTCCTACCAATCGGAGAGTTTGTTCTGTTTGTTCTGCTGTATGTCTGCTAGGGTTAAAGGTAGCACCCACGGAAAAATTGGTCCTCGAGATTTTGGAACATCACGAGAATTGGCCACAGTTCGGACAGCTCCACATAAAAAACGCGGAAACTGTGTTCCACCCTATAGCAAGTAATTGCCTATGCCAACGATTCATTTGGACGAGCTTGCCCCCCGGTAAATTAAGGCGTACCTGTGCTGGCAAACGTCGTGATTGCGTACCATGCGCCATCAGCTGATTTTTAATTCCAATCTCCGCTCATTTCCTACCCTTTTTTTCCGAAAACACTTAATTGTTATCAGTTTTTCAGACTCTAGCTACATCAACGCCTGCGACAACGCCCTACATCATCGCACGGGGTGTGGGTCATGATGAGGCAAAATGGGGCGGCGTCTTCCCGCCCCTCGGCGTTGACTCGTCCCCACTCACATTCAAATTCGCATGGGCAACTATGGTGAAATCGCGCGCGAATTAGTGCGAGTAAGTCCTGAAGGGTGGGGCGAGGGTTCGAATGAACCAATCGCAGACGCATTGCCCACCCACTTTCGCCTCATCATGACCCACATCCCATCGCACGTGCTCCTGCGGACGCTTGGATGCCCAGGAACACGAGGAACACCCCGGTAAGCAATTGTATGACAAAATTTCTGAACATTTTCTTTTTGGTGGGAATACCTATGCGGGATGTTTTTTTCTTTGTTTCCATCATCACTGTGGCGAATTTTTTTCCCGTTACTATTTTGCTTTCTGTTATGTTTGTTTATTTCCAGATGGTGTGCGTGGCCCATGCGCCCTCGCCTACTCCCCAATGTTTCCTAGAAGTAAGTCTCTGCTTTTCCTCATCTCCCATGTTGTTTTTTCTGTTTAGCTTTCTTCTGTTCTTGCTTGGTGTTTTCTTTGTAAAGGCGAGCAGTTTTCTTTGTTTTTGAGACTAATGCTTTTATTTCTAGGTGGTCTACGCTGCCCAACCTCTGCCCTATTCTTGCCCTCGCCTGTTGGGATTCTTGGAAGTAGGTTTTTGTCTCCATATTATTTTTTCTTTGCTTCTATGATTGTAAATGACTCTATTACCTCTTTTTGTCCTCTTTATACTAGAATTGATCCTGCCTTCGTCTTTTGCATTATAATGTTGTTGTTGTTTTTCATTCTTTTTTGTAGATTTAGGTTCCAGGTGGTCTGCGCAACCCAGCCGGTGCCCTTCAATTCAGACGGCTGCCTACAAGTAGGTTTTTCCCTTCATTTCATTAATTCGGCACATTATTAATCACAGTGCATGCATTTCCCACATGTATTTTCGTTTTGCTTGTGTTTTGATCCACTTTTCTTTCTTCTTTTGCAACGGGATGGCGCTTTTTTGTTCTTTATCCAATTTTGTTTATTTTCAGGTGCCCCTTGGTGCCCAGTGGTTGATGCGTCTTCCAAACAATACTTTAGAAGTAGGTTTTTGTTTTACGTTCATTCTTTTTTCCTTTTATAAATGTAATTTCTTGTTTGTATGGTGGTTTTATTATTTCACGTCCTCTTTTCTATTCTATTTCACCATTCTGGATTGCTAACCATGCTTTTTTTCAAACTATTATTTTTCATGTCTGTACTCATTGTCAATTTTTTCTTGCTTTCAGGAATTTGTCTCCCCTCGTGCGGTAAGTTTCTTTTTTCCTTCACATTCCCTGCTTTGTTTGAGAAAGTTTTCACACTTCGTTCACATCTCGGTTTTAATTGTTTCGATTGTTGTTCCAATTTTTCTTTTGTCATCTGTCGTTTTCTTTGCATTGGCAGACCTGTTGTTTTGTTCTTTCTTTGGCTGGTTTTTTTGTTTTCAGGCGGTCTAAGTTGCCCAGTCGCTCCCTCCTGTCCCGGCATCTTCCTGGAAGCAGGTTTTCGCTTTCATTTCTATGTTGCCATATTTTTCAGTACCTTGTTAGACACCAGGGCACAAATGGTTGTTATGTTACCTGTCTTTATTCTTTGTTAGTGACTATAAATAGTTTCCAAGCGTATGAAAGCCGGCGTTATGCATAATGTAGTTCAGAAACTGTTGCTTGAAGGCAGCACCCACGAAAAACTTTGTCACTCAGATTTTCGAGCGATCTTGGGTTTCTGACTATGAGGAGCATGAATAATGTAGTCAATTTTGTCAGAACTCGCGTTTAAATGGTTTTCGGATGCTACCAATTCACTGCATTATTGCAAGAGGGCCGAGTTACACTGATGGAGTGGATCAAGGAAGCGTTGCCTTTATTGTCAACGAATTTCTTTGCGGAATTAGATATCCAACTAATTTTTCACCTTTTCTGAAGGAGGAAAAGCACAAACGAAAGGGAAATAGAATGATCACCACAGAGATATACTTCGAAAAAAGAAACAAAACTTTTGGTCAGGCGTAAAGAGCTAACAAACAGAAATTTATATCATAATTGAAAATTTGAAAGTTTGGGTAAAAGAAGGAGTCGTACGGTGTAACAACAATTGAAAGAGCATAAGTGAGGGAAGCAGATCATCATCACGTAAAACTTCTCAGAATGAGCATGGAAAGCAAACATTGTCTTCGGAAAACTGAGTGATTGCGGCAGAAGTTAGCTGATTCGGATCCCACCACATCTTATCCGCGATACTCTGATAGCAAGTCTAACTTGTTATATCTTGGGAACGCTTGTGCCTTCGGCAGTGCAACTTGCGTAGAGTTACTGGGACTGTTGTCCAGAATGCAAAACATTCAAAATTTTGGACATGAAGACCATCGAATCAATCATGTGAATCCCATGTTGAAGAGGTCTTGATCACAAACCTATGCTTGGGCAACATTTTCCGTTTTCCTTTTTACGCTTTCCGTTTTCTGCCCATTTTGGCATTCCGTTTTCCCTTCCACGTTAAAATCTTACTTCCGCACATGCCTGATGCTGATCCACTATTGTGATCTATACTAGAGTGCTCTGGAACCTCACCTCTTGGGGTATGCATCCTAATATCCTCTTATATAAATCATGGTAGTGCCACAAAATTTTCTAGAGCGCAGGCGGAGGGGACCAGCACGCGATCGCATGCTTTCATCATGGGGCTCAGTTATAGACATTGCTCGCGAGGATGCGAAGCCGAAGGTGCATTAGGCCGGTGTTTTGTCATAGGTGCATAGACGTAGTGGAAGTCGGGTGCATTCAGGATTTCGCGGTGGAACCAGCGGCTAGCGGTCTCGAGCCCTCCGGGCGAGACAGTGTTTACAACGATTTGCCGTTGCATAGCAGCAATGTTAAGAGAGAGCAGAGTAGCCCCTCTGCCAGTGAACGAGTCCACTGATGGGGATTGGGTCTGCCCTGGCCCATTAGTGAGGAAGCGCCAGGATATGGCTTCACAGATGGGAACTGAGTCCGCTGAAGGCCTATTAGTGGAGAAAGCGGCGGGATACCGGTCTACCGATGGATCGATCGGGTCTGCCCTGGCCTAATACTGGGAAGAACCTCAGGATACAGGTCTGCGAGTGGAGAATGGGTCTGTGCTGGCCCATAGTGAGGAAAGCGCCAGGATACGGGTCAATGGATGTAGAATGGATCCGCCGTGGCCCAACAGTGGGGAAAACGCCAAGATGCATGTCTGCCGGTGGAGTAGGGGAACGCTACGCGCTCAGTCCTGCCTCAGTCGACCACCTCTTCGTTCTCCCATATGTTGAAGCAGAAGCTCATCACTGGTCTATCAGTAACGTGAAGCTTGACTCATTTCAGATGATTATTCGCACGGCATTTGTTATACTGTATTGTTCAGAAGTACTAAAACCATCTGAAAGATGTTCCTGTGCAGAGTTGGGAGTTCACAACGGACAAAAAAGAGTAGGTAATATCAATGCATCGGAAATTAGCTTTACATGTCGATGCGTGATTAAGAATTTGCAAGCAAGGCTAGAATAGCGAGAAGACTTAAACATGACGTTGGCGAGCCGGTCAGAGCCGTAGAATATACGCAATTTATAGAGAAATTTTGTACTTGAGCTCAGTAATTAGTTTTGCTTGTTTGCTGATTTTCTACAGGGTTTGGTTTGTTTTGCACATACCTCAAATGGCTGCCACACCCCACTTTCTAGCATTCCGAAGGGGCTCTAGTCCTAATCACAACATATAATTTTTGTTGTACAATCAAGAAATGCCAAAACTTGTTGCAAATATGTGTTCAAAAATGAAGATTAATTTGACAAACCAGCGCATTATCTTTTATAACGCGTTCTTTCGAAATCTTGAGCATCACGGGCACAGCTTTGCAGACATTCCTCAAGCCATATGATGTTGCCGACTTCTTGCATTTCTCCACAACTTTCTGAAATAGTTCATTGATTCATCTAATCTGCCCAAATATTTACTTTGACTTTTCCCACCACCTGTTTATTGTATCACTTGAAGAGTGAGTACGACACCAGACACAGCTTAGTGCAGTCTTGGACATTGACTTCGTCAGCAGCATAAGCGAGACAAAAGATGACAATTACAAGGAGGGCGACGAATTTCATGATGTCAAAAATCGAAGCTATAGTCCAGGTCTTGTACATCACCTATCACCACAGTTGCTTGCCGACCTTATTTCTGGTGTGTTGGTTGTGAGCAGACGTTGATGATACTCGGAACGATTATTGTCGACAGTGTGCTATGCTGCAGGGGTGTGTCATTACTGGATTCGCGAGGTAATGGTGGCGGATCAACCGAAACCTCGAAATCTTCCCTCTCCTCAGAATTTCTCTGGCTGTCAACAATTACTAACATTTGTTTGATCAACATTTTACCTAAAAATATTCTCTTTTCGTTCCCTAGGAGCTCGCGAAATCCAACAAAATCATGTAAAAGCGAAATGCATAATTTGTCAAATTTGAAGAGGTCAGTGCTCCATCGTCAACGTTGCACCGCCATTTTTAGTGATAACCATCGGTCACCGTCACTTTTCATTCTGCGACAGCGATGATAGGTGACATATTATTTGAGTATCATAGCGGATGCCAAATATGTTAGTTTCTCAGACTTCTCAGACTAGCTGAGATTGTGTAGATATGTCTTCTGCCTAGGAGAAGAGATGTGAAAGACGCAGTTATGGTGGTAGTCCATTTCACTTAGCTTTTCATAGTGATTCGAGAGAAGTGCCAATAAAAATTCTCCCCGTAGACAGAAGCTTTCAAACTGGGAAACGTGTCAATTCAGAGAACATCCACGAAGAAAACGTTGAATACTAAGACGCCCTTTCTTGGAAAAGTTTTGCGCCCATAACAAAGAAAGTTAGGAATAGCAAAGAATATGTAAAGAACGCTGTGTGTTGAGCCTGTCCTGGGTTCTGCAAAGCAACATGTGTGAACCAAGTGGAGGCCATATCGTTCGTTACTCTTGAGAGAATTCTTATTAGCACTTCCCTCAAATTACTATAAAAGGTTAAACGAAACGGACTACCAGCATAACACCGCCTTCCACATCTCCTCTCCTCGTAGGCTTACATCCACGCAACCTCAGCCCATCTGGGAAAGTACCATTTCTCAATTCCGTTGTGATCCCCAAATAATGTAACACCTCTCATTGCTGTCTCAGAAGTGAAGAGTGATGGTTGGCTCCGGCTCGTCACTGAAGATGATGGTGCAACGTTGACGACGAGCGGAGACCTCTCCAAATTTCACAAATTAAGCACTCCGCTTTTATGTAGTTTTCGTAGATTTTGCGAGCTCCTTAAGGACGAATAGGAAGTATTTTCAGCAAGATGCTGCTCAAGCAAATTCAGTAATTGAATGACAATCAGAGAAATTCTGAGGAGGGGAAAGATCTCGAGGTTTTACTTGCTTTGCCACCGTTATTTTTTGAAACCACTAATAATCCATTGCTGAAGTATAGCACACTTTTGACACTAATCTGAGTATGTTCCCGTCTTACGTCTGTTCCCAACCACCATATCAAAAATGAAGTCGACAAGCAACGGTGGTGATAGGTGCTGTACAAGACGTGGACTATAGCTTCGATTTTTGACAGAATGAAACTCGTCGCCCTCCTAGTAACTGCCATTTCTTGTCTGGCTTATGCAGCTGACAACATCGATGGCCAGCACTGCACCAAGCTGTGCATGGTGTCGTACGTAAATTACCTGAGATACCATGATTCGGAGGTGAGAAAAGTCAATTCATATTAAGATTGGTGCAGAGATTAGATGAGTCAGTGAACCATTTCAGAAAGCTATGGAAAAATGCAACGAGATTGCGGAATTATATCGCTTGAGGAATTTCTGTAGTAAAGCTGTGCCAGTGATGCTCAAGGTTCCCAAAATGGAATTGAAGGACAGAGAACCGGTTTGAAAAACTAATCTTCATTTCTTAACGCATATTTTTCAAACGAGGAGAGGGCCTATTTGGTGTCTCAACTCCAACAACAGAACAATTCTCTGAAAATATTGATATATACATCTCACCAGAACAAATATGTAATTCGGAAAGAGAATGTTTTTTTAGGGATTCGAGTGGCAATGGCCCACTGACAACGACGCAGTGGCTTGGTCGATCTGCCTTAACGGCTGCAGGAATCCCATTCCGAAACTCTAATTCTGTTCTTACAGTAATCATCAACTCGTAAATATTTGGGTTTGTAGGTGTTTCTACAGCTCACATGAATTAGGTTGGAATGAAATTGAGGTTGAAACACACACTTAGATCATTTGGCTGTCGTTGCGAAGGAAAATCGTCGGACATTGTTTGGTGAAGTACAAATCCTCTGCTAAAGGTTTATTTCTGTGGGTGTTCTGAGGTGGCATTGCCTGGTCACCCATTTCTGCAACCGCCACTGGACAAAATGAGTTGTTTATAAGGGTCCTGCGCCCTCGACTTGTACCATATCCTTAAGTTCAGAGCTCGGGTCAAGCGTACGATGGTATTTTACCAAAGGGGAGGGTCGCCTCGAGGAGGGGTTGCCTGAAGAGGGTAGTATGATAACAGCAAAATAAGGAAGTTCGTTTTTCACAAGCGAGCTCCAAGTTCGATTCCTCGTGAGGTAGTGTTGCAAACACTTCAACATGCTCTTTTTCTCTTAGCACCGTAAATAGCAAGAGTAAAATCGTCGGCGAACACTTTGTTTTCAAGCTTGGACGTTTTATTTGGCTGTAAATCGACTCCCATGGTTCAATAAACACGTAGCTCAAAATGCTATTCCGTGGATGGTGTGCTAGAGCGTCTGGACAACACGTGGTACTCCGTAGCTGGAGGGTGTCGCATCTCGTCTACAACGAGGGGGGGTCGCTTTGGGGTCGAATTTTTACCAATACCACGTTTGACCCTGGTACGAGGATCGCGGGCACTTACCTCACTTATTAACAAATTCAGGGTCACAGAATGCTCGAGTGGGTTCTATGGTTCTGCCAGGGGCCTAAACTTGTTACTGAGTAAATCCTTGTGTGCAGCTGTGCGTCCTGATCCCTTATGGGAAGGGGTAAATGCTGCAACATTGCTCCCTTATGGAAACTAGAGCTAATTTTTGCCAATTTCATCACGAAGAACGGCGGAGCTCTGAAAGGTCAAAACCGCTCATATCAGAGTAGGCTAAAGAAGCAGAGCTCATGTGCTCACTATCTTTTCTTCAAGATACTGTGAAAAAAATATATTAGTTATGAGGCCCCTGTAGATTTCAGGCGATTCGAACAGGAAAACTTTTCGTCTGTAAAAACATGGCTGAGGAGATCACAACTCCTCATTAGTGTTTGTGAAGGTATTCGAATTAGAAGCTACTTACCTGGAGCTGATCAAATGGTCGTAAGCGATACTCATCTCGATGATGAGAAATCACGTGAGGTAAGAATAGATGAAGATATCCTTGGTTTCTAGCCCGGGGCAGTGCAACCGCTCCCCTTTGCTGCTTCACTACATTTCCAAGGATACCAGATCGTTTAGCGAATTCAGTAGCATGGATTATGCATTCGCTGAAGTGAACGACAACAGTACGATAACGAAATCTCCTTATTAGTTCTGTAAGAGTTCTGCCTTCCAGTTTTTGTTGCAGCGACTTGGCAGGTACTGCCGCGTTTTCCTTATGCTTTTTTTCCTTCCTTTCCTTCCAGTTGTCAGAGTAAAATTCTTGCAAAGATGGTAGCTCCAACACTATGATTTCAAACTCTTTTCTCATGAAAAATTCAAAAATATCAACAGTTCAACAACAACACAGCGACAGGAAACTTAACGAAAAGTTCTTGAGCTCGACCTGCTGTGTATCCAAGGATCATAGCCGCAACATCATGTGATGTGTAAAGAGTGTAACAGTCTCGACAATAACCAAGTGAGCAGGGTCTCGTTCAACAAAAACAGCTATATGGATAGCATGTGGACCTTAGATGTGGATCAATTCGGGCGGCAGCAGGTGATTCAACCGAGGTTAGCGCTTCCTTCTAGAACTTGCAACTTCCACTTCGTCTCAGTGTTCAACGCCGGTGGGATCAGTTCTGGCTCTGAAAGAGAGTGACTCGGCAGTATGAACCAGAAATCACCCAAAACAAACGTCTTTTTCATCTCGTTCTCTGCTGTTTTTCATTTTCTACCGTTGCACTTTACTTACAGAAAATTATCCCAAACCTTTCGCATCTATTCTTGTTGTTTCCTACCTGTACTGATATGGCTAAGGTTTCATTTAACTTACTTAGACGGCCCTCTGTGCAGACTTAGGCGGTTGGGTGGCGCCCTTTAAGATGAAAAGATAGCTCAGTGGCGAAAACGTTTATCTCGATAAACACCAGTGTCTTGCTGGTGTCAATCCAACAATACATCATGGGGATGACGGCTAAGTCCGGCCCGCAGTTCTACCTCAGAAGAGAACATTCGAGTGCACTATGCACAGTGCGCAGTGTTTTTGACAATGTCGCAGTGTCCACCCACGTCTCCGCAGCGTAGCAAAGCGCTGGACGAATTGAAGAATTAAAAAGATGCGGACGGAGGTAAGGATCCGCCACTTAATCCATGGGTTTCCTGAAAGGCCCGAAGCGAGAGGTCTCGTCTCTCTCAGGAAGTCACCGGTATTCCCCAAGCCGCACGTGGAGGTGCCTCAACAGACCGTCACAACGAATCATGAATCCCACCGATTTAGCCGTTTTTTCGTCCGCACCGCCCTGTGACACTCTGGGCTACAACAGGATCGCTTGAATTGGTTGGTAGCACATTTTCGGGCTTACGTAGAAAATTTTACACTGCCTTGCCTTTCTACACGCATCTCTCTGATACAGTGAGCCAAAATTATGAGTACCAGATAAATTCAACTTCTCGAACGAAAAAGCTATTATATCGGGGAGGTCTCTAAGAGGGAATGTTAGGTACTCTCACAGCAACAACGATCTACATTTGATTTCGAATATTACTCTACTAGATGGCATACCCGGCTTCGCTCGAGTGTTTTACAACCCTGGCTTTCTCACATTGATGAGGACAATTGCCATAGCTGATAAAATCATTGCAAATACCCATAATTTTGGTGGAGAGCACATTAGCAATGTTCAACCCTTCCTCTGTTAACCCTTCTTCACAAGTAACCCCGTAAGCGAAACGTCAGTAAAGTTATTTCGATGACAAATTCGTGGAAAACTGTTGCCGTATTCGTACTTAGGTGTTTAGCGTGTTCGATTGATCCAGTAAGCACATTTTCCCCTTTTCAGAAAGAGAAAAGGACAGAAGACATTAGCGAATCGATATATTCGTGAAAACAATTGTAGTATTTGTGCTCATCGTATTGAAAAATCCCAGTAGGCACGTCTCCACCGACCCGTGGGCGAAGACAGCGAAAAATCAATGAAACCGAGAAATCGACATTTTGTGCAAAACAGTCAAAATATTCGTGTTCAGCGTACTGGAAAACCACAGTACACATGTCCTTGCCTCTGCCCGAAAATGGAAAAAAATCGATGAAATCGATATTTTCGTGCAAAACGGTGGCCGTATTCGTGTTCAGCGCATTAAGGAATCCCAGTAGGCATATCCTCATCGACTCCTGGGAAAAAGAGCGAAAAACCAATAAAATCGATATAATCGATGAATCAATCGATATTTTCAGGAAAGTAGCTTAAAACCTCCGCCGGCCTTTGATGGGTATGTGTACAAAGTTTGGTCCCGATCGGTTAATCCGCCGCGATTTCTATGAGGAACATACATACATACATACACACGCACAGACATTCTACTTTATATATGCAGATCAGTGTCGATATAGGGCCTTCAGACTTATCAGGTATGTGATGTCACGCAAGTAGTGGTCACTATCATTCTCAAGCTTTTGTATACTCTGTCCGAAACGACAAGTCCGCCCACGCATGCAGGGATCGAGAAGCTGCCACGTTTACCAGCGCTCCACGTCATCATCCCTGATCTGCTTATCATGTTTCATCGTTCTTATCATGTTTCATCGTTATCTTCATGGTATTGACCAATGATTTGGCTGTGATGTGGATGACGTGGCAGCCAACAGCATCCGTCGCTGCCCCTCGATCTTCGCGTGCGTGGGCGTGCTCGTCGTTTCGGATAGACGATACAAAGCTTCCCCAAGCCCAACCAACGCCAGTATCTCGTTCCGGGCATGCATTTGGTCTAGGAATCAAGTAATCCGGTGAGCGGAGGCTGAAGAACTTGATAGGCCACTAACCGAAGTTGACGATTTCAAAACTTTTGCTATCGCCATTCACTGACCGTCTTGTGGGCTTCACGACCGGGTGATACTGGTTCTCTTTTAAGAAGTCCCTCTTTAATTGTTTCATCACAAATTTCCTCACTGATTGCCAGATAATGCTCGTTTCTCGAGAGATTCGATGGAAGCGTCTCATCGGTATGCGTTCAGAACACACAGTTTTTTCGCGATTCTGGCACAAATTTTTAAGGAACGGTATCTTGCGCGAGTGAAACTAATGCCTCCTTCTACCAAGGTTCTGATAAAATGTACCACTTTGTGGATAACTCGTTTTCTTTCTTCTGAGCCGTAATCAAGATTGATATAACACTTTATTCGGCTAACGTTTCGGCTCACTCGCCTTCTCAGAGCCTGGAATGTAAAGAACAGATGTAATCTACCCCCACAAACGTCTCATCGTCTACAGAAGAATCCAACATGGGTTAAACAACAGCCAACCGACTGGATTAAAACTATGGTACCATTCGTTCACCTTGTACGCTGCCAAGCAGGATTTTGGGGCCACCGTCAGCTAGGCACGCGTTAACGTTAGTGGTAGGGGGGGACCAGCAACCTAGCGGCTGATGGTTCAAAACCCGCATAGACCGAGGAACGGCGCGAGTTCATTGGTTATGGCAATGCACTCATCTTTCCTGTTCATTTTTGGCGATTTTGCTGAAATCCAAAATGCCTCGTGTTTTGCGCGCTAATATCTCCACCTCTCGTGCAAGGATGGAGACGTCTACACCAAACACCTGATCGTCATCACATTGCCTCCGGTGAGTGCCCTGTGGAGTCGAAAGTTTTGATTTCTGTAAGCCATCCAGATGTTCTTGAATCTTAATCCCGAGTGGTCTGCCGGTCTCACCTATGTACTGTTCCCCGCATAATTTGCAACTTATAAGATAAATGACCCCCGATGTCGCGCAGTTACCTGTTCGCCCCGCTGGGCAAATTATGCACTTTCTGGTACAGCACCAGCGATCATAGGCGCGATTACTTATTAGCCTTTGCTTCAGGTTTGTAGGTGGTGTCTCTGCGACTCTCAGGGAGTCTTCTAGACCCGACCTACGCACGCATGCTCTTACTGCCTTGCTGAAGGGGTCTGAAATGAAAGGTAGACAAAAGGGTACTTTTTTGTCTGCTTTCAATCTAGGTGAGTTTACCCGGCTGCGGCCATACCTTGATCTGAAAAAGTTGTTAGTGGGGTAACCGTTAGATCGCGCTATTTGGAAGCCCATATCGGCTGAATCGGCCTTCAATCTGTTATCCGAAGAAACTGTTCTAGCCGTATGGATCATGTTAGCAATAATGCCGCGTTTTGTTTTTACTGGGTTGGTCGAGAGGTAGTGAATAAGGATGTTTTGCTACCTGGTTTTCTGTACCACCTAGTTCTATAGTCCCCGTTGGCTAAGCATACCTGAACATTGAGGAAAGCTTGCCAGTTCGCCTTGGGCTTTTCCCGGGTAAACTTGATGTGCTCAGACCTGTTGTTGAGTAGATCAAAGCAAGCATCCATTTTCGCTTGTGTGGGGCAAACGATGAAACAATCGTCAATATAACGGCACTATAAAGTAGGTCGTCGTTCTAGCACAGGATTCTCCACTTTTGCAATGAAAGCTATAGCCAGCGTGGGTGCGAGCCTCTGTCTCATTGCCAGACCCCTAATTTGCTTAAAATATTTCCCTGCCCATCTAAATACTGAACAGTTGGAGCACTCTTTTACGAGTGTCATAACTTGCCCAATGGTGAAACCGTATAAGTTTAGCGCATCAATTATGTCTGAAAAGAGTTCAAAAACAGCTTCCATCGCCGCGCTTGTGGATACATTGGTGTAAAGCGATGTGACGTCAAAGGATTCCATGACGTCATTCTCTCCGAAATGCGCATGGCGCAGTTGGTCAAGGAATGCGTTGGTGCTAGAGAGGTGGGCAGGAACATATTGAATTACCTGTGCTAGAATAATATTAAGTAGCCATGATACCCTGTCCGTGGGCCCTCCTACATTACTAACATTGGAACGCACTTTGAATACAGAGGGATCTGCAGCCTTTACGTTATCCGGGCTAGGTTTGTGTGCTTTTATGAGCACGTACAGTACCGAGCACATTGGGTGGTCACATTTGAGGCGTGCGATGGTTGCTTTGGGGATACCTACTGACTGCGCTGTTTCGACCCAGACCCTGTTGAGTCTTCTATACTGCTTTCTGAATTCCTTTTATAAGGACAAGGCATACAGTGTTTCATCTTGAAGATGCAGGCGAGTTATTTTGATTTCTAGCTCCTTAGGCGTAACCACGAATTCGCCGCCTTTGTCGCTTAACGAAACTTTGATTGCTCCCGAGTTGGTCAAATCTCTTAGTTCTTTGAGGCCCCTGATTTGCGCCTTTGTTAGGTTTTGCGTGGGACGCTTGCGCAAGAATTGATTTATTGTAGCGAAAACCGACGTAGTGAGTACGCGAAAAGCAGAGTCTACATGCGAATTAGGTTCCTGTGGTTTGAAAAGCATGGATGGAAAGGGCAAAGCGGGCAAGCACGTGTTTCTATTCGACGGTTGCGCTAGTTGTTGTGACTCCAACTTTGCCTGATACCGGAGGCGGTCATGCGCATATTGTAGACTACCCACGATCTTACGCACCACATGGGCGCATAGTGATTGGGTTGGCGAAAAACTTGGTCCCAGATTCAACACAGAGTGCGCATCACAGGAAAGGGTTATGCCGCCGACAATCGTAACTCGCGATAGACATGGCACAACTCCACTAACTTCTCTAGCTTGTAAGTGGTCTACTTCACAAGAGGTCGCGGTTACTGGTACGATAGTTCCGCGCGGTCTCTTTTGATCTAACAGCCTATCGAATTTCTTCTGCAATTTTGAGTTAACGTTGGAGCGGATAGAATCACAAATGCCCTTCGACTCACTCGTGATGCTCCTCCAAAGGTGATTCGGCAGAAATCGTTCACAATACAATTCCTTGGACACACATTTCTTTAGAATCGTATACATTTGATCTTGCTTCGTCTTCATCGTAGTCCTTAGAATGTGCAGTTCGATTTCGCTTGTTTGTTGACTGTCCTTTGGAAGTCCGCATGTCTCGTGTAGGCGTTTCTTGCAAATGGAGTTCGGAACCAATCGGTGTTGTAGACAGCGACGCAGAAAGTGAGTCGCCTTCCTAGCAGAAACAATTTTCTGCCTGAGTGGCAGGGCCTCCCTTACTAGTCAAAAGTACTTGGCTGGTACGTTTTGTAGTAGATCCCATTTTCGACGTTCAATGAATCTTGGCATGGTCGATAGTATCTCGTTTTCTTGTGAATAACGTTCTTGCACATTTTTGAGAGACTACAACTCTTGCTTGTCTAAACGTTGTTGTGCTGCTAGGCGATAGTGACAGAACGATGGTTCTATAATTGTTAGATAGTGATTGATACCGACAGATGAAATGAAACTAAGACATCTCGAAAAGACCTTGAAGCTGGTCAATAGTTGAGCAAATGCGCGCGAGCAGTACCCATAATTTTGGCCCACCCTGTACTCACACAATCTAGACACATGTCTCATGAAAGAAATAAATAAAGTTTTGGTGGTGTGTATCATTCGTTTTTCGACAACCTAATAACACTGAATTGCTCCTTATCAAAGGTAGGCATAAGGCAGCTCACAAGAGTAAGGCTAAAACTGAGAAAAGAGTTCCATTTCCGTCAGAGTTATCCTTTTGCATAATGGAATCCTTCCCTAAGATTTCCTAACAACTGCTACAAAAACGAGTTGAAGTGGCTCAAAAGCTAGGGCCCAGAATGAAAACGTGGGATGCTTCCAAAGCTTTGCTTTGAAAAAAATCTAGATCTCGCAAATCCGTTAGGTTACGCGAAAACTGGACGAAGAAGGAACAAGAACAGGTCTCCGCATCAACACGAACAAAAATGAAGGTCGTGAGGAGCGCATTTTATAGTCAGCAGCCAGTATTTCTTCAGGGTGTTCCCCTCGAAGACGTCAGCGAATACATCTATCTTGGTCGCCTCCTAAACATGGAGAACGACATCAAGCCCGAGATCGCGAGGAGACGACGAGCAGGCTGGGCCGCTTATAATTCGATTGATAGAGTTTGTACTCGAGAACACCAAGGACCAGAAGCTACGCGCGGATCTCTTCAACTCGACCGTGCCGCCAGCCCTGTGCTACGCGAGCGAAACGTGGGCGCTGACAAAAATCGCTGAGACTCAGCTTCGCTCGGCCCAGGTCTCACTTGAACGTCGCATGCTTGGGCTGTCCTTGCACCAGCAGCGAGAGCGTCGTCTACACAACTCAGATAATAGAGCAATGTCGATGGTCCATGACGCTGTTCTTCACGCCGATGAGTCGAAACATCGGTACGCAGGACATCTCATGAGATGCTCGGATGGTCGATGGAGTTCTGCGGTTCTGCGATGGTACCCTCGCGACAGAAAGCGACCGCGCGGCCGACCTCCTATAAGGTGGTACGATTCGTTGGCTTATCGAAACAACAGCGGTGCTTCCGGTTCAGTTAAGGTCCACTGGTCGACTAAGGCCCAAGACCGATCGGTGTGGAAGAGAAGTTGGGACCCGCGCAAGGCCAACCGCCGTGCTGAGGAACGGGTCGCCTAAGTATCCTAAGTAAGTATGGACATATGTATAATCGTTGTCACCACGGAACAAATGTCTGCAGCAGCACGCCGCACAGCCGCGGCGCAACACCGCCGCGAGGCTGTTGCGGGCGGCGTGGCGGGCATTATTTAGGAGTAGAAACAAGAAACGCGAAGGAGCTGCGACTACAGCGCCCCAGCTGCCGAGCCGCGTCGCGTAGCTGCTGCGGCACGGCTCGGCAGACGGGCGGTGGATGCCGGAGGCGAGTATTTTTTGGAACGACTGTAACTAAAGGACATTTCATGCGAAGATATTGATTCACTGATTTTGTCAGCGCATTTCTAAGGGTTTACTGTGCTCACGTTATTCATCTTCAGCATGCTGTCACTTTAGTGCGAAATTAATTGCCGCTATGGACATATGTATAATCGTTGTCACCACGGAACAAATGTCTGCAGCAGCATGGCCACGGCGGAGGCCGCCGCACAGCCGCGGCGCAACACCGCCGCGAGGCTTTTGCGGGCGGCGTGGCGGGCATTTTGCCAGCCTTGCCAGTCTGCTGATTTATCGATTACTTCACTGCGACCGGAATTCCGCTGTTTTAGTCCGTTTTTCTTCGGATTTTTTACATTTTCCTTCCTGTCTCGTTGATTTTTCATCTAGTCCAGGCCAGAAGGAATGAAAAACGATGACAATCTTTACTTTTTGACTTTTTACAGCTCTTTTTGAGATAATTTGTCTTGTCATTGTTTTCAAAGTTTGACATAGCATTAAGATGCTAGTGTTGGTGATCTCTAAATCTTCTTTCTTTTGCATTCGTCGTGATTCAACATAATCGACATAACTGCACCAGAAATTTTCTGCTTGAAAGTGTTTAGTAGGACAACAAATCCATTTCTCAGTGCTGTGTTCATTCTTACAGAGAATGCAATTTCTAACGGGATAGAAGTGAATAAGACAATCGCTTAGACCTTGCCTTCGGTGGGATGAAGTCGAATGAAGGTGAATTGAAATTTCTATACGTACTTGTGCTTTGAATCGTGACTTGATACCAGCAAACATGCATAAATAAACATAAATGGGTTGCACTATAAAGTCATGTTAGCTCAACATCCCTTCTGGCCTGGAAAAATGTTAAAAACCCTAAGAAAAACGACCAAAAACAGCGGCATTCCGACAGCAATGAAGTAATCGATGAATCAGCAGCCTGGCAAGGCTGGCAAAATGCCCGCCACGCCGCCCGCAACAGCCTCGCGGCGGTGTTGCGCCGCGGCTGTGCGGCGGCCTCCGCCGTGGCCGTGTTGCTGCAGACATTTGTTCCGCGGCGACAACGACTATACATAGTTCATAGAAAAAGAACGCATGAAAAATCAATGAAATCAATAAACCAATGACCGTGCAAAGTGCCCGTCAGATTCGTGATCAGCGTGGTGAAAAACCCCTGTAGGTACGGTTAGGCCAAACCTGCAGCACAAAATGCGAAAAATCAATAAAACCAATAAATCGATAACCACGCGGTGCAAGGTGGCCTTCAGATTCGTAGTCAGCGTGGTGAAAAACCCCTGTAGGTACGGTTAGGCCAAACCTGCAGCACAAAATGAGAAAAATCAATAAAACCAATAAATCGATGACCACGCGGTGCAAGGTGGCCTTCAAATTCGTAGTCAGCGTGGTGGATTACCCCAGTATGCCCGTTTTGATTTGGATTGGAGCTGAACTAAGAAAAATCGATAAAATCGATCGATAAATCGATATCCGTATCGATACTATCCTTAGTTACCCGTGGCATCGGGCACGAAGGGAAGCGACCGCGCTTTGCAGTTAATGTCAGCACTAAGACATCAATGCAGTGTCCCAATTTTGGTGGCGATTTTCATGATAGGGCGATAAAATTGTCCTTGGCCACTTTTTCGGTTGAACAACTATTTAACGAAGCGAGATTATTGAAGGAATTTACTTAAAAATATTTTGAAGAACCTCCCCCGTATCTTTGACTATTATCGATGATAAACCCTTTTAAATTTCAGTTTCCTTTCTGAATCCTCGATATCGCCAATTCCCATGTAATGGGAACGCCTTAAAGTCCTGTGAGAGCCCAAAGATAAATCCGAGCGGAAGGAAATTTGTTGTGATCCCTCTGTTCAGCAAGCCTCGCTCCGGCTACACCTATCATTTCGGGTAGCTGAGTGCCGCATCACTTCCGTGCTCCTCGTGCTTTTAGGGAATCACAGTGTTCCATTTTGGGCTCGTTGAGACCCTACGCTAGGAACAGTTCCAATTCTGAGAGGTGTTTCCGAATTTTAACTATATGACCCAATAAAGAAAAATACTCGTATGAATTGGGACATAACCGGAACATTTTTTGACGGCCACTAGAATAAAACTGATTAATCACCAAGAAAAAAAAACATATATATTGCTCGTGGTTGGAATGAGTGGGAGGGGGCGGGGTAAGGAGCTAGTATTTTCGCTGTCCTAAGTACAACCCAAAGGGATGTAAGCACAAGAATTTCCAGTTACGTAATGTATAAAAGCATGAAAAAACTGAGTTTTTATATGGACATTCGAAAACAAATAGTCAGAAATGATTCTGAAAAAAAAGCAAAAAATAATTTGGTGTTATTTTTTTCTCAATCTATCTATAAAACAATTCCATAAAAACCCACCCATCCATCAGTACCGGGCGTACGAGTTGCTGGACAGAGGGGGGGGGGGGCATGGGAAAAAAGTGACGACTCCGCCATTGCATAGACACAGATGAAATGATAAAAAGAATTATTTGGTGTTATTTTTTTCAATCTCTATATATAAAGTAGAATGTCTGTGAGTGTGTGTGTGTATGTATGTATGTATGTATGTATGTTCCTTATAGAAATCGCGCAGGGTGAACCGATCGGGACCAAACTTTGCATGCTCATTCCTCATGGGCCGGCGGAGGTTTTAGGCTACTTCGTGCCAGGCATTATCGATTGATTTATCGATTTTATTGATTTTTCGCTACTTTTGCTCGGAGGCGGCGAGGACATGTCTAATGAGGTTTCGCAATGCGCTGAACACAAATATGATAACCGTTTTGCACGAAATATCGATTTATCGATTTTATTGATTTTTTGCTATTTTCGGCCAGGGGTGGTGAGGACATGGTTACTGGGGTTCCCCAATACTCTAAACGCGAATATGATAACCATTTTGTGCAGAATATCGAATTATTGGTATGATTTTTCGCCATTTTCGTCCACGGGCCGGTGAAGATGTGTCTACTGGGATTTTCCATTGCGCCGTCAACGAATATGACAACTATCCTCCATGGATATATCGACTCAGTAATTCTTTTGCTCTTTCTCCGCTTTTGGAAAGGGACGGGGTAGGAATATGTTCACTGGATCAATCAAAAACGCTAAACCCTAAGTGCGAATATGGCAACTGCTTTCCATGAATTTGACACTGAAGTAACATTACTGACTTTTCGCTTACGGGTCGGTGGAAGAGGCTACATGAGCCTGCTTATGAGTTTGTCACCAAAATTATAGGCATCCGCAATGAATTTGTCGGCACTAGCAATTGTCTTCATTGGTGTGAAATTGCCGGGGTAGTAAAACACCCGAGCGAAGCTGGGCATGCCGTCTAGTCTATTTATGAAACAATTCTATAAAAATCTACGCATCCATCAGTACCGGACGTACGAGTTGCTGGCTGATGTACATCCAGATCATACTATTCCTCCTGTGCAATTCTCACATCTTCTTGAACGAATTCTGTTCAATCAAAGTGGGTGGTGTCATGAGACCAATTATGTCATTTTTGAGTTTGGAAAAACACTGATGACCAGTGATTTCAATCAAAACGTCTCTTCCATACCTAGTACAGGTCGCTTGCCCAGTTTTGATGGCCTTTCCAGCTTTAACTGAATGCCAGGATTGGCAGTTGTCGGTTGCGCTGTTTTTCATTGGGTCATTCTCTTGGACATTGACTTCGTCAGCAGCATAAGCGAGACAAAAGATGACAATTACAAGGAGGGCGACGAATTTCATGATGTCAAAAATCGAAGCTATAGTCCAGGTCTTGTACATCACCTATCACCACAGTTGCTTGCCGACCTTATTTCTGGTGTGTTGGTTGTGAGCAGACGTTGATGATACTCGGAACGATTATTGTCGACAGTGTGCTATGCTGCAGGGGTGTGTCATTACTGGATTCGCGAGGTAATGGTGGCGGATCAACCGAAACCTCGAAATCTTCCCTCTCCTCAGAATTTCTCTGGCTGTCAACAATTACTAACATTTGTTTGATCAACATTTTACCTAAAAATATTCTCTTTTCGTTCCCTAGGAGCTCGCGAAATCCAACAAAATCATGTAAAAGCGAAATGCATAATTTGTCAAATTTGAAGAGGTCAGTGCTCCATCGTCAACGTTGCACCGCCATTTTTAGTGATAACCATCGGTCACCGTCACTTTTCATTCTGCGACAGCGATGATAGGTGACATATTATTTGAGTATCATAGCGGATGCCAAAAATGTTAGTTTCTCAGACTAGCTGAGATTGTGTAGATATGTCTTCTGCCTAGGAGAAGAGGAGATGTGAAAGACGCAGTTATGGTGGTAGTCAATTTCACTTAGCGTTTCATAATGATTAGAGAAGTGCGAATAAAAATTCTCACCGTAGACAGAAGCTTTCAAACTGGGAAACGTGTCAATTCAGAGAACATCCACGAAGAAAACAATCAGAGAAATTCTGAGGAGGGGAAAGATCTCGAGGTTTTACTTGCTTTGCCACCGTTATTTTTTGAAACCACTAATAATCCATTGCTGAAGTATAGCACACTTTTGACACTAATCTGAGTATGTTCCCGTCTTACGTCTGTTCCCAACCACCATATCAAAAATGAAGTCGACAAGCAACGGTGGTGATAGGTGCTGTACAAGACGTGGACTATAGCTTCGATTTTTGACAGAATGAAACTCGTCGCCCTCCTAGTAACTGCCATTTCTTGTCTGGCTTATGCAGCTGACAACATCGATGGCCAGCACTGCACCAGGCTGTGCATGGTGTCGTACGTAAATTACCTGAGATACCACGATTCGGAGGTGAGAAAAGTCAATTCATATTAAGATTGGTGCAGAGATTAGATGAGTCAGTGAAACATTTCAGAAAGCTATGGAAAAATGCAACGAGATTGCGGAATTATATCGCTTGAGGAATTTCTGTAGTAAAGCTGTGCCAGTGATGCTCAAGGTTCCCAAAATGGATTTGAAGGAGGGAGATCCGGTTTGAAAAACTAATCTTCATTTCTTAACGCATATTTTTCAAACGAGGAGAGGGCCTATTTGGTGTCTCAACTCCAACAACAGAACAATTCTCTGAAAATATTGAAATATACATCTCACCAGAAAAAATATGTAATTCGGAAAGAGAATTATGTTTTTAGAAAATCCCCTGGAGATTTTTCACTGACCGCGACCCAGTGGCTTGGTCGATCTGCTTCAACGGCTGCAGGAATCCCATTCCGAAACTCTAATTCTGTTCTTACAGTAATCATCAACTCGTAAATATTTGGGTTTGTAGGTGTTTCTACAGCTCACATGAATTAGGTTGGAATGAAATTGAGGTTGAAACACACACTTAGATCATTTGGCTGTCGTTGCGAAGGAAAATCGTCGGACATTGTTTGGTGAAGTACAAATCCTCTGCTAAAGGTTTATTTCTGTGGGTGTTCTGAGGTGGCATTGCCTGGTCACCCATTTCTCCAACCGCCACTGGACAAAATGAGTTGTTTATAAGGGTCCTGCGCCCTCGACTTGTACCATATCCTTAAGTTCAGAGCTCGGGTCAAGCGTACGATGGTATTTTACCAAAGGGGAGGGTCGCCTCGAGGAGGGGTTGCCTGAAGAGGGTAGTATGATAACAGCAAAATAAGGAAGTTCGTTTTTCACAAGCGAGCTCCAAGTTCGATTCCTCGTGAGGTAGTGTTGCAAACACTTCAACATGCTCTTTTTCTCTTAGCACCGTAAATAGCAAGAGTAAAATCGTCGGTGAACACTTTGTTTTCAAGCTTGGACGTTTTATTTGGCTGTAAATCGACTCCCATGGTTCAATAAACACGTAGCTCAAAATGCTATTCCGTGGATGGTGTGCTAGAGCGTCTGGACAACACGTGGTACTCCGTAGCTGGAGGGTGTCGCATCTCGTCTACAACGAGGGGGGGGTCGCTTTGGGGTCGAATTTTTACCAATACCACGTTTGACCCTGGTACGAGGATCGCGGGCACTTACCTCACTTATTAACAAATTCAGGGTCACAGAATGCTCGAGTGGGTTCTATGGTTCTGCCAGGGGCCTAAACTTGTTACTGAGTAAATCCTTGTGTGCAGCTGTGCGTCCTGATCCCTTATGGGAAGGGGTAAATGCTGCAACATTGCTCCCTTATGGAAACTAGAGCTAATTTTTGCCAATTTCATCACGAAGAACGGCGGAGCTCTGAAAGGTCAAAACCGCTCATATCAGAGTAGGCTAAAGAAGCAGAGCTCATGTGCTCACTATCTTTTCTTCAAGATACTGTGAAAAAAATATATTAGTTATGAGGCCCCTGTAGATTTCAGGCGATTCGAACAGGAAAACTTTTCGTCTGTAAAAACATGGCTGAGGAGATCACAACTCCTCATTAGTGTTTGTGAAGGTATTCGAATTAGAAGCTACTTACCTGGAGCTGATCAAATGGTCGTAAGCGATACTCATCTCGATGATGAGAAATCACGTGAGGTAAGAATAGATGAAGATATCCTTGGTTTCTAGCCCGGGGCAGTGCAACCGCTTCCCCTTTGCTGCTTCACTACATTTCCGAGAGCTAGAGCAAGGATACCAGATCGTTTAGCGAATTCAGTAGCATGGATTATGCATTCGCTGAAGTGAGCGGCAACAGTACGATAATGAAATCTCCTTATCAGTTCTGTAAGAGTTCTGCCTTCCTGTTTTGTTGCAGCGACTTGGCAGGTACTGCTGCGTTTTCCTTACGCTTTTTTCCTTCCTTTCCTTCAAGTTGTCAGAGTTAAATTCTTGCAAAGATGGTAGCTCCAACACTATGATTCCAAACTCTTTTCTCATGAAAAATTCAACAATATCAATATTTCAACAACAACACAGCGACAGGAAACTTAACGAAAAGTTCTTAAGCTCGACCTGCTGTGTATCCAAGGATCATAGCCGCAACATCATGTGATGTGTAAGGAGTGTAACACTCTCAACAATAACCAAGTGAGCAGGGTCTCGTTCAACAAAAACAGCTATATGGATAGCATGTGGATCTTAGATGTGGATCAATTCGGGCGGCAGCAGGTGATCCAACCGAGGTTAGCGCTTCCTTCTAGAACTTGCAACTTCCACTTCGTCTCAGTGTTCAACGTCGGTGGGATCAGTTCTGGCTCTGAAAGAGAGTGACTCGGCAGTATGAACCAGAAATCACCCAAAATAAACGTCTTTTTCATCTCGTTCTCTGTTGTTTTTCATTTTCTGCCGTTGCATTTTACTTACAGAAAATTATCCCAAACCTTTCGCATCTATTCTTGTTGTTTCCTACCTGCACTGATATGGTTAAGGTTTCATTTAACTTATTTAGACGGCCCTCTGTGCAGACTTTGGCGGTTGGGTGGCGCCCTTTAAGATGAAAAGATAGCTCAGTGGCGAAAACGTTTATCTCGATAAACACCAGTGTCTTGCTGGTGTCAATCCAACAATACATCATGGGGATGACGGCTAAGTCCGGCCCGCAGTTCTACCTCAGAAGAGAACATTCGAGCGCACTATGCACAGTGCGCAGTGTCTTTGACATTGTCGCAGTGTCCACCCACGTCTCCGCAGCGTAGCAAAGCGCTGGACGAATTGAAGAATTAAAAAGATGCGGACGGAGGTAAGGATCCGCCACTTAATCCATGGGTTTCCTGAAAGGCCCGAAGCGAGAGGTCTCGTCTCTCTTAGGAAGTCACCGGTATTCCCCCAGCTGCACGTGGAGGTGCCTCAACAGATCTCCACAACGAATCATGAATCCCACTGATTTAGCCCTTCATGCGGTTGGGTTTCGTCCGCACCGCCCTACAACGGGATCACTTGAATTGGTTGGTAGCACATTTTCGGGCTTACATACGTAAGAAATTTTACACTGGCTCGCCTTTCTACACGCATCTCTCGGATGCAGTGAGCCAAAATTATGGGTACCAGATAAATTCAACTTCTCGAACGAAAAAGCTATAATATCGGGGAGGTCTCTGAGAGGGAATGTTAGGTACTCTTACAGCAACAACGATCTACATTTGATTTCGAATATTACTCTACTAGATGGCATACCCGGCTTCGCTCGAGTGTTTTACAACCCCAGCTTTCTCACATTGATGAGGACAATTGCCATAGCTGATAAAATCATTGCAAATACCCATAATTTTGGTGGAGAGCACATTAGCAATGTTCAATCCTTCCTCTGTTAACCCTTCCTCTCAAGTAACCCCGTAAGCGAAACGTCAGTAAAGTTATTTCGATGACAAATTCGTGGAAAACTGTTGCCGTATTCGTACTTAGGTGTTTAGCGTGTTCGATTGATCCAGTAAGCACATTTTCCCCTTTTCAGAAAGAGGAAAAGAACAGAAGACATTAGCGAATCGATATATTCGTGAAAACAATTGTAGTTGTTGTGTCCCCGCCTGTCTCCGGGAACACAATCAGTCTGACTCTTAGGGTCTCTGACCTTCGATCCTTAACCTCAACCCTCTCTTCCTTCGAGGGTAACTCCAACCAGTACTTCTGTACCTCACACCAGACAGTAATAGTTTATTAGAAAGGAATACAGTAGGCGGGGGCGGTTGCGGCTTCGGCTGACTCCTGATTGGGCACACCTAAGACCCCAAACCACGGCCTTATATACAGCTCTGTTTCCCGCCATCGCCTTAACCTGCGATCAATCCGGACGGGAGATCTCCACGCCACCTAGGGAGATCATCGGTCTCCTGCCTGCCGATAACAGAGTCCCTCCTGGCAACAAGCCATCAGCCACAACACCTCCCCCAGTAGGATAGTTATCACAGAACTATACTACGACATAGTTAGCGAAAACCTAAGATAACAAACGAACACAAAACAATGAAAATCTTATACAATAGCACTACGCAGGAGAAGGATCAAATCTCTGGGCAGGTCTTCTGGTTCTGGACGATCTTCTTAGCGGTGGTGGTATTTGTCCTTGAGTCGATGGTGTGGTAGACGTTGGATTGGGTGCAACTGGTAGACGCGCATTCGGTATGGCACAGTCCGGATTCGGCTCGACGGTCGCTTCACGCCTTGTGCAAGCATCTTCTGCTGCTAATACCTCCAGCAGGACCTTCAGACTCTCGTTCTTTTCTGCGTGACCTTCCTGCTTGTCACGCCAGCGAAGTTGGTTCGCGTGTTTGCGAACAATCCTTCCATGTATTTCAACTTCGTAATTCACTGAGCCAACGCGGCTCACCACCGTTCCTTTCGCCCAGTGGAATTGTGGCGCTTTCCACTTTCCACTGTTGTGTCCCGCCTGTCTCCGGGCACACAATCTGTCGACTTCCCTCTAGGGTCTCTTTCTTGCGACCCTCAACCTCAACCCTCTCTTCCTTCGAGGGTGGTTCCAACCAGTACCTCTGTACCTCACACCAGACAGTAATAGTTTATTAGAAGAGAATACAGTAGGCGGGGGCGGCTGCGGGCTTTGGCTGACTTCAATCCACGGATTCTAAGGCTCAATCCTAGGGCCTTATATACACCTCTGTTTCCCGCCATCGCACTTCCTTGCGATCTATCCGGACGGGAGATCTCCACGCCACCTAGGGAGATCATCGGTCTCCTGCCTGCCGATAACAGAGTCCCTCCTGGCAACAAGCCATCAGCCACAACACCTCCCCCAGTAGGATAGTTGGCACAAAACTATACTACGAAACAGTTAGCAAAACCTACGATAACAACCGAAAACAAAACAACGAAAATCTTATACGACTAACTACGCAGGAGAAGGATCGAATCTCTGGACAGGTCTTCTGGTTCTGGACGATCTTCTCAACGTCGGTGGCGGTGGTCCTTGAGTCGTTGGCATTGTTGGCGTTGGATCGGACGTAGCTGGTAGACGCGCATTCGGTATGGCACGGTCCGGATTCGACTCGTCGTTGTTTCCAGGTCTCTTGTAGGCGTCTTCTGCTGCTAATACTTCCAGCAGCACCTTCAGCGTGTCACTTCCTTCTTTGTGACCTTCTCCGTCACGGAAGCGGAGCTGGTTCGCGTGTTTGCGAACAATTCTTCCATCTGCCTCGACTTCGTAGTTCACTGAGCCAATGCGTCTTACTACAGTTCCCTTCACCCAGTGGAATTTTGGCGCTTTCCACTGCCTTGCAAAAACCTTATCACCAATTTCAAACTTTCTTTTCTTAACTCCGTGCTTTCTGTCAAACTGGTGCTCCATGCGCTCTCGCCTTTCCTTCGCGAGAGGGTCTTCAGCGGATTCCGGTTGCGGAACCAGCAGACTCATTCTCGTTCGCAGCTTTCTCCCCAAGAACACTTCTGCTGGGGTCTTCTCGTTCAAACTCGAATTAGGCGTCATCCTGTACGCCTGCAAAACCACATTCAAGGTTTCTTCCGATGGCCTCTCCTCCCCCTTAAGTTTTTTGATACCTCGCTTCAACGTATCAACAAAACGTTCTGCCTGTCCATTCGACTGGGGGTGATACGGAGCCGTTTTGATGTGGACGATTCCTCCTTCGTCACACATCGCCTTGAACTGCTCTGACGTGAACTGTGTGCCATTATCACTCACGATAGTTTGCGGTAACCCGTACCTCGCAAACAAACTCTTCAGTGCTTTCACCGTCTTTGTTGCCGAAATGTTGCTCATCTCAATCATTTCGGGCCACTTGCTGAACGCATCTACTACGACCAAGTAGAGATTCCTTGTAATGGTCCAGCGAAATCCACATGAACTCGTTGCCACACACGTGTTGGAGACGGCCACGTCTTCAGCGGCACTTTCGTCGGATTCTTTGCCGCTTCTTGACAATTTGTGCATCTGCGCACCATGTCCTCACAATCACTATCGATGTTTGGCCAGTATACATAACTTCTTGCCAACTTCTTCGTCCTCACTATCCCAGGATGACCAATGTGCAGTTCCTTCAGAACCTTGGATCGTAGCTCTAGAGGGATGACCACTCTCTCTCCAGACATCAGACAACCTCTAACGACCGACAAGGTTTCACGACGGTTTTGAAAATGAGCCAACTTCTGGTTCGCCTTTGGCCATTTCCCACTCTTCACACACGAGATTACTTTCCTCAGCACAGGATCACTCTTTGTGTATGACTCGACATCTGCTACTGTCACTGGCAGTCTTCTTATGCACTCTTTCAGCAATGTGCGTACGTCGTTCTCAACTGCTGCAATCACAATGTCTTCATTCTCCACTCGATGCTTCCGCATCAACCTTGACAAGCCATCTGCTTGTCCGAACTTCGTGGTATTGACATACTCTATGTCAAAGTCGTATCCAAGCAGAATCGTAGCCCATCTCATTAGTCGGTTTGCGGAGTACACCGGAACTCCCTTCTTGTCACCGAAGATGGCTAACAACGGTTTATGGTCCGTCAAGAGTAGGAACTTCCTTCCAAACACATACTTGTGGAATTTCTTCACCGCGAAGACAATTCCCAGTGCTTCCTTCTCGATCTGCGAGTAGTTCTTCTCAGCCGCTGTGAGAGAACGTGAAGCATGTGCTATAGGTTTCTCCGAACCATCCGCATATCTGTGTTATATCACACATGCAATTCCATAGTCGCAGGCATCAGCTGCCACAACAATCTTCTGCCCTGGATCATAGTGAGCTAGATTGAGCTCACTTTACAATGCCTTTTTCAGCTTCTCAAATGCAGTTTGCTGTTTGGAGGTCCACTCCCATTTCACATCCTTCTTCAGCAATGCATCTAGAGGTCCACGAAGGTCTTTCATCGTTGGCATAAACGCCGCATAGTACGTTATCATGCCTAGAAATGCTCGAAGTTGACCGACATTCTTCGGCTCAACCATACTCTTGATTGCTTCAATCTTCTCCGGATTTGGCCTTCTGCCATTCCTATCTACAATGAAGCCCAGATACCGGATCTCTGGCTTCGCAAAGGAGCATTTCTCAATACGGACCTTGAATCCGTACTCGGCTATCCTCTCAAATAACGCTAGCAAATTTTCCATATGCTCTTGCTCTGTCCTTCCACATACTAGTATGTCATCGAGGTAGGTCGCCACACCTCGCAATCCAGCTACCATCTTATTCATCACCTGCTGGAATATTCCGGGAGCCGTCTTTATCCCGAAAGGCAGTCGGTTGTACCGGAACAACCCTCTATGCGTATTTATCACGACCATTTTCTTGGACTCATATGTCTTGGACTCATCTGAGAGTTCGATCTGCAGGTACGCGTCTGACAGATCTATCTGCGAAAACACCGCTCCTCCGTTAAGCGTCGCGAATATATCCTCTGGCACCGGCAAAGGATAATCGAAGGACTCAAGAGCTTTGTTCAGTCCAGTTGAGAAATCAGCACACATTCTCAACTTCCCGTTGGACTTTCTCACACAAACAATGGGAGCTGCCCATTCACTGTGAGTCACTGGAGTGATCACGTTCATCTCCAAAAGCCTGTCGAGTTCCCTTTCGACAGCGTCAACGCGGCACGACACTCATTCCTGATCTTGACGATGGTTTCAACCAGGTGGGTGTAATCCTCGTTGAGGTCGTCTACCATCTCAAAGGCCTCCTTGGCAGCAGTGACTCTGACCATCTCCTCATCTAGGATAGTTGGTCGTGGGCGCCTCGAGCGTATTCGGGCTAAGCGCACTTGTCCTCGGTCGAAATGCAGCCGAGCTCGTAATAAGCGATGGTCACTTCCCGTGTTGAATGATGGGACAACACCAACGTCCGTGATAACTCGCTTGTTACACAAGATATGATCGAGTTCGTGATAGTGTTGCCCATTGGGAGAGACATATGTCCATCTCTTTGCTATATTCTTCACAAACTGGCTGTTCCCATGGAAGAGATGGTGCGTTTCACAGAAGTTTGCGAGCCTTTCTCCGGCCTCGTTCCTCTGCTCTGCCGAGTTCGGTCCGATAAATACTTCTCCAACCTTTCGTGGTCCTATGCGAGCGTTGAAGTCACCCATTACCACAACATAGGTGCTCTTCTGGGAACGGATGAGATCACTAAGGTCGCTGTAGAACTCGTCGTGTTCTTCTTCATCCCTATCCGCGGTAGGAGCGTAGGCCTGGATGACGGAGACATCGATGTCCTTTGACAGCGATGCTGTCAGTACCCCCAGTCGATGTCCATGAAATGCGGCACTTGTGATGTTTCTGGCGAAGTTTGGTGCCACGATGAAGCCCACTCCCCCCGACGTTGAGCCGGTTTTACGAGCTCCTAGAAAAACAGCGGCACCGTTGTTCCATGTGCACGTCAGAGGTTCCTTCCGTTTCGTTTCGCTCAGTCCAATGGCGTCGTACTTAATCCGTTGTGCTTCCTCAATTAAAACCGATAGCTGAGCGGCCGAACTGACGCTACGACAGTTGTATGTGCAAGCAATCAGATGGCTCACCCTTGTCCGTTTCCTATGGTAGCCTACGGCCCTGAGATTTCTTCGCCTTCGGCTGTGTGCGGATCCAGCGCTACCTGACTGGGCAGGGACAGCCTGCAGGGGACTAAGGCGAGTGGATGAAGTTGTGGGAGCGATGATTGATGGCCTGGTTACTCCGGCTTCGCCGTGTTGGGGCTAGGCGCAGAGCCGCCCATTCACGCGCTGGGTGCGCGAACTGCGTGGCCGGTGTGCCGTTGGCCGCTTTCCCGGACGGATCCGGTAGGCGTTCACCCCTTCACCACTATGAGGTGGCACATGAAGGGGTTAGTACGAAATTAATTGCCGCTATGGACATATGTTTATATCCTAGACATATGTTCATAGCGGCAATTAATTTCGCACGAACCTGATAGCATGCTGAACATGAATAAAGGCGTGAGCGCAATAAACCCTTAGAAATGCGCTGACAAAATCAGTGAATCAATATCTTCGCATGAAATGTCCTTTAGTTACAGTCGTTCCAAAAAAATACTTGCCTCCGGCATCCAACGCCCGTCTGCCGAGCCGCGCCGCAGCAGCTACGCGGCGCGGCTCGGCAGCTGGGGCGCTGGAGTCGCCGCTCCTTCGCGTTTATTGTTTCTACTCCTAAATATTGGTGATTTTGTTGCTGTTTTTAGCTAAATGCATGTTTAGGTCGTATTCTTCGCATCTCTTCGTCGCATACACTGCCTATGTGGCCGTTCTGCTATAAATGCAAGCTCCATTCAATTCCAGTCTGTGCGCACTTCTGAGCACATGACGATATTTTTAGTTTTTGGGCTACTTCAAGTGAAGCATCCGTTCTAAGGTGCTGTTCGCATAGTTAGGACTACATTTTGCTGTGCTTCATTAACGTAGCGATGATTTTAGATTGTTGCTGTCATTCAACTTGGTGGTGAGCGAGTATCGCGCCAGTGGTTCATGACATATTGTGGAAAATCCGACTGTTTCCGGAATCCTAGCTGTAGTTGTCTATTTATGACTGGTATGCACACCCTTCTAATTTAATTTGATACGGTGGAAATATTTCGCGTGCATGTTTTTGTAATTTTCAGAATAATATTTCGTATAATTCGAAAATAGGTCGCAATGTTGCAATAATTACGTCATTTTTATAGGATTCTAAACAGTTTTCATTGGTTAACTGCCCAACGTACTAACCAAACTACTGTTTTTCTGCATTGTAAGACATTGTTTTGTGAGAATCAGACTGAATATTAGAAAACCGATCGTCGTAGTTGCATGGATGACCTTATAAGTATATACAGGTCAAGGTTTCCGTAGTGATTTTTTCATTTTCCAAGGCTTGCTCCACTGATTTGGTATTCCGGGTAAAGATGTATCTCTCAGGCTGCGAAGAGCTCAGGTATCAGTCAAAAGTTTCCAAAGTCATCGAAGATTTCGCATAACGGTCCTATACTTCAGATGATTGCTCCATGCTCATGACATGGTTCCAATGCGTAGTAACAGTAGTGTTTTGTCTTTTATTGTCGTTTGCTTCGAGAAATTCTACCTCATATGAGTGTTCATGCCAAGATCAGCGGAGAGGTGTGTTTCACTATTAAATTTTTGCTATTTATATCATCAGAATTTGTTTACAAATAGGTATACTGATGAGAAGGTTGTGCTCTGAAATACATCATGGTACCAACATGCTTTGGACTTTTTCATCTACTCGGGCATTCAATGCAGTTCCGGAAGTATTTTTGCACCAGCTTCTTAGTGGCAGATAAATCTGTTGATTATCGTTATGAAGTGCTGTGTGTAATAGAAACTGCTCCTAAAGATAAGAAATTGCCTTATTCTGTCATAATTTTTCGCATACTAATTATTTCCAGTTCACTTCATATTGTTGGCGAGTCGATTTGGCCGTTGGTAATGTACAACAATATTGACGCTTTGGTTCTCTCCTCTCCATTAAAGTTGTTCTTGTAAGTTTGGTCCCTTCTTTCGTGTTCTGATCCATGGTGCTCTAGAAGAAAAACTCGATAGTTTCAGTGGAATGTTGGGTGAAGTGGTTTCGCTCAGGAACGTTTAGCATAACCTTCTGGATGTGGATGTCAATGTCTGAGATATTCAGTTCTTTTATGGGATACGTATAAACAAGCAGACAATCGACCGTAGTTGCTGTCACATGCAAGGACGGAAAACTTAATAATATCATGATGTTCGGATTATAAACTTGTAGCCGACTTTTTGCCAGATGTTTGTATTTGTTTTCACAGATGTTTACCTATGACAGGTATATCTGTAGCCTTTTGTTATTTATTTTCACAGATAAATATGATACATTATTCATGTGATCCGTCCGTCTCAAACTTCTGCACTGGAAATATAGGGAACTCCAAACGACCAAATGGAGCAAGCCCTGGAAAATGAAAAAATCACTATGGAAACCTTGACCTGTATATACTTATAAGGTCATCCATGCAACTACGACGATCGGTTTTCTAATATTCAGTCTGATTCTCACAAAGCAATGTCTTACAATGCAGAAAAACAGTAGTTTGGTTAGTACGTTGGGCAGTTAACCAATGAAAACTGTTTAGAATCCTATAAAAATGACGTAATTATTGCAACATTGCGACCTATTTTCGAATTATACGAAATATTATTCTGAAAATTACAAAAACATGCACGCGAAATATTTCCACCGTATCAAATTAAATTAGAAGGGTGTGCATACCAGTCATAAATAGACAACTACAGCTAGGATTCCGGAAACAGTCGGATTTTCCACAATATGTCATGAACCACTGGCGCGATACTCGCTCACCACCAAGTTGAATGACAGCAACAATCTAAAATCATCGCTACGTTAATGAAGCACAGCAAAATGTAGTCCTAACTATGCGAACAGCACCTTAGAACGGATGCTTCACTTGAAGTAGCCCAAAAACTAAAAATATCGTCATGTGCTCAGAAGTGCGCACAGACTGGAATTGAATGGAGCTTGCATTTATAGCAGAACGGCCACATAGGCAGTGTATGCGACGAAGAGATGCGAAGAATACGACCTAAACATGCATTTAGCTAAAAACAGCAACAAAATCACCAATATTTAGGAGTAGAAACAATAAACGCGAAGGAGCGGCGACTCCAGCGCCCCAGCTGCCGAGCCGCGCCGCGTAGCTGCTGCGGCGCGGCTCGGCAGACGGGCGTTGGATGCCGGAGGCGAGTATTTTTTTGGAACGACTGTAACTAAAGGACATTTCATGCGAAGATATTGATTCACTGATTTTGTCAGCGCATTTCTAAGGGTTTATTGCGCTCACGCCTTTATTCATGTTCAGCATGCTATCAGGTTCGTGCGAAATTAATTGCCGCTATGGACATATGTATAATCGTTGTCACCACGGAACAAATGTCTGCAGCAGCATGGCCACGGCGGAGGCCGCCGCACAGCCGCGGCGCAACACCGCCGCGAGGCTTTTGCGGGCGGCGTGGCGGGCATTTTGCCAGCCTTGCCAGTCTGCTGATTTATCGATTACTTCACTGCGACCGGAATTCCGCTGTTTTAGTCCGTTTTTCTTCGGATTTTTTACATTTTCCTTCCTGTCTCGTTGATTTTTCATCTAGTCCAGGCCAGAAGGAATGAAAGACGATGACAATCTTTACTTTTTGACTTTTTACAGCTCTTTTTGAGATAATTTGTCTTGTCATTGTTTTCAAAGTTTGACATAGCATTAAGATGCTAGTGTTGGTGATCTCTAAATCTTCTTTCTTTTGCATTCGTCGTGATTCAACATAATCGACATAACTGCACCAGAAATTTTCTGCTTGAAAGTGTTTAGTAGGACAACAAATCCATTTCTCAGTGCTGTGTTCATTCTTACAGAGAATGCAATTTCTAACGGGTTAGAAGTGAATAAGACAATCGCTTGGACCTTGCCTTCGGTGGGATGAAGTCGAATGAAGGTGAATTGAAATTTCTATACGTACTTGTGCTTTGAATCGTGACTTGATACCAGCAAACATGCATAAATAAACATAAATGGGTTGCACTATAAAGTCATGTTAGCTCAACATCCCTTCTGGCCTGGAAAAATGTTAAAAACCCTAAGAAAAACGACCAAAAACAGCGGCATTCCGACAGCAATGAAGTAATCGATGAATCAGCAGCCTGGCAAGGCTGGCAAAATGCCCGCCACGCCGCCCGCAACAGCCTCGCGGCGGTGTTGCGCCGCGGCTGTGCGGCGGCCTCCGCCGTGGCCGTGTTGCTGCAGACATTTGTTCCGCGGCGACAACGACTATACATAGTTCATAGAAAAAGAACGCATGAAAAATCAATGAAATCAATAAACCAATGACCGTGCAAAGTGCCCGTCAGATTCGTGATCAGCGTGGTGAAAAACCCCTGTAGGTACGGTTAGGCCAAACCTGCAGCACAAAATGCGAAAAATCAATAAAACCAATAAATCGATAACCACGCGGTGCAAGGTGGCCTTCAGATTCGTAGTCAGCGTGGTGAAAAACCCCTGTAGGTACGGTTAGGCCAAACCTGCAGCACAAAATGAGAAAAATCAATAAAACCAATAAATCGATGACCACGCGGTGCAAGGTGGCCTTCAAATTCGTAGTCAGCGTGGTGGATTACCCCAGTATGCCCGTTTTGATTTGGATTGGAGCTGAACTAAGAAAAATCGATAAAATCGATCGATAAATCGATATCCGTATCGATACTATCCAATGAGTAGTGTCCTAGGCCCTCCGCCCTATTCGGATGGTCTCCCATGTTTCCAAGGCCCCTGCTCCACCATCTTGCTCACAGATGCATTCCTGTCGATTGAATTTGGCGCCACTCGCGCTGTACAGATTTTTGAAAAAAGTGTCGTAAGCGGTTCTATGTTTTATATATAGATTTCTAGCATTTATCTTCAAACAAATTGAAATTTTAGATCTGAATTTTTATAAAAATTCATTTCCGAAATTCCCGCCGTCCGCTCGCCTGCTTCACGCAGACTCGAGCTTTTCTTTGATGTTTATGTGTGAATTTTGAAAAAAAGAAAGGAATAAATGTACACAAAAAATCTGCAAGCTGAAATGCAGAGGAAAGAAGGTATATGTAGTGTCCACAAATGTTTGAAACACTTTGGTTAAAGCTATTTATAAAAAAAGGCAACAGCTCACGAAATCTAGGAACCATGTTTTGCATGAGATCGGAAGATATAAATACTCCTAAAACATATGTGCTTGTGCTGAACACGGTTTTCTAAAAACAATAGCCACGCAAGCAACGATCAGACCCATGCAAAACGATGCATATTCTCAGGAAACTTAAAAACCGTGTTTTGCATGAGATTGAAAGATGCAAATCCCACGATTAAGACATGCAATCATTAAATCAATAGTTCTCTACCACCAATGGTCAAATCCAAAAGCCTATGCATACCCCTGCAAAACCCATAGAGACCCATGCAGAACCCATTCGTCTCCAAAAATCCGATATAAATTCGATACAGAATGTACGAAAAATCCGTGCATACTCATGCAAAACCCATGCGAGGCCCATGCAAAACCCATGCATATCCATGGGTGTGCATAGGTTTTGCATGGATTGACTATTGAAGGTGTAGAACTATTGATTTAAAAAACCGGGATTTCCATGAGCACTATGTCTTAATCGTGGGATTTGCATCTTTCAATATCATGCAAAACACGGTTTTCATGTCCACTGAGTTAATGCAGAAGACACGCGCCTTCAAATCCGATGCAAATCCGGTGCAAAACCCACGAGAACTCCACGAAAATCCTCGACTTTCTCAAACCCATAAAAAACCGATGCACATCGATGCAAACTACGGTTTATAGGTGGCCTAAGAATGGACAAAGAATTTCGTATATATATATATATATATATATATATATATATATATATATATGTATATATATAACTCAATTTCACATTTTCGCACTCTCTATATCCATTCGCAGAATTATTTTACTCTATTTAAAAAAAAACTGGTAAGTGACTAGCGCTCCTTCGGGACGCTAGAAAGTGGTGTGGGGCAGACACATGTGAAATGTTTAGAGAATTAACAAAAAACAAGACCGATCATTAACTGAACTCAAATACGGAACCCTCTTCATGAATTGCGTATATTCTGCCTGTTGCGGCCCATCATAAAAAAGGCCGCAACGCCCTCTCGGTTTCCCCGCTCAGAAATGGGCGGGGCAATTATGTTCAGTGTTGTCACTGTCCGCACGCAAGCGCGGACGTCCAGTGGTGAATAAACAGATTGTTAATTGAACGGTGTCCGAGCCCATCACAAATTTCTGGTGCATCGGCCAAACTTAACCACCCGCGTGGCACGCCATCCTACTTCAGCGGTTTGCAGAAACCGTCGACCATTCTCGTCGACGATAATTGGACAGCAGCAGTCAAGTGTGCTAATTCCGAATTAGCCAGCAGCCAATTCCACAAGTGCGAAGCTCAGCATACCTGCGCATGCGTTCCCAATAAGATATCGGTGCAATGTGTCTGCTCGAGTACTCCACTCTACTCGCAAAACCGCACCACAACAATGCTTCCACTCAGACGGCCCCACCTTGAAATATCAAGGAACAACTCTGCCGTAATAGCCGTTGAAAAGGATGCCGAAGTAGCAGTCCTTCTATCAACTACAAAGAGATTTGCCATCGCTCAGCAAGTGATTGATCCTCCCTGCCGCGTCCTGGCATCTGAACTAGTGGGCTGTTACAGCTGCCAGGAAGCTGCGCGAACAACGCTAAGCTGCTACTCTAGCAGAACTAGACAAGTAGCACTGGACTGTTCAGAGCAGTCACTACTGCTGAGCTGTTCTGACAAAAACGAAACCGCTAACGTGATTCTCCAATATGACTCTGCTCACGTTAGTGATAAATGTTACTATAAATATGGAGGCCAGACGCACACCTTAAACATTCTCGGGACCCTGGTATACCACTCATCCATACCTGAACACGTTGTTCTCGGCAAAGAAAGCACCGAAGAACACGCTCTACAGATGCCACAACTGTCACTACCAGACTTGCGACCTCTAATATCAACCTTCAAAGAGCACTGGCACGTTGCTCTGGCATCAGTCGCAGGAGTAGGCATCCTCGCCTTACTAATATACTTGTTCGGGCCTATGGTCCTTCTCTTTCTATTGAAATTCGCCGCGGAAGTCCTTAAAGCAGCGGTGAATATCATATTCGCATGTCTTCGCGGCGTTATACAGGCGCTCGCCGAAGTTCGTAGGCGTTGAAGCCTCTGGCCACGCCCTTTTCCTCGGGCCACGCCCATTGCACTTACGGTAGCGAGTAGTTACTGTAGCTGTCACTCATCATGCCGAAACTGTCAGCATCCGGTACTCCAAACACTGATGATTCACTCGCGCCAGGCATAATGGCGGCGGCGCACTCTGACACCTTCGAAGTGTCGACGAGGCTCACCCTCAACCTACTAAAAGCTTCCATCACTGAGATCCAAACGAAAGTACTCGCCATTGATGGAAAAGTCGACACTGTACTCGCTAACACCGCTCCCCATCATCCCTGCATTTTCTGTGACCGGAACAACGACGACGGCCATCGTACCACCACCTGCCCTGAATATTCCGACCCCATTTCCCGTACACTTCGACTTCGCGACCTCAACAAGTGCGTCTCTTGTCTCGCTGCGGCACATGGGAGCTGCAGTCAGAAGTGCCGACTTTGTAATGGACAACATCACGCCGTATTGTGTTCGAACCGCTCTGGTCCGCCGCAGAAACGTCATCGCAGTGATTGAGTGACTTTTTTTTGCTTTTGTTTGTTCTCGGATGTAATTTTTCCTGATTTCTACCTTTTTTTTTAGCAACTCTCCCTTATTTTCATGAAGAAAAAATGTTTTGATTTTTCTCCATCCCGAATTCATTTGTAAGATGATCACTAGTGAGTTCTCACACAGTAGTAATTCATAACCTTAGCGGTCTCTCACTGCTCACACTACTTGGCGAGGAAATGCTCGTGGCACCATAATACTCGCTCTTATTTACTGTCCAGCCCACACCTACTAATACCCATTAATTACTGCAAGTTACATTCATCACTTTCGCTCCGAGTATAGGAGTCAAGTTAGAGCAATGCCATACCGCAAAGGCTTCCTAAATCCAATAAAATCATACTAAATCACACGTGATCATCACTCTGCTACCTCCACTTAATCGATGCAATTTTCATTTTTGTTAACCGATCACTTAATCATACAATGGTGCATTATTCCACCTATAATCTTGCCTTGTATCACCATATACACGCATTTACTTCCCGTGAAAATATGTACTAGTTGTTAGCTCAACTATTTTTTTACACCACAATGTTGTTATTTTAAGTGCGCGCAGGAGTGTTGCGGCCCATCATAAAAAAGGCCGCAACGCCCTCTCGGTTTCCCCGCTCAGAAATGGGCGGGGCAATTATGTCCAGTGTTGTCACTGTCCGCACGCAAGCGCGGACGTCCAGTGGTGAATAAACAGATTGTTAATTGAACGGTGTCCGAGCCCATCACACTGCCAGTCTGGCCGCCTCACCAACGTCGGGCTTCCACACTTCTCGTAGTCCTTGCCTTCTTCCAGATTCTTAATCACACATCTACATATTAAACTATTTTCCGATACAATGGCATTACCTACTTTTTTTGTAAGCGCATTCATTCAACGCCTATAGACCCATCATGGCCACGCACTCCCAACTCTGCACAGGAGTATCTTCCAGATGGCTTAAGAACCTGTGTAGAACTCAACCAACGTAGTGCGAATAATCACCTTTTTCACACTACTGGGCCACTACAGACCGTTATCCTAGTGTTTTCCCTGCTATTGGCCACGGCAGACCCATCCTCCATTCGTGAGCCCTCATCCTGGCGTATTTCTTACCATTTCCCACGACGGGTTCTTTCTTCATCTGTGAGCCCTTATCCTGGCGTTTTCCTTACTATTGGCCACGCAGACCCATTCTTCATCGTGGACCCTTATCCTGGTGTTTTCTCCACTACTGGGCCACGATGTACCTATCCTCCATCCGTTGACCAATATCCTGGCGTTTTCCCTGCTAATGGCTACCGCAGACCCATTCTTCTTCGTGGACCCGTGTACTGGCGTTTCCGCCAGTACTGGTCCACGGCAGACCCATCTTCCATCCGTGGGCCCTTATACCTGGTATTTTCCCTATCATTGGCCACGGCAGATCCATTCTCCATCCGTGGGCCCTTATCCTGGCATTTTCCTTACTACTGGCCACGGCAGACCCATTCTCCATCCGTTGGCCAGTATCCTGGCGTTCCCCCACTACTCTTTTACGGCAGACTCATTTTCCATCCGTGGACCCGTGGACGTGTTTCCCCCATCGTTGGGGCACGGCGGACCCTTTCTCGATCGGTGGATTCCTATCCTGGTGTTCTGGTGTTTTTTTCTGAACTATGGAGCCCCGGCACATTTGCCCGTCATCAGTGCACCCGCACTACTTGTAAATCTCGAGAATAACGGAAGAAAATTCGGAAATATTTAGAATTTGGTCAGTTGCATGTGCTTTCAGGAAATGTCACAAAAGCTTAGGATGAACCGTTCTTCATTAGTTCTCCTTGTGTATTAGATTGTACTGTCCTTCTTAGAAACAAACACTTATCCTAGGACTCCCTAATCTCTGCGGGACCACGCGACTAAGTGCGCCAAACGTACCTAGGCAAGGCAAGGACCGAGTGCGCCTCATCGCTGCGCGACCTCTCAGGATGCTCATCCATCCAAGCGAGGTGGATCTCTTCCAGTGCACCGTCCTTGGGTGGACGATCCTGCCAAAGGACGGTGCACTGGAAGTGATCCACCTCGCTTGGATGGATGAGCATCCTGAGCGCCAACAGAGGGGCTACTCTGCTCCGTACACTGGTTACTCGCGCCCACGACACACTGCCACGGTGTCGGCACACGTCCACGACCCTCCCACACCTCCACAGCGTTTCACTTCTGCCTTTTTGCCCTCGTTCATATTTACAGCTTCCAACGTATATTTCGTTCAGCCGACCGCTGCCACCCTCAATACTAACGGAAACTGTTGCCGTGAAGGAAACTGAGTAAGTTAACTCAAGTTAAAGCTAAGAGCCTTAAGGTGAAAATAGCGGACAGCAATGAATAACATTTAGGAAAAGAAAGGGTGCTATTGTACTTGAGCGGCCCCACTATCGATCCCAAACTCAAAGTCATGGATTTCTCTGAAAACTTGCATACAGGGGTAATTCGATGTGCTGATCACGAGTATTGTATTCATTTCGCATGATAGTATCGATTTTATTGATTTTATCGATTTTTCCCGGGTATGGACCTCCACTCGGATCTCTCTGAAAATTTTTTCTTTCTGAACGTGCTGGTTACAAATATCAGGTTTCTGAACGTGCTGGTTACAAATATCATGAAGATTTCGCGACAAAATGTCGACTTGATAGGGAAAACTTCAGTGAAGCCGGCAACTACACCGCCCTACAGATAACATTCTGGAGAAAACCAATGAGATCGAGAATATGATGCAGAACGGCTATTATATTCGTGATCAGCAACTTCAAAAACCTCTAGATGCATTTTTTCAGGGAGATTTGAGATACGAGTCGAACTTGGAAAAAATCGATAAAATCAGTAGAAATCGAAGCTATCATGCGAAATGAATATAATATTCGTGATCAGCGCCTCGAATTACCCTTCTAAGCAAGTTTTCGGAAGAATCCATGATTTTGAGTTTGGGGTCCATAGTGGGGCCGCTCAAGTACAATAGTACCAAAGAAAGTTTTGGGTATAACAATTCTGGAACAAATCCAACTCCACTTTGACAAAGCCTTGTAAAAATTAGGAAGGTTCATTGCTATAGGGATTAGATGAGTGCCTAGTCTTGGAAGAAAATACTAGAAAAGAAACGGTGGCGTACGGATTCTCAAAAAATCCCCCATCATTAGAAGTTTTGCTACCAGGTATCTACACAAGTTGGGTTTTATTCTAATGAACAAGCAAAACCGAAATATGTAGCTGAATTTAAATATTAAATTATTATCCAAAAGCCGATCCAAAAATTCGACTGTTCAAAGAAGAAAAAGCACTCTTGGTAACATTCCACAGAAGTTGTCGCGTACCCTCTTCATTGAAAACTCGAATTTTCTAGTTATCTGTTATCGAGTTTAGGATAAGAATATATTTTCTTTAATTACATTTCTGGGTCCTAGTTACACTGGATATGAGTGGCTCGAAAAACCTGAACAGTGTGATCCTTCCGTGCTGGGAGCGGATCCTTAGTTACCCGTGGCATCGGGCACGAAGGGAAGCGACCGCGCTTTGCAGTTAATGTCAGCACTAAGACATCAATGCAGTGTCCCAATTTTGGTGGCGATTTTCATGATAGGGCGATAAAATTGTCCTTGGCCACTTTTTCGGTTGAACAACTATTTAACGAAGCGAGATTATTGAAGGAATTTACTTAAAAATATTTTGAAGAACCTCCCCCGTATCTTTGACTATTATCGATGATAAACCCTTTTAAATTTCAGTTTCCTTTCTGAATCCTCGATATCGCCAATTCCCATGTAATGGGAACGCCTTAAAGTCCTGTGAGAGCCCAAAGATAAATCCGAGCGGAAGGAAATTTGTTGTGATCCCTCTGTTCAGCAAGCCTCGCTCCGGCTACACCTATCATTTCGGGTAGCTGAGTGCCGCATCACTTCCGTGCTCCTCGTGCTTTTAGGGAATCACAGTGTTGAGACTTCCATTTTGGGCTCGTTGAGACCCTACGCTAGGAACAGTTCCAATTCCGAGAGGTATCCGCAATGAATTTGTCGGCACTAGCAATTGTCTTCATTGGCGTGAAATTGCCGGGGCAGTAAAACACCCGAGCGAAGCCGGGTATGCCGTCCAGTCTATTTATAAAACAATTCCATAAAAATCATACGCAATCCAATACAATCAAATACGCATCCATCAGTACCGGACGTACGAGTTGCTGGCTGATGTACATCCAGATCATACTATTCCTCTGGTGCAATTCTCACATCTTCTTGAACGAATTCTGTTCAATCAAAGTGGGTGGTGTCACTGAGACCAAATATGTCATTTTTGAGCTTGGAAAAACACTGATGACCAGTGATTTCAATCAAAACGTCTCTTCCATACCTAGTACAGGTCGCTTGCCCAGTTTTGATGGCCTTTCCAGCTTTAACTGAATGCCAGGATTGGCAGTTGTCGGTTGCGCTGTTTTTCATTGGGTCATTCTCTTGTACATCGACTTCGTCAGCAGCATAAGCGAGACAAAAGATGACAATTACAAGGAGGGCGACGAATTTCATGCTGTCAAAATCGAAGCTATAGTCCAAGTAACGCTACTCGGGGACTCGTTTGGGTAGCTCGCCCTTGACCAGCACTTTGCTAGCGCCACGCGGATGTTACCTCAAACTTGGGTAATTAAACCTTTTATATATTCTTCTAAATATACATACATATTATCAACGAGGAAGTAGTAACGCGCAAATAAACTAATTTACTAAATAAAACTATATGAGAAAAAATGATTTAACCATGAGAAGAAAACGCGATGGATGAGCAAGACGCGTTCTCTCTTATATGCCTTCGCCAGGCAACATTTCCACAGATGTACGCGAGAGATAACAAGCGAATAACTGCAGAAATCAGTAAATCACATTTCTCACATTTCTATGCTCAAGAAACAATCAAAGTACAGTACATAAAGCACAACGGATCAAAGTAGATCACTAAAATATCGTTCCATTTTGGGTCGATTTTATCGACACTCCGGCCTCCAAATGACTCATTCCCGCGAGGTCGAAGGTCCTTCGCACTGTCTGCGCAGTCGTCTCAGCTCCTCCTTCGCGTTGACAAGGCGTTCACGCGCGAGATGCTTTTTGTCGGGAACGTTGCACAATGACCGATGGTGGCCGCAATCCCTCGGTCTCAAGTCGGCGAAAATGGTATCCGTGACGCGTGTGCAATACCAGCATTGGCGTTCTCGTAAGCGACACGGGACGTTTCTTGGGCAATCCCCGATGCAAAACGTGCACCATCCTTTGGCGCGTATGATGTCGAAGCGCTCATCGCCACTCCGAAACACGGGGCACGCGTCCGAAAAGTGTTCTCCCTCGGCATCACAGAACGCGCATCTCATCGTTGTTTGAAGACCTGCACAGCGATCGCCGGGATCTCTGAACGGAAAGTACTCCAGATCCCTTTCCATCTGAGTTATTTCGTCTTCTAACTCGCTAACTCGATCGAAGATACTCGGAACACGTGGTGAGTCATCATGCACTCGTCTCGCTTTGACAGCTGGTTCGTCATCGTTTGACGGGTCCGCGACTTCGTTGACCATTCTGGAACAGTAATCCTCGTCCTCTTCGTCTCGCGAGTGATCGTCTGCGGCCAAGTGCACCTTCTCTCCGCTGAGCGATCTTTGCGTTCGGCTCGCGTTTACTTTGACGGTGATCTCATCATCTGGTGCTGCCGTCTCAATATTACTGGATTCTTCCATTCTTTGAATCGTCTGTTTGAGCTGTTGCATCTCTTCCTTTTGAGCGGTCAGCATGTCTATGAGCACTTCCACCTGTTCGTTGGATCGTCCATCTAACTGATCGTGCAGTAACTCGAACTCTCTTTTCAGGACCGTGGAAACGCGATCGTCTACGCGAGCGTACTCGTCGTTTAATGCTTTCTCCTGTTGACCGAGGAAAGCTTCCATTTCTCTGATCTCCGCTTCCAAGAGCCTCTTCTGCCTGTTGATCAGCTCCAGAACTATATCACTTCTCACGTCCAATTTGTGGTCCTCCATGAGCCAGTCTTGTCGGTCGAACCGTGATATTGTCCCGTGAACGAGTGGTTCTCATAGACGAGATCCGTCAGAATGTAACGCGTGCCTAAGCGTAGGACTCTTTCCTTTGTCACTTCCGCTGTACGAAGGCATCTACTCGTCACGAGGATTTGCTCTCCTGGTGGAGCCGACTGGAACGCGTTGTCATTTTTGATATGATCCCATTGCAATGCGAGCGTCGACGCGATCCGCACTTGTTGGTGAATGGCATCAAGCACAAGTAGCAGTTCGGCTTCCAACTGACTCGAAGTAGGAGCTCGTACGCGGATTAACTCGGCCAGATGAGTGGTGTCGCCATAAATCTCGTCAGCGTTCATTCTGAAAAATGGAACGCGTTTGGATCTAGGTAACTTGCAATTTCTCATAAATAATAGTTTAGTTTTGATAGCGTGAGTATTTTCACTGTTGGTGGAAACGAGCGAATGGTGGAATTTACTCGAGAAGCAGTATCTAATGAAAATTTTCGCTGATTTTGCTCGCAAGCAGACTTGCGAATCGAAAGGGGTAGCGAAAAAATAGTCGAAACAACTGCCGAAAAAATCGTAGTATTTGGCGAAAAGCGAACCCGATGACCCTTAACCCACAAGTAGCGATGGTCATGTAGGTAACTCCCAATATGAATATAAGAGTTAAAACCATAACAATTAGTGTCTTATACCAATGAACGAACACAGATGCTATGTGGAAGAAATCGGGCCATTGGATTTCGGATAAGGTGTTAGCATGTCCTGTGAGCCATGTAGGTAGCATTGCATGGGCGGTATGAGTGAATTTCAAAATACCACCGAGCTCAAAATTTGTTAGCAATGTACCACACGAAACAGAACACCTGATATGAACTCGAGCTTGATTAAAGTTAAATCGCAGCTCCGACTCTACTCCGTTTTCGTCGCATCTGATAGAGAAACTTGTTTGATCGCATACTACCTCTGCTTGTGTTGGTTTCGACGCGATACATGTTACGCGAGCTGAAGCACCTTTTGCACATTTGTAGCAACCGATCAGCACTGCATCTCTTACGGTACAGATTGCATCGTCAACGAATAGTTCGGTACTGAGATCGTCTTGAAAGGTCATTATTATCTCAGACGTAGTCATGGTTGGAACGCGTGCTTGAATTGTTCCATCTCGCTCCCGACGAAATGATAGTGAAGGCGTTACCACAGGTAGTCGGTATTGTAGATTTTGGAACCGTGCTGCGATATCCAAGCTCTTGCATTTGCAATTAGCCTTTGTCTCTGCAGGATAACATGTACAGTCCTCAAATACGTCGCACTGTAATTCTTCTGCTGCTTTCGTAGTAGGACAATGTAGCGCAGGAGTGAAATTAGGCTCCCATAGTGCGGTGTTTATCCCATCTGTGATGAATGGAGTGTTAAGCAAAGGTATAGGTGGTATCGTTAAGGAACTCAGAGTGAACGCGAATGACTTCCATCTTACTGGTACATTTGGTTGCATCAGAGCTACCAACGATTCTGTTGTACCTCGCAACGCGTCCGTATGAGTGATTTTTACCTTTGCGGCTTCGGTCCATCTGCTGCAGCGAAACACTTCATATATTTCTGGAGAGTTCGGCGTCAAGTAGATTCGATAGAAAAGGCAACCTGAACTCCAATAGAAACAGTCGCATCCGGGTCCCCCGCATGATTCGACACATGCCGTGACTCCTGGATAGCGATTCCCCTCTTCCAGTTCTGGAATCATACTCGAACTGTTGATAGCAGCACATTTTGATCCAACGCATGATCCGGTGTGGGGACATCGCTTGCTGTCGACGACGTGATAAGTGGTATCGCGTGTGAAAGAAATGCTCTCCGGTTCACAGGTGAGCCAAAGCGAATTCCACGTAGCTCGAATTTCGTGGATGGCAGTCCTGTTGTTCCTCAGTTTGAAACACGCTTCCTGTTTGAAGGGGTTTATTTTCAGGACCTCAGATAATTGTACCTTGCAGACCGTCTGTTCTTTGGAGCATATGGTAGAACGATGGGTAAATATGTTCACTTGTTGACACCCGCTTGCTACAACAGCCGCTGCAATCATAGCTATTGCCAGCAATTCTGTCAGGTCTGCCACATTCGCTCGTCTTCGCCTATTTTGACGACATCTCTCCAACATCGTGTGGATGACAAATCTGATCCCGCGATAGAAGAAACTCGAGAGTACTCGAAATGGTTTTCCGATGACGAGCGGGATGTATAGGAACACATAGCAACCTGTTAGGACGAAATAGATGATTATTGCGGTGATCACTATTGCTCCTACAGGCCAGCATTCCGGATTGAATACCACAGCAGCACATACTGTGCAGTCTATGTTATCGCAAAAAGGTGCCGGAGGGCATATTGTCTCTATTGTCCTTATCGAGCCGTTCTCTTCAAACTTCCATTGAACCACATGCTCATGAAGAATGATTTGTGCAGGAAAGCGAATGGTATCATTAATACGCGGTTTGTCTAGAGCCTTACAAAAGTTTTCGGCGCATATCTGGTAAGGTAACCTTTGTGGTGAGACCAGTTCAACTCCTCCTGTGATGCAGCGAATTTGCTGTTTACTTGACTGGTCAGGCTGGGCTGGTAATGCCAGCGAACTCGAAGACAGAACGAACATAGCCAAAAGTGTGCAAAGCATTAGTGGAAGATTCTTAATCCTTCCCACGTAGTGTTCGCTATAGGTGACTCGTTGTCTGGGGCGAAGGTTGTACCGTGGAGAAGACGTTCCTTCAGGTTCTTCCACAGTCCTGCCTTCATCTGTTGTGGTGTTGTCTGGCAACTGCTTATCGGCATGGTTTGGTGTTGCTCCACCATCGCCGTTCGTAGAGTTGGAATCATCTACCTTGTGTTCTTTTGCATGATCATCTTCAAGTTCCAGGGGAACAAGAAGATTTATAGGTCGTCGTATCTTGCGATGGGATGGCAGGATAACTACCGCTTCTCGAACTGTGCCGTCCGTAGTTTCCTTTAATTCGTCGATCCTACCCATCTTCCAAGAATGCCGTGGTTGGAGGTTGTCGCATATCAACACCAGCTTTCCTTTTTCTGGTGTGTAGCTGCTGCCTCGTTGTTTTCCGACCTCCCGTTGGTGTTTCTCACGCAGAGATGTTAAATACTGAGTCTGCCAAATATCCCAGAACCTCTCTGGTATTTCACACGAACTTTTCAATGCACTGATAACCTGCATTTTTGATTGAAGAGTCACGCGTTCGTCAGCCGGAAGGTACGTGGGATCTTCGTCGTCTTCTTCTGCTGTGTTTAGCGGAAACGGAATTTCAAACGCATTCTGTAAAAAATCGATCGGACGTAGTATTTGGTCCGCATTTATTCCAGAATCCACGTAAAGAAGCGGTCTCGTATTCAGCATTGTTTCTATTTCGATCACTGCAGTAGATAGTTCTTCATAGGAGGGTGTCTTCTTCCCAAGCGTTTTATCAAGTGCTAACTTTACGGATCGTATGAGACGTTCGTACACTCCTCCCTGCCATGGAGCATAGGGGGTAATGTACTTCCACTCGATTTCTTTGTCGCTGATCATTCTTGAAATCGTTGGATCGCTGCGTATGTTTCTTCTGCAGTCTTCCAGAACAGTTTCACCCAACGTAAACGTTGGAGAGTTGTCCCTGGTTATGGATACCGGTACGCCTCGTCGTGCAAAGAATCGACGTAAAACGTGCAAAAATGCTGTCGTAGAAAGATCCGTAGCGACGTCCAAGTGAATAAGTCTTGTGACCATGCAGGTAATGATACAGCCATAACATTTTCCTGTTGTATCCGATGTAAGGCTGATGGTGAGTGGTCCAAAATAATCGAGACTTACATGCGCGAAGGGACGTGATCGCTGAACTCGACGCGAAGGCAAATCCGGTTGTTCCGGATACTTGTAAGGTAGATTGTTGAATTTCTGACATGCTACGCAACGACGAATCACACTCGTTACTTGGGATCGCAATTTTGGAATCCAATAATGCTGTCGTATATTAGCCATAGTGTGACTCGTAAACGGATGTCCTTTGCTATGGCAGTCCTCAATGATCAGCTGGGATAACCAGGACTTTTGTAGAACGAACATCGGACATTTTGCTGAGGATTTCAGCGCGCTATTTCCCATTCGTCCGTAGCAGCGCAGAATACCATCTTCATCTTCGCGAAGATTGAGATGATGAAGCGATCTCATAATTTGTGGATTGAGACATGAGAGTTGATGTTGTTTTACCAGTACCTTACTCGCAATGGCTATCTCAGTACCACTTAGTGAATTGGATTCGAAGCTATAATCCATGCGCAGCAAGCGTGTGAGGTTCGCACTAGAGTTTCTCGTGGCATTTACGCGTTTAGCGAGAACTCTAATGAAGCGACAAACGTAAGCGACTATTCTTCTCACTGCTGACATGTTCCTGATCGGCATATTGTGGAATAAATCCTTGTCCCAACTAGGAGCAAGTGAAGTGGCATTGCTAACGGAGGAGGTACTTGTAGTGATGGGATCTAAATCATCTCCTACCGCTTTTTCAATAGTAACCGCCTTGTATGTCTTTTCCCAGGTGTCTGATGAGTTACGTAGGAAAGATGGTCCATTCCACCAGAAATGGTTTGACAACGCTTGCTTGTCGAGTCCTCTGGTTGCGCAGTCAGCAGGGTTCCCTTCTGACGAAATATGACCGAATTGTACTTGATATCCTGACTTCTCAAGGGAAGTCATGATTTTCCTCACTTCCGTGACCCGATTTTTTACAAAAGGTCCGACATCATGTCGGGGGGTAGACTTGATCCAGTTTAACGCGATTTCCGAATCCGACAAAATCAGTACGCGAGATATTTTCACAGTTGAAGAGAGCTGTGATACGACTGAGTTAGTCAGACGCATACCTAATGTCATTGCGTTGAGCTCAAGCTTTGGAACCGTCACCTTTGAATCTAGCGGTGGTAGTTTTCCTTTAGCCATTAGCAAGTTCACCGCATTGTTCGATCGCAGGTATACACACGCTGCCATTGCTTCAGAACTTGCATCCGCAAAAGTGATCAACATCACTGTGGAGAATTTCGGCGCAAGAAATCTCGGCATAGATTTTCTGAACCCATTCATGTCAGCGCAGATTTTCTCCCACTCTATCTGCTGGGGTTCCGGTAAACGGTCGTCCCACTCGAACTGAGCTTTCCACAGCGATTGAAGGAATAGCTTTGCTCTATGCAAAAGGGGAATCATCCACCTCATGGGATCGTATATCGACGCAATTGAACTCGCGATTTTCCTCTTCGTTACTTGTTCTTGGGTGGAAACCGCACATGAGATCTGTATCTCGTCGTGTATAGAGTTCCATCTAATCCCTAGAACTTTCGGTGTTACTTCAGCTGATTTGTCGTGACTCGCTATTGCAGACATCAGATCCTGCTCATTTGAGACGAACTCTCGGAGATTCATGTTGAGAGCGTTAAACATCTCCTTGGTACGCGAATACACTTTGACGGCATCTTCTACCGTGTCCGCTGTCAAAAGAAGGTTATCGACATAGAGGTTTTCTTTGATTTCTTTGACAAGGATGCTGTCATCCTCGTATTGGTCGAGGTGATAGTGTGTTGTCGCTGCCAGAAGAAAAGGTGAAGAAAGCAGTCCAAACGTTACTCGAGTAAATCTAAGAACGAGAATGTTCTCTTGATCAGGTGGAGACCTGTAATCGCGAAGCCAAAGACAGCGAGTTGCATCTCTGTCTCTTTCTTGAAGCCGAACTTGCAGGAAGGCTTTTTCGACATCCGATATGACGGCAACTTTCCCGATTCTGAATCGTAACATGAGACCATACAACTGTGGCAGGATTACTGGACCCCTATGTAGAGCGTCGTTCAAAGAAGGGCAATCTCTGTAGTGAGCTGACGCGTCGAAAACAATTCTCAACTTCGTTGTTGTCTTGTGTGGAGTAAGAACCGCCTGGTGTGGAATATAGTGGATGTGATCACCAAGGGTTTTCCTTTCATCCTCGACTTCTGCAACGATATTCTGATGTAACTGCTCCTGGAACACTCCATTGTGTTGTTCTAACAGGTTCTCTTCTTTTTGAAGCGAGTTCCACACGCTGACTAGTCTCCTATACGCGATAGCCTTGTTATCCGGCAAAGGGGTTGTTAATTCCTTCCAAGGAAGACGGACGTAATATCCATCGTCTCTTTTCTCCACAGTTTGTCTGAAATCGTCCCATACGCGTTTGTCTATAATCGATTGCACATTCTTCTCAGATTCCGCAAATTCTTCCGTTCCAGCTGCTTCCAGTGACCAATACCTTGCCCATAACTCTTTTTCGTCCACAATGTCTGATGAAGCCTCCGTGGATACCACATTCACTCGCGCGTCTAGCGACCAGCATTCAGTCCAGCCCTGTATGTCTCTGTTTTCGTGACAGACTTGGACAGTATTGAGTGCCGAATGTACATGGCCCGTGAGTAAGTGTCCCAAACGCGTAGGAAGTAAATGCAGACCTGATGGTAAAGTCACTTGAGATTGATCTACGCGAATCAGAGACCAAAGCTGATCGCAGCCTAATAATATCAAAGGATTAACGCGCAGTGGACGTTCATTCAGTCTTATAGGAAGATTCATTCTCTTAATATATTCCACGTCTTCCTTCAGAACTGGTGGAGGCATCAATGATTTTGTCAATATTCTATGGGTAAGCAGTTGCAGAGAAATTGGATTTCCATCTTCGTCCCATGTTTCCAGCGGTACCTTTCGACAGAGCTCTTCTTGAATTTGCTCTGAGCCAAAGGTATGTAACCGCAGCGTAGTCTCCTCTAGCGTGGCAGACCTAGCTCTTCCGCAAGTGAACTATCAATAAAGGAGAGCTCTGCTCCTGTATCAAGCAAAACTGCGACCTTCCTAAGTCTCTTAGACTTTGGATCCATTACTGTCAACTCTCCAGTCGGGAGGAATGTTCCAACATTGTCTTGATCTTTCTGTGTAGATTGAAGCTCGCAAATCGTAGTGTCGTGCTCGACTTGATGAGCGCTAAGATGGTTGATTTTGGTGGTACCTTTGACTTTCTGTAGATCTTTTGACGCGCTAGTTTTCTTTGCTGGAGAAGCAGAAGTTGATCCCTGCTTAGCAAAAGATTGCTTATCCTGCGACGTTTTGAAGCAACATGATGTGTGATGAGCACCGTTACACGCGAAACACATCCTTTTCTTACAAAGAGACGTTGCATGCTGTGGAGATGCGCAGATAAGACAGAGCTTATGTTCCCGTAGATACTGAGAACGTTCCTGCGGAGTCTTATACTTCGTGCACGCGGAGGACTTATGAGATTCGTTGCAGTACATGCATCCACTGAAGAATAGCACTTTTTGCTTCTTCTCTACTCGTGGAGATGTTTGGCTTTGCTCCGCTTTTTTACGCGTGTAAAGCGCTACCAATTCCTCACTCGAAATGACGTCTTCCAGAAATTTCAGAAGTGTGTCCATTGAGAAGGAAGTATCTGGAGGCATCGCATGTTTTTTCTCCAAAACTTTGCGCTGAAGTTGCTCTGGGAACTTGGACAGTACTTGCTTCTGGAGCCACTGACTGTCAACATGTTCACCTTTTTGACGCAACTGGGACACAATCACTTGCAA